>OZ010604.1:13554533-13787033 GCA_963932145.1 Acanthosepion lycidas | reverse complement strand
CTTGAAATACTAAAGAGTAAATTTATTCAATAAAAGAGGGATTTTATGAATTTCAACTGAAAACAAATCAGTAAATGAAAACCAAATGTTTCCTTCAAATCTACAAATCAACCTTTTGCCCTTACAATGAGTATTGCTGCCATATATGGTCTGGAGCCCCTTCTGTGTGTCTCAAGGTCCTTGATAAAATCCAGAGACAGATATGCAATGTAATTGACCCTGATCTGGCATCTTGTCTGCAGTTGCCCTCTCACAGACATGCCATCGTCTCTCTCTGCCTTTTTGACAAATACTTTCACAGTAACTGCTCCATGAGCTGCTTTTGCTGGTTCCCAGACTTCATGAATTTAAGCGTTCAATTAGGCTGGCATCTCGCTCTCACCCTTTCACTGTCAAAACTGTTAAATGTAGCCATCTCTCCTACTCCAATAGCTTCATGTCTCGCACTTCTCACCTGTGGAACTCCCTCCCCTTTTCCTGTTTTCCTGATAGCTATGTATAAATAGTCATATCTTTCCCAAGGGTATTAGCACATAAGTGAATTTCAGTCAGTTATGTGCCATGTGTGATGCATGCTTGGGCGATCATGTATCTTTTGATACATGACTGACGAGGCAGATTTTTTCCCACAGTAGGTTGCCATTTCTTTTTGCAATAGACCATTTGCCATCCAAGGCTATATAACCCAGTCTGTCCTGCTATTTACCCATATCTGGGTGGGAGGAAAAGAAGAGGATTCATACCTTTTCCAAGGTTATTAGAATGTAAGTGAATGTAATGGATTCGACTGGAATTCGAACTCGGCTCTCTGATTCCTCAATCCGCTATCCATTACTCCACCATGCCTCCACTCTGTAATACAACTGAGTTTAAAACTGCATAGAAGAGGACCAGAGCCCCTGGTTACTGTGTTTGAACTCAAGTTTGTTATTGTTCTATCACAAGCTGCTTCATATTTTTATCCAGTAAGTCAGTGGCTTCCCTGAGCAACAACAATAAATTTTCGTCTCTGCCTAGATCAAAAGAAATACTAACAAAATAAGTAACCCCCATGTTTTCTGTTGTTACTATACTTTGATAATTTAATTGATAATTTCCTAATGACATGTTTCGTTTGTAAATACACTTCTGGGTGACAGGATAAGGATTCTTGGAAAATATGCCAACGGGTCCCGCTGGCTTAATTATTATTTTATGGAACTGCTGACAAAACTTCCTGTTTCCCTGATAACTATAATCTCCAACTATTCAAATGTAATGTCAATCGACATCTTCAGATGGCTTGATCTATTTCCTATCCTTCTCTTCATCCTTTCCTCTATCACTCCTATTTGCTCACGCTCCAACTCGCTGTAACCCCTTGTGTGTTAGTGGCTTCCTGCCTTGCTTGGGGTGAAATGCTTTTAAAAAAAAAAAAAAAGGTCTCAGATTGACACCCAAACACTGAAATGTTTGTATTGGAGCTTCTGGCACGAATGCCAAGTATTAAAGCATGCTGTTTCCAAATTTCTAGCAGAATGAATTGCATCATGGTGCTCTTTTTCTCACAGACAGTGCCCAACTGACCCAACTGTACTGTGTAATTGACAAAATCAAAAACGAACCTTGCACATGTGGGAAATTAAGGATACAAAATTGAAAAAATTTTCCCATTGCACCCTCTGTGTATGTGTACATGTCTGTATAAAACATTAATATACAAAAAGAAAGTTCTGATAACCAGTGTTTGCTATAGGTTTATTTGACTATGAATATTTGTCGGTTCTTTGCCATAAGTCTTGTTGAAGGTGTACCCAGAGAAAGGACGTCATCAAGCTATCGTTTACATGACTCCAAAGATAATTCTTACCTTACAACAGATGTTTAAATTAGTAAATTTATTATCGATTGAATTCTAATATTGAAATCTTCACCTAGTTACACACTGGTGTCAATGGAACAATCTATATAAATCTTTTCATATGACAGACTTCATTGACTGGGTAAGATGGAGACAGCTGTTAGAAAGGCATGTTTGACATACAAAATAGTGAATATTACTTATGGCTGAAAGAATTAAAACATAAATTTAAATGTATTTAAAAATAAATAAATAAATAAATTAAAAAAAAAACTCATCTGGAGCCATGTTTGAAGCCAATGCTGATTTTATTGAATAAATTTAGCCTTTAGTACTTCAAGATACTTTTGTGTAATATTTGTAAATATATCTGTTAAAATGAAATATCAGTGCTATTTTTCATTTTTGCACAATTTAGACGACAATTTATCCAGCGCATATATATATATATATATATATATATATATAGTGGGACATCCATTTCAGAGAAGAAATGTCCATTATAACAACGTTGAAATTAATTTCTGGTGAGAGCCTCAGTCAATTTCTATGACCTCGTCACCTTTTACATCTGGTCACCTAACTCCCCCTTGATTATTATATGTGGAGCACAGATGAATGAGAGACCAACAAAACTCCTTGTAATACTAAAGATGAACTGAAGGCAAGGATTATGGCAGCATTCATCAATTTAAACACGGAGACCGTCCAGAAGAGTTGCAGGAGATTCCAAAGTCATCAGGAGGCTCTGGTTGCAGCCCAATAGCGATTTTATTAAATAAATTTAAATTATTAAATACATTTTTTGTGTAATTTTTGTAAATATATGTTAAAATAAGATGTGGGTTTTTTTTCATTTAATTTAAACGACAATTTATTCCTCGCACCCTGTATTAATGTATATTTAGGCAGCAACCTTTCTTCTAAACAGTTTTCATGAAATATGACAGACAAGGAAAATTTTATTAATTTTTTCAGCAATCTTACATTTTTTGGTAATTTGATTTACTTATATCAGTCAAATTATCAAAAATATATCACTGTACAGGATATCCTGTATATTAAACATCTCTCTTCCAATATCAACCTCACCTTATTTAACAGTGGCAGTAGAGTGCTGAAACTTAAAAAAAATAGACACTCAAATTCTAGCTGCAATCAACACGCAAAGGCTTGGAATAAATGCTCCTACTAGTATTCAAAACAACACAAAAGATACATCTCTAACAGTCGAAACATGAAAAGAAAGTAACACCAAAAGAAAACCCTTTTGAAATTGGTTAAACAAGTGGCCAAAAGCACTTGGGATATTGGACAACCTTACTACCTCCAACCAGAAAAATATAAGAATGCTGGAAAAATTAAGTAAAAAAATTAATGAAATATTTTATATATATGCTTGAACGCAATCTTCAGGTCATTTGTAACATGATTGTCTGAAGATTCAAGCATGAAATAGACTTTCACTATTGAGTGTTGAATACTGTGTCCACACTACTTATATTTACATACTATACATCCTGGTGGAGTACTTTACCCCATAAATACTGCATAGCTAAAAAACTATTTTATAACACACACACACACACACACACATTATATATATATATATATATATATATGTGTGTGTGTGTGTGTGAAAATATATAGAAAATAGGAAAGAACTCATTAGGTAAGAAATCCGAATCTTTAGTATTTTTGTTTTTATTTTTAAAAAACAGTGCTCAATACAAAAGTAGAGGTTAAATATAATTATTTATTTAAAAATATGATTCCTTCGCTACATAAGAGTTCTCATGTTTCAAAACAAGAGCTGAAAACTACAATATAATTATTAGAATTAAATATATATATATATATATATATATCTATATATATATATATATATATATATATATATATATATATATATATGCATAAAGGAGAAAATCTTCATAATCAAACATAAAGATCCAGACATATTACTAAATAGACACAATCAACTATGTTTTAAATGCCGGCACAAAAACAACCTAAACCTAAGCAAATACATTGAGAAATAATTATATAGGAAGAACAATATTGAATGATTTTTGTTCCCTTTGGTTTTAGAAATATTACTATGCACGCATGAACGCCAACACATGACACTATGTGTACAACTATGGTAATGTACCTGAGCACTGATGCACCTGTTGATATGCACATGTATGTTCTTATATGGAAAGAGAGGCATACCAGTTTTTTTTTTTTTTTTTTTTTTTTTTTTTGTTATGTGAGTGTGGAGATGTACAATTAGATGGGGTACCTATATGTTTTGCCATAGATATGAAAGAGCGCGTAATATATGTGTAAAGATATGGATAATTATACGATTTGGGTATCCATAATGTAATTAAATATTGATATAGTCTTCGAATGCAGGCATAAGTGGGTGTATGGGTGGACATGAGGATAGAGACATGTACGTGTGCATATATGTGTATGTGGATATACTGTATATTATGTATGTATGTATGTATGCATATGTGTGTGTGTGTATATGTGTATACATATGTGTGTAAATGTATATGTGCGTATGTACATGGATGTATATGGATATGGATATGCTGGTGATTTTATGTGTATGTATGTATATATGTAAGTATAAGTGTGTGGAGATATGTATGTAGATATGTGGATATGTGTTTCTCTCCAGGTGTATATGTGTAAATATGGGAATATACATATAGTCTTTCGTGCGGATGTGGGTGCAGGTGTATATAAGAACTCATAGGTATATAGTGAGATATCGGTATGTGAATATAGATAGGGGCTTAGGACATGTGTAGAAGTGAATATGAGTATGGATATATAAAAGATTGTAAAAGAAGGACCTAATTTTCTCCTAGTAATATTTTATCTAAATCTCTCCTCTAATATTCTCCAATTGGAAGTGAGTTTTAATAGCACGGAGGTAAAGTTTAAATTGATAATTTAATTTAAATTTTTAATTTAAATTGAAATATACTACCCCATTATTGATGATAAAATTATTTAAATTGGAATAACCGTTGATAATTGGGTACCTAAAAACAATCACGTGTTTATTTATTTAATGAACAAAAATCAAACGAATAGTTGTCAACTTAACAATACATAAGATAAAAGTTTAGAAAAATAAAAAATATTACTAAATATAAAATGGATGACTCTTTCAATGTACTTTCTATGAGTTTTTCCAATCGACTGTTTCATAGAAAATACCCAAAACTCCAACGAACTCCAAATTAAATTCTTCATAGATTGTTTAGACATTTAGATTTATATCAAACCTTAACCTCCCAAATATGCCCTTTAAAGTAATGCGAATTAACAGCGTCTAAGAATTTGAATGAAACCTGTCCTCGTGGAATGTGATTTATTAGGGTTGTTGTAGCTTCTTCCTTTAATGTCGGTCTTCTCCCTCACCCCTTACCCATCTATATCTAGAGACAATACGCGTTAAGTTTAAGCAACATCTAGCCGACACACAGTGGGGTTAAGAATAAGGAATTGAAATGGTACATCTAACCCACTCATATCTTCTCTCCCACCTCACTTCCTCACTTCGTTAATTTTACACATTTTAACGTGTGAATTTCTTTTCATTTTTCATTTCAACCTTTGGAAGTAAAGTCTGATGATCCAGAGCCCTGTTAAAGGGGTTGTGGTGAAATAACTTATTACATGGAACCTTAAAGTGGTCTGTTTTTATTCAAACAAATATATATATATATATATATATATAAGAAAATAATATATAAATTTTTTATATACTTGAACAATGTGAGGACAATTAATGGCAAGTGAAAAAAAATTTTTTTTGTGACACATTTTGCCCCTTTAGAACATCAGATTAAAATGTTTAACTGCTGTTTTTCCTTCAGGCAGCAGTTGGCTGTATGAGAAAGAAGGGCTTGGAAATTCTGATACACACAAGGAAGAGAGGAAAACAACACTGCATACTTAGTGGGCTTGAGTAAATTGATGGCAGAAAGGGGCTTAGGAGAAATAACAAAAAGACAGAGTTTATTAAGAGCTACAAGAGAGATATTGTTGTGGAGAGCCATGATCGCCTACACCCTGAAGGGACACGGCACAAAAAAGTAAAAAACAAAAAATTATACTGATACAAATATTAACCATCGTCACTCCATCTTTAAAACTACTAACAACCTCCTTCTCTTCAAATATAACTTTGAAATTCTATTTGTACTTAATTTACTATTCCTGATGCTAATGACTGACTTGCTAACTAAGCATGGTGTCTACTGGTCTAATTAGGCAAATGACCTCTCCCAGGTCCCCAAGTCAAAGGGTAATGATACTACTCAAGATGGGAGCTAAAAAGCAGCTTTGACACTGGGGTAAAAGTGTGACGAGGTGAGGCAAGTGATTAAGGCTAATTAGAAAGCCGCATTAGGTAAACAAGTTCAGGCAGCAACAACAGCCCAGTACATAGAGACGGGTGATTTTCCAATTGTGTATTTAAGCATACCATTATGAAATTTGTTTTCTTTAAATTTCAGTATTTTAAAACTGTCATATAAAAGAAAAAAAAAAAAAAAAATCAATGACTTATAAAGTTATAGTACACTTCCATGCATATATATAAGGTATGTTTAAAATACAATATAGGATCCCAGCAAAGTTTTTAATAAATTTGACAAATGGAAAAATGTTTCATTGAAACTAGATTTGATTACGTGTTTTGCCTTTCTAGGCTTCATCAGATCCATTCTGAAAAAGATTTACCTTTTAATTCAGTACAAAAACATTGGGGAAAATATATTAATAACTTTCAACACGAACTAAGAATTATTGATTGATTTTCAAGTTAAACTCTTCACCTCGTTATACACGAGTGTCAACCAAAGAACCTGCAAGAGAAAGAAATGTATTAAATGCATTTTACATGGGAAAATCTTTGACTCAATTCTTTCATCCGACTCAACCTGTAAATATATATTCATCATCATCTATGGGTTCCATAGCATCTGTTGCTACAGATCAAGATTTTCTCATTTGAGAGACTCTGTTGAGTGAGTGTCTATAGTTAAATGGCAGAACTAGCCAATAAACAGAATTGACAAAGTTTGCAATAAGCAACAACAACAAGTAAAAGAAAAGGACACGGTAAAAAATAATATTAAACAAGTAAACAATATATGCAAGGCAAATTAACAGTAACAAGACAAAATGTTCACAAACTATGAATTGGGGTTGACACACAAGAGCACATTCGGATAAGCAAATACAGACAAGACAGACTGGGACTATCTTATTGGCTAGGAAGAATTCCCAGAATGCATTTGTGTGCTTCTGCCTATAAATTGGAGAGGGGGAAAGTGTTTTGTAGTCATTCCTACATAGATTAGAACCAACAGAAGTGGAAGAAGAGATGGGAAGAAAAGCAGGGAAAGAAGGAAGAAAAAAGATTAAGTAAATGGAGACAAGAAAGAAAGAAGAAAAAGAAATGCACAAAAGAAAGGAAGAAAGTGTAAGGTGTGCTGGGCTCATAACCTGTAGTGTGAGTAGCCATGGTTTAATGTAAATAAATAACTATGAAACAGAATTGACAAAGTTTGTAATAAGCAATAACAGGAAAAAGAAAAGAAAAGGGCAAAAAAAATAATATAAAGCAAGCAAACAATATATGCAAGGCAAATTAACAATAATATAACAAAAAATGCACAAACTAAGAATTGGGGTTGACACACAAGGAATTTCAGATAAATGAACGTAGCATTCTGGCTTCAAGAACAGGCTGAGACTGAATCTGAGGAAACCAGGAACCAGCCTATTTTATTGCCTAAGAAGAAATCCCAGCATGCATTTGCCTATAAATTGGGGAGGTGAAATTGTTTTGCAGTCATTTCAAGCGAGAAATGAAATCAATAGACTACAGTATAATTATGGCTGAATATAGGCCAACACTTTGACATTGCAACGGGTGAGAACCAAAAAAATACATTTTTGGTTCTCACCCATCGAGAGGCAATTGAAATGCACCAAAACAAAGTTGCATCTTTGTAGGGAGTAAACTGTTTTTGTCTATATGAAAAAAATATAATAAAAATAAAATATATATATAAAAATGAACATTAAAGTCAACACACAGAGGTGACAGGCTGTTTCATGCTGGACACAATCGTCAGGCTTGATGATTGTGTCCAGCATGAAACAGCTTGTTGCCTCTGAGTGTTGACTTCAATATTCTTCACTTTTATATTTACATACGTTCTCTCTGATATTGAGCACTTTATCCCATAAATAAAGCATATCTATCTATCTATATATATATATATATATATATATATACATACAATCACATATATATATATATATATATATATATAATACAATCACATATATATACATATATACAATCACATATATATATATATATATATATATATATATATATATATATATATATACACACATATATACAATCAGACATATCTATATATATATATATATATATATATATATATATATATATATATATATACACACACACTCTCTCCCTCTCTCTCTTCCCATCTTCCACCTTCCCTCTTACTTATGGTCATTTAATCAGTTTTTGTGAAATGAGTTAGACTGAAAAATTTCAATCAACTCACCATCCAATATGTAACAGAATTTCCTGTCTCAGTCTATATGCCATTATAAAAATGAATTAATATTTTGACATCTTTATTTACTAAACCCTGTCATTTAATAGGTTATATAAACAACAGTCAGTTATGTGCCATGTGTGATACATGCTTAGGCGATCATATA
This sequence comes from Acanthosepion lycidas, assembly GCA_963932145.1. NCBI lineage: Eukaryota > Metazoa > Mollusca > Cephalopoda > Sepiida > Sepiidae > Acanthosepion > Acanthosepion lycidas. Next base: position 13,778,407 of record OZ010604.1, on the reverse strand, counting down.
TCTTTCAATACATGATTGATGAGGCAGATTTTTCCCCCACAGTAGATTGCCATTTCTTTCTGCAGTAGACCAGTTGCAATCCAAGGCTAGAGAACCCGATCTGTCCTGCTATTTACCTATAGTTGTAGGGAGAGAGAAGAGGAGGATTCATACCTTTCCCAAGGGTATTAACACCTAAGTGAATGTAATGGACTCGACTGGAATTCGAACTCGGTTCTTTCTCAATCTGAGCCGCTATCCATTACTGTTTTTATAATAACATTTGATTTTTGCTCTGACCCAATATGACATTTGTTATAGGTACTTACTAATCTGTTTAGTTTGTTACAAGATTATTTGAAAGATTCAGGAAGATTGTCTTGTGTGATTCTTCCAAACAGGGAGGCTAACTTCCTTGCTTTAAAATCCTGGATTTGATCTTTGAATGAAAACTACAAAAGCCAGAAGGAAATATCGTATCTATGGGAACACAGAACCAGCCCTAGTAAAATATATTGTATTGATATTGCCAATTTTACTGAGAACTCAGATTGGTTGTTATTATTATTAATTTTCTTTTTTTACTAATATTCACCTAACAGAAGTCTCGAGAGCCACTCAATATAGAGGTAAAATACTTTCGGTGAATGTCAGTCAGTCAGTCAGTTATGTGTCATGCGTGATACACGTATAGGTGATCATGTATCTTTTGATACATAACTGACATTTAGTATAGCACTTAAATTCATTAAGTCTAGGTACAACAGACGAAAGTTCGTTGGATCAATTACCATGAAAGTAATTATAAAAAAAGGTGCAGTGAAGCTACATTATCGCAGTGGGAAAGATACTGAAGCTGCGATTCTTTTTGGATTTTATCTAGAATCTATAAATATATAGCACAGAGTACCAGACCAGATTCTATTGACTTTTATCCAAGACTGACATAGGGGCTGAGCTTCAGCATTCTTATCTAAAGCTTGATAGACTATTTCAGAAATACTCCAGAAACTTTTGAGAAGCATGAAACCACCTCTTAATTGCTGTTCTTCCCAGATCCACCCTGACCAGGGGTGGTAGCATCTGTTAGTTTTTCAGTTATAGGGAAAATAGAGACCACCTCTCCACAAACGGGGGTGAAGTATAAAAATACTGTAGGAAAAAATATGAAAATATAAAAAATTTAATAAAATTGCGAGCAACACATTTTCATAGTAAAAATAAAAAATTTAATAAAATTGCCAGCAACATATTTTCATAGTAAAAATAAAAAATTTAATAAAATTGCCAGCAACATATTTTCATAGTAAAAATAAAAAATTTATTAAAATTGCCAGCAACACATTTTCATAGTAAAAATAAAAAATTTAAAAAAATTGCCTTCAATACATTTTTATAGTAAAAATAAAAAATTTAGTTAAATTGCCAGCAACACATTTTCATAGTAAAATGAAAAAAAATTTAATAAAATTGCCAGTAGCACATTTTCATAGTAAAAATAAAAAATCTAATAAAATAGCCAGCAACACATTTTCATAGTAAAAATAAAAAATTTAATAAAATTGCCAGCAACACATTTTCATAGTAAAAATAGAAAATTTAATTAAATTGCCAGCAACACATTTTGATTGTAAAAATAAAAAATTTAATAAAATTGCCAGCAACACATTTTCATAGTAAAAATAAAAAATTTAATAAAACTGCCAGCAACACATTTTTATAGTAAAAATAAAAAATTTAATTAAATTGCCAGCAACACATTTTCATAGTAAAAATAAAAAATTTAATAAAATTGCCAGCAACACATTTTCATAGTAAAAATAAAAAATTTAATTAAAATTGCCAGCAATACATTTTCATAGTAAAAATAAAAAATTTAAACAGTTACAAACAATATATTATTGGAAAAAAAAATTACCAGCAATACATTTTTTGAAAAAAAAAAAAAATTACCATAGCTCACAAGAGAATAAAATCTTGGTATTAATTGATGGATAAAATATCGATATGCTGTTAAACAAAAAAAAAATCAAAAAAAATCAGCAATTACTGTTTTGTGTTGATATCTGTTTGACGACCCACAAATCTACAGTAGGCCTACATATTTTGAAAGCTAGTTCTTAAATTCTTGAATTTTAATCCTAGCCACTCTTATTGGTTAGAAATATGCTACCATCTCAGCCAATAAGCAGTCATTGAATGTATTTGTGAAATTGTTTTACTGTAACAGCATGCATAATTTTTCTTTTTTAATTTTAAATTTCAACAGATACTGTGAGAAAAAAACCTGGCGAAGTTGTCCCTTGTACAACTGAGAGCAAACCTTGTGATACACGTGTCTATTGTGTTTGGACAGAGAAAAAGTTGAACCCACTTGACAATGAGCATTTGGTGAACCCCTACATCAATTTCAATGAACATCGTTCCACAGGCCCCTCGTACCCAAGCACTTCGCTCACCAGTCCAACTACTTCAGCCAGTGATATCTCCACTCTGATACAGGTTTGTTGTTGTTGTTCTAATTTGTATTCATTTCTCTGTGTCGGAAATTCAAAATCAAATCCTATTGGTGCTTTTATTTACATTTACAAGAAGATACTGAAATATTCATGGACCAACTTTTTCCTTATTTTGTTTTTTTTTTTATTTATTTTTTAAATTTTAAGTGAGTCAAACTGCAGACTTCTCAGCTCCCCTATCTAGTTTGTGTATAATTTATACTTGTTGTTGAATAAAAATATTTGGGTAAAATAAATATCCTTTAATGTTATGCATATTCAATGTTATTTCCACTTGATACATACGTGTAAAATTGGTGCATGCATGCATGCGAATGTACACATACACTATGTGTGATACATGTCTCTTTCGATTAATGACTGACTTGGCAGAAGGTTTTCCATCAGTAGGTTGCCATTTCTTTCTGTGGTAGACTTGTTGCCAATCAAGGCTATAGGACCCAGTCTATCTGCTCTCCAACTGGGTAGGGAGGGAGATAGGGATGAATTCATACGTTTTGCAAGGGTATTTCGTAATGTGTGACGCTATTTGTTTATATTTGGATATACATTGAGCAGATATGAATGTATGAGAGAAAATCATGGCGAATTGTGTTTAAAAACAGTAAAATCGACCTTGCTAACCAAACGCTCATCTGTGGCCCAATTGGTTAAAGCACATCAGGCTATATGACGGTTCCATATAGGATACAGGTTTGATTCCTGTCGGAGGATGCATATTTTCTATCACAATTTCTCGGACATTCAGGCTGGTAAATGTTGTTTAATACTGTTTATTATACACAGAACATTTACTTAAATATTTGTATCTATAAAAAGAACATATAAACATAAAAATCTCTTAAAATAATTATCGGACTTTGTCCATTTCATAATGCATGACGTCATTTGTTTACATTTGGATACGCCATGAGCTGATATGAATGTACGTGAGAAAATCATGGAAGATTGTAGTTTAAAGACAATAAAATCGACCTTGCTAACTGAACGCTCCTCTGTGGCCCAATTGGTTAAGGCATGTCAGGCTATATAATGGTTCCGTATAGGGTACAGATTCAATTCCTGTCAGAGGACGAATATTTTCTATGAAAATTTCTTGGACATTCAGGCCGGTAAATGTTGTTAATACTGTTTATTATAAACAGAGCATTTACTTAAATATTTGTATCTATAAAAAGAACATATAAACATTGAAAATGTCTTAAAACATAAGTGAATGTAACAAAACCGACTGCAGTTTGAACTTGGCTCTCCAATTTCTCATACTGAGCCGATATCCATTACACCACCTGCACATCGAAGCTTACAAGACCAAGTATTCTCAAGTGGTCACGCATCTAGGGACTGACCATGCTTGACATTGATTAACTTCGGTGATTGGATGACAAATTTCAATGTGCCTGTTGGTCCCAATTCCAGAAACTATAGAAGAATAAATGGTTAAAATTATCTGACTTTCATTTTTCTTTATCCCTTTTCTTTCATGATTGTTACGTAATTGTTGTGCGTACAAGAAAAAAATTGTTAGCTTGATTCAACTTGCTGCAGCTTTGGTTTTATTTATGACATGATTATTTTTTTGGTAATCTTTTATTTTAATTGTGCATTTCCAGGTGTCAGCTAACACCAAATCGGTAACTTCAAAGCTCCAAGAACGAGACAAAAAGTGGAAGTCAAAAGTTGCTCCAAAGAAAATGGCATCAACTGAAGTAACTGCAGCTCCATCTCAGGATAGAAACCCTTTGGACAATTCAAACTGTGATGTTTCTAATGCTTTTGAGACGGTGGCTGAAGCTCTTCATTTACAGTGGTCTGTGATAGGTAAGATCTGTATATTTTGGTTTCAACAGTAAAAATTGTTATTATTGTTTTAATAAGTCTGAAAAAAATACATACACCTTTTCACCATCATATGAAAAAAAATATGACCAAAGACTGGATATGTCTCTATTTCTGAGATAAGGTATTCTAACTATTTACACTATTTACATTGTTCAGACTGTTGTCCTCATCTTTATTGCCAGATTCACCTTCAACATCTTTCTCTATTTCTCAGATGAGGTATTGTAATTATTTACATTATTTACATTGTTCAGACTGTTGTCCTCATCTTTATTGCCAGATTCACCTTCAATATCTTTCTCTATTTCTGAGATGAAGTATTATAACTGTTTACACTGTTCAAACTGCTATATTCACTATGTTTCAGCTGTTATACACTCTGGCCTTCTTCAGGTGATATATGTTGGAATTTCAAACCAAACCCTTTATTTCATCCACTGGGGTAGATTATTCTAATTCCACATGCCATGCCGTTTTTTGGATATCCCGGACTCAGTTAATTCCCTTTATTAACTCAACACTGCAAGTTTTTGTTCACCTCTGCTGTGGCCCAGGTATTGAACTGATAACACTTTGGTTCAAGACACGGGATTACTTCAACCAATGCTTTTATCTATTAGGCAATGTATCCTTGGAGACTATTTACATTATTCGGACTATTTTCCTCATCTTTGTCACCATATTTATTACAATGTTTCGGCCGTTGTACACTCCGGCCTTCTTCAGGTGGTTGGAATGTCAAACTGAAATAAAGGGTTCAGTTTGACATTCCAACCACCTGAAGAAGGCTGGCGTGTACTAACGGTCAAAATGTTGTAATAAATATGGTGACAAAGATGAGGACTATAGTCCGAATAATGTAAATAGTGTACATCATACCTCATCTCAGAAATATAGACAGATCCTTGGAGAGTTGAGTTACAAATTTACAATTGTTCCTCCATTATGTTGTATACCCAAATTTGCACCTTTGATCAAATTATTGACAGACTATCCATAATTTGAGGTGTGCACTCAGCTTCTAAGGAATGTCTCCCATCTTGCAGTGTCTCTGTGGTTTCAAACTTTTCTATCAGATGAGTCTGACAGGATCCTTTTGTTCTACCAACAATTAAAAGAAGAAATTAAAATTTGTTGTAATTTCATAAACCCCATTTCATACATATTTGTTTCAAAATATATGTTGTCGTTTTCACAATCATTTACTTTGTATTATAATGGTTATTTGCACCCTGTTTGTGTGTAAATATATATATATATATATTTGTTTATTTATTTATTTATTTTTTTTTTTAAGCATTCCACCCCAAGAAAGGCGGGAAGCCACTAACACATAAGGGGTTACAGAGAGTAGGAGCAAAGAGGAGTGATAGAGGACAGGATGAAGAGAAGGTTAGGGGATAGATCAGGGCATCTGGAGATGTTGATTGACATTACATTTGAATAGTTGGAGATTATAGCTATCAGGAAAACAAGAAATGGGGAAGGAGTTCCACAGGCGAGAAGTACGAGACATGAAGCTATTGGAGTAGAAGAGTCGGCTACATTTAACAGTTTTGACAGTGAAAGGGTGAGAGCGAGATGCCAGCCTAGTTGAGCGCTTAAATTCATGAAGTCTGGGAACCAGCAAAAGCAGCTCATCAGAGCAGTTACCATGAAAATATTTGTAAAAAAGACAGAGGGTGGCAACGACACATCTTTGAGAGAGTGACTGCAGGCGAGATGCCAGATCAAGGCCAATTACATTGCATATTCGTCTTTGGATTTCAAGAACCTTGAGACAATTAGAAGGGGCTCCAGACCATATATGGCAGCAATACTCCATGCAAAGGTGAATGGTTGATTTGTAGATTTGAAGGATCGACTCGGGCAAGAAAAATTTCCTGGCGCAGCACAAGGGTCCAACTTTCCTATCGGAGGACGAAGCTATTAACTCAATGTATTTGTTCCATTATATATATATATATAATGTGTGTTTGTGTCGGTCACATGCAATAATTTTTAATCTTTTTTGCTGTTGGATTTATGGTGTATTTTAGTTTATATATAATCTTAAGTTTAATTTAAATCCTTTTGATGTCGGTTCCTTTTTTTCTTCTTTGCAGGCAATAAAAATTTGACTCCTGCCCCTCCTGAAGTTGTGGCTCAAATTGTGGCTGAAGCAGAGAAACGACTCAAAGCCGGAAATCTTAATCTACCCAACAATGAAACACTCTTATCCCCGATCAGTTCTGCCAATTTGCCAGACATCTCTCAGGTAAGTAAACCTTTGTTGTAAATAGTAAATATATATTTTTTTTTTTTTTTTTTTTAAACACTATCTAAATATTTTTAAACCCTTCTCTGTCGGATGAAGATGAATGTGGTGGGGAACCATTAATATTTCCTGTCAAATTTTTTTCTTGTACAGCAAATTCCTCAGACATGACGATTTCTCTTATATGTTTAAAAAGATCTTTGTTACTTTTATTTACTAATTGATGAATGAAGCTATGTGATAGAAATGATATGGAAGCTGCTTGTAAAGAAAGAGTAATGGAAACAAGACTTTAGCAGCAGCATTGATTAGTAGAAAAAAAGAAACCTCGGTTAATGCAGTTAGATCAATGTAAACATCACTTTAGTCTGATGAAATGTGTTATTAATTTTCCTAATATGTCTGTGTGACAAGCAGCAGCAGCAGCAGTCATATCAGCAGGAAGATTAGGTTTAAGACTCCGTGTTCAGCACTCAGGATTGTCCCGTCATGGATTAAAGCAGTTTTAAATTTTTTTAAAGTGCACACGAACTTTATGGACACAATGTAAGAGAAGAGATGTAAAGAAGAGAATACCAACCATACATTTTCTAATCTACAAACTATATATTTTAAAAAACAAAAAAAAAAAAAAAACATCCGTTTGCCCTGAAAGTGTAAAATTATGTACAAAATATCTGTAGATGAAGGCATAAAATTGGCATCTTGTAAATGTTTGCATCTGTTGCAGGACTACTTCTCATTTGACTGAATGCAGTTGCAACAATAATTTACAATATAGTGTTTTAAGCAAAAAAAAATAAGGGGTCACAATATACATGAGGTCGGCTTGTACACGAGTATATACAGGTGTAAGAAATATATGACGTGTAAGAAAATGAATGAATTTCCACAAGGCGATTTTTTTTTTTTTTTTTTTTTTTTTTTTTTTACATAACTGAGTAAAAAGAGAGAAAATACACTAGTATCTATGTAAAAAGAAAGAAAACCTTACAAGTTAGGAATTGTTTTATATTTATAATACCCTTCCATTTCTTATTCTCTTTCTTTCTCGCATCCTCCTCCTCTTCCTTTTCTATCACACTTATTACCTTAGATAATTTAAAATCCTTCCATTTTAAAGCATATTTTTTACTTACTTTTTTCTTGCATTGTGTTAAAATAAGTAGGAGGGTATCAAATTCATTATTTAGTCTTGTTTAGTGGTATAGCAACACCTCCATGGGTTATTTAATGCTGAAATCTAAATATTTCAGGCACAATTTTATTCTTTCAACTAAACATATTTTGAACACATTTGTATGCCTTCAACTACAGATAAAATTTATTTTTACTCATTTTGCTATGAAATGTTTTTTAGTAATTTTACTATAATAGGTATTGCTGATATTTTTACTAAAAAAAATGTATTTATATACTTTCATAGTGTTTTTCTTTTGTTTTGGGGTTCACCATTTGCCCATAGCTGGGACCCAAACAGGTGCTACCACCCCAGATTTGGGTGGACCTGGGAACAACAACAATTAAGAGGTGGTTCCAGGTTCCACAATCTCTCAATCAGAGGCCTTGCTGCCAGATGTAATTTATCATCATATCCTGATATAGAGGGTATCAGTTGGTATGAACATATGTTTTAGCTTGTATAGTGGAATTAATTTACAATGGATTTACATAGCGAACTGAACCTGCAGCTGTTAAAATTTTGAAAAGTAATTTTTTTTCATTTGGGATCTATATCAGTGTTTTCCAACCTATGGCCAAAGTGGGCCATGGCAAATTTTAGGTGGGCCATAGAAATTTTATAATTTTTATTGGGCCACAAGATAGAAATAATTTTTTACACTATAATAATTTCATGGGCCTCAGAAAAATTCTGGGTTCAAAGTGGGCCATGAGCTAAAAAAGGTTGGGAACCTATGATCTAGATTGAATAAATGAAAAAAAAAAAAAAATTGAAAAAAAAAATATTTCTTTGCGAGGTGCATTCTGTTGAAAAACCAACTTGTGTTCTATTGTGAGCAGTTCTCGTTTTATATAGAGGTAGTATGGAGTGGGGAAAAAGTTGAACAAGATATTAAGCCTCTTTATTCCAAATCATTTGGATTGATCACAAGATATGGTTTCCTTGTTTCATGTTGCTAAACCTATAAATTATAAAATAAAACCCATGAAAATACAAGTTCCTGTGTTATTTTAATTGTCCTTTTCTATTTTGACAGGAATCTGCATCTTTTCAAACTGAAAGTTCTTTAACAACCCAAAAGTATGATTCTCCCACCAAGTTCACTTGCCTTGGCGCCGAACCATTTCATCATACCCCCAACCCAGTGGACAATGCTCCTACTGTCTCTAATAAAGAAAAATTTGAACTTTTGGGCGGCATCAGTGACAGTACATCCATGAATAAAATAAAAGTCCCAGCTGAAAGCATTTCAGTGGAGCTTACCAAGGAACAACTTTGGTTAGAATCATGCCCAACCGAAAAGAAGCAACTCAAAAAAACTGCTGATATAACTGAATATGCTAAACAGAAGTCTCTCTCAAAGAGAGACCAACAGAAAGAATTGGAGAGAACCTCCACAGATGCAGCAACAGCTGCAATCAGCGTCACTGCCCCCAATGTTGTGTCTTCCTCTGTCTCTTTATCTCCAAACACGTCTGCCTTCCCTGACAGTACGAGCACCACTCTTTCTCTGCCCGAGCAAGTGCCAAAGGAAACAGGCGGAAAGACAAGTGAAAATGGCCGGTCCGAGGAAACCGATTCCATGAAAAGTACTTCCTTCCAACTCTCAGACTGTGATGAAGATTACAACAATGAGGAAGACTCAAATGCTGAGGCCTTCCTCAGGTCCCTTCCTCCAGTAAAAGCTGTGGAGCTTGATGCTTTCTTGAAAAGACTCCGAAATGGACGCCACTCGCCTCCTGTGCGGGAACGATCTTTCAATCCTGTTGAACTCAGCTTGGAGTCTGAGAATTTCTCCAGGGTACACCAACCCCCTCTGGCCAGTGGTAAATATTCCCCACCAACCAAGGATGTTCCTGATAACGTGAGTGTAGGCAGCAGTGTGGAGATGCCTGAAAAAGACCTGAACCTACCACCCTCGAACTTTGCCCAACACATACCAAGTATTTCCAAACCCAAAATTTCTCTGCCTGATCCAGGGCCATTGTTTAAGAATGCAATGAAACCACTTACAGAAAGAAAGTCACAGGTAGAGTAATATTTTTTATCTCCCCCTTTTTTTGATGTTGCTGGAGGATTAACCTCAGCATGTTTTTTTGTTTTGTCTTATAATTTTTTTATATCGCTCATGATATCACAGGTAGGATTGATTTAAAGTTGTGTGAAAGCTTTCATCTCCCTCTATGGTTAGACAACAATTCAATATTTACAGTATTTACATTAGTCGGACTATTGTCCTCATCTTTGTCGCCATATTTGTCACAACGTTTCGGGCGTTGTATGCTCCGGCCTTCTTCAGGTGGTTGGAATTTTGAACTGAACTCTTTATTTCGATCCCTGGGTTAGACTGTTCTAGTTCCACGTGCCTCAAGGACACATGGCACAGTGGATAAAGGCGTTGGTTAGATCCAGTGACAGACCCAAAGAGTGTGAGTTCAATACCCGGTTAAGGCAGTGGAGAACTTTCAGAGGGAAAATTAGCAGGAGATAACTGATAACTGACATCCATCAAACATGGCACGTGGAACTAGAACAGTCTACCCCGGTGAGCGAAATAAAGCGTTCAGTTTGACATTTCAACCACCTGAAGAAGGCTGGAGCGTACAACGGCCGAAACGTTGTGACAAATATAGCGACAAAGATGAGGACAATAGTCCACATAATGTAAATACTGTACATAATACCTCATCTCAGAAATATAGACAAATTCAATATTTGTTTTTTTCTTGTTTTTTTTCTTGTTTTTTATATTAGAATTTGTTTGCAACATGTTGACGCATGTCAAAAAAAATTCTTGTATATAAAATCTTAAAGAAGAGATATGCACAAAACAGTATTGCATTTTTATTAATTAAGTATTTATTTTAATCATTAAATTGTTTTTAAAATAGTGGGAGTATTTTATATATTAAATAATAAAATTTAATTTTTCCAAAAAAATGAATTAAAATTTATTAGGTTGGTGCAAAAATAATGACGTAATAATGTTGTTTTTTGACATATTTTTTAACGTCAAAAAACGACATTATTACGTCATTATTTTTGCACCTACCTAATACTAAGCTTCAACTACTCTGTACCCACTTACCTGTCTGCACTTTTCCCAAAAAATTGGTTTCAATTGGTCAATGTATGCTTATTTCAGTGGGTGTGATAGATGGATGGACTGACAGAAGTTATGGAATTTTATATATAGATGATGACACAGAAAGTGAATCAGCAAGCCACACTATAATTCCATCTGAGTTTCTTATGTTTACTTTTGTACAAATACTATTGGGAAATTTGTAAATCCATATCTTTTGCCCTATCCCCATCTATGGGTTAAATTTCATGGCTCTTCTTGCCTTTGGTGGCAACCAGCCAAGAGAAGGAAAACTGAATTCCAAACCATTGATAAGGCAATTAGAAAATGCTCTGCTATCTTTCCCAAGAAATCTTGACATTTCACAGGCAATAAAGAAATGGAATTTGTAAAAAGCCATGATTGTCTAGGTTCCAAAGGGACATGATATTAAATAAACATCAAGGTGTTCCCAACCTTTTTGCATCATCGCCCACTTTCACATAGAAAAATAGACATAAGACAGGACATAAGTGATCATGGCTCTCCATAATTTTCTGTCTTTTCTAGTTCTATTACTGGTTCATTGACTGATTTTATGACAGACTAAAAAATATCCAAGGGAGGTAACTTATGGATCCTGCTGCTGTTACCATATTAAAGACCAAACGAAAGCAAACTTGAGATAGACTGATGTATGAAATTTTATATATATATATATATATATATATATATATATATATATATATATATAAAGAAATACAGACCACTTTAAGGTACCATTATAATAATTTATTTGACCAGAGCCCTTTTAAAGGACACCGGATCATCAGCACTTCCAAAAATGAAATGAAATTAAAATTGATGGGTAGTGTAAGTTTTTGTAATCTAACAGAGAGTGTAAAAGGGGTAGTTAAAGAGACATGGTAGAGTTTAGGGAGGGATTAATTTCATATCTCTCTCAATCATACTTAGTATTGGGGGAGGAGGAGTGACCAGATAGATATGGTTCTATAGCCTTGGATGGCAACTGGTCTGCCACAGAAAGAAATGGTAACCTACTGCAAGAAAAAAATTTGCATAGAAAGATACATGATCGACTAGCGTGTATTGCGCATGGCACATAACTGACTGGCTGACTCTTGGGAAAGGTATCAATCCTTTTCTTCTCCTCCCCCCATCTATGGGTAAATAGGACTGACGGGTTCTATAGCCTTGGATGGCAACTGGTTTACCGTAGAAAGAAATGGCAACCTACTATGGGAAAAATCTGCCTCGTCAGTCATGTATCGAAAGACACATGATCGCCTAAGCGTGTATCACGCATGGCACATAACTGACTGTCAGAATGGGGCTATAATGTAAATGAATTTTATTATAGATATACATTGCAATTTAAAACTGTAGGGATTGTCGAGGGTCAGGAATTATGGCAAATATTACTGCCAGATTACGGCTATTGTTTGTATCAGTTTATGTAACCTTCAAGGCAATGGGTAGGATTTATTAAATCCATCAAAAAATCCATTCTTAAGATTATGTAGTATCACTGTGTGGTTGATGGTGGAGGTAGGGGAACCAACCAGGACAATAATCATGGTTAATATTTTAATGCTGACTGGATTTGAACTTGGCAAAGTTTCAGATGTTTTTTTTTTTTTTTATTGCTACTGTCTGACTTGTTTGCTATGCCAGTATAATGATAATAGATGGTTGTAAAAATAAATTCACAAATGTTCATGACTGAAATCTCATTATTATTCTAATATATCTCTGCAATTAGTGACCGACTATAGTTTTTATGTGCTTAGTGGAATGTAAATTTTACAAATATGAAATTAATGAATAAAGTGAATAAAAATAAATTAGGGTTGAGTGGCAAGTATTAAAAGAAACAGGGGTGTGGGAGTAGCATTGAGATGTTGTTTTTTTGGGGGTTTTTTTTACAGTTTATGTCACTCATTATATCACTGGTAGAATGAGAGAGAGAGTGTTGAGATGTTATGTGAATGAGAGTTAAGGTGTTACAAGAATTATAAGAGAGAGGGTGTCAAGGTATTATGAGAATTAGAAGGGAGAGAACAAGTGTTAAAAGAAATAGGAGAGAGAGGATATTGAGGTGTTACAAGAATTATGCGAGGACATCAAGGTGAATTATAAGTGAGAGGGCATGGAGATGTTCAGCAAATGAGAGAGAGAGCATGGAGATTTTCAGCAAATGAGAGAGAGAGAGCATGGAGATGTTCAGCAAATGAAAGAGAGAGAGAGAGCATGGAGATGTTCAGCAAATGAGAGAGAGAGAGAGCATGGAGATGTTCAGCAAATGAGAGAGAGAGCATGATGTTCAGCAAATGAGAGAGAGACAGCATGATGTTCAGCAAATGAGAGAGAGACAGCATGATGTTCAGCAAATGAGAGAGAGACAGCATGATGTTCAGCAAATGAGAGAGAGAGAGAGCATGATGTTCAACAAATGAGAGAGAGAGAGAGCATGATGTTCAGCAAATGAGAGAGAGAGAGCATGGAGATGTTCAGAAATGAGAGAGAGAGAGAGAGCATGATGTTTAGCAAATGAGAGAGAGAGAGCGTCGAGATGTTCAGGGAATGAGAGAGAGCGTCGAGATGTTCAGGGAATGAGAGAGAGAGAGCGTCGAGATGTTTAGGGAATGAGAGAGAGAGAGATAGCGTCGAGATGTTTAGAGAATGAGAGAGAGAGAGATAGCGTCGAGATGTTTAGGGAATGAGAGAGAGAGAGAGAGATAGCGTCGAGATGTTTAGGGAATGAGAGAGAGAGAGAGATAGCGTCGAGATGTTCAGGGAATGTGAGAGAGAGAGAGATCGTCAAGATGTTCAGCGAATGAGAGATAGAACGTCGAGATGTTCAGCAAATGATAGAGAGAGAGAGAGTATTGATGTTCAGCGAATGAGAGAGGGAGAGCATTGAGATGTTCAGCGAATGAGAAATAGCCGAGGTGTTTGAAGAATTATAAGAGAGTAAGTGTTGAGATGTTCTGAGAGCATGAGAGAGGGAGAGCATTGAGTTGTTGAAGGAATTATGAAAGAAAGAGCATCGAGGTGATCCGAGAAGATAGAACAGTAGACAAGGATTGACATGATATCACTTGGACAGTTTGGCTACAGTCACTGTCATGGAGTAGTCTGAGCAACAACATTATTTTTTTTTTTTTTTATTTTTTTTTATTACATTTAAATGGGTTTTTATTCTAGGTTTAAAAATAAGACATTTCTTTCTAAACAACCTAACAGATAATTTGCTATTCTTTTGGAATAATTTTAAATTTGTCTTTTTTTCTTTTTTTTTTTTTCTGTCTTTCGTTTCTAGATTGTGACAGAGAACCAATCTGCTGGGGTCATGAAAGTTGATGGTATAAATGTTAATGAACTCCTCCGAGAAAAGGCTAAGCTTGAAGGTCAGTTAGAAATATTGACCTCCGAAGCACAGACTGCTCTTCAAGAACGAGCCGAGTTACAGGCTCAGCTGGCTTCCCTGCAGCTCAAGTTTATGTCTGCCCAAAAGTCCGATACAGATGTCAAGCAAAATGCCTTGAGGGCAGACATTGAGAGCTTGAAGGACAGTCGGGTGTATCTGGAGCACTGTCTTGCAGACACACAAAAGCTGCTTGAGGAGAAAATGGAAGATGCAAAGCGGCTAGATGAGGAACTGAAGGCAACCCAAGAAACAACAGACAAACAGCAGATAAAGGTCCGCGAACTTAAAGACGACTTGCGTGCCCGAGATGTCACGATACAAGCCCTGAAAAACAAAGTTGCCGAGCTGTATGTTGAAGTACAGACAACGCTTCAGAGTAAGATGTTGTCAGACACGGAAGCTCGAGCAGCTAAAAGTGATCTTGCTTCTATCGTCAGTACGAAGCAGTGGTACCATGACCAGTTGCAAAATGCCAACAAGATTCGAGTTGAACTACAAAAAGAAATGACCACACTTCAAGCACAGGTGTCCTCACAGGGCACCATTGTGGAGCGTCTGAAGGCAGATAATGCCCGTCTCCACCAGCAGTTGTCAGAGACGAGGCAAAAGGCAGTGAGCGAGAAGGAGATGCTTGCCCGGCAGTTGGAGAATATCCAGGTGGACATGCTGGAACGTGAAACGGCTTTTCAAGAGATCCAGCGTGAGAGGCGAATTATTGAGGAGACATTTGATTCGAAGATCCAAACGGTTGAGGAAGAGAAGATGAGATTGTCAATTCTGATGCAGACGACCACAGAACTAGAATCTCAGTTGGAAAGAGCTCAGAATGACTTGAAGAAGAAACAAGTCCAGATTTTCAGCCTAGAGACAGAACAGACAACAATGATGAAGAACTTGATGCTCTCTGAAGGAAAACTCACAGAAAAAGTAAATTAAATAATTTTATTCTTGATATTTTGGCTTATATTAATGTTTTAGCATAGTTTTAGCGAAATTCATTTATTTTTTCCATTTTGGAATATGGAATTAATTCCCATATTCCAAGAGTTTGGGGAAGGGAAGGGGAAAAAATTTTTTTCAATTTTTCAGTGTTTTATTAAAAAATACTGAAAAACAGAAAAAAAATTTTTTCTTCATTTTCTTTATTTCATCTTTTTTTTAATTTTGATAATTTTTCTTTAATTTTCATCATACTTCAAAATTTTTTTTTTTACATTTTTAAAATTACATTTATTAAATTTAAAGAATTTTTTAATTTTGCATTTCCATAATTTTCATCTAATTTATATTTTTAAATTTTGATCTTTCTTTTTTATAAATTTACCATTTTCTTCAAATTTTCAACCTTTCTTTCAACTTTCTCCAATTTTTTAACCTTTCTTTCATCTTTCTCCAAATTTTTTAACCTTTCTTTCATCTTTCTCCAAATTTTTTAACCTTTCTTTCGTCTTTCTCCAAATTTTTTAACCTTTCTTTCATCTTTCTCCAAATTTTTTACCTTGAAATTTTCAACATTTTTCTCAAATTAAAATTTCTTTTCTTTTTTTTCCCCACATGACAGGACAAAGTTATTGAAGAACTTGAACAAAAATTGATTGAAGTTGAAACTTCTCTGAAGACATTTTACTCTGAGTTGAGTAGTAAAAATCAGGAAATTCTCAAGCTGAAAGAAGATAAGGCCAGTGTTGAAATCTCGCTGGCCTCAGCTCTGGAAGAGAAAAAAATCTTTGATACTGCCTTGGAGACACTGCGAGGTGATCTTCACAAAGTAGAGAATAGCTTTTGGCAGATGAAGCAGGAACTAGGCGCCAAGATGACTGAGCTTGACCAAGTGAGGAAGGAAAAGTCGCAGGTAGAAATAGAACTCAAAGAAGCTTTAGAGAGTGCAAAGATCCAGCAGGATGTAGCCACTGAGCAGGGAGCTAGTGCAGCTATTGAGGTAGCAACTGAGAATTTGAACAAGCTGGAAACGAAGAACAAGCAGCTATCTCAAGAAGTGTCTGAACTGCGGAGTCAAATGACTGAACTAAATGACAGGTTAGTTTTGAAATTTCAACCTTTAACTCTGTGTGGTCTGTTATCTGAAAAAAATGGGATTTATACCCATTCTCAATTTTGATAGGAAACAGATAATAATCTGTATATTCAGTCAGTTTAGTGTCATGCGTGATACATGCTTAGGCAATCATGTATCTTTCAATACATGACTAACAAGGCAGATTTTTTCCCACAGTAGGTTGCCATTTCTTTCTGCGACAGACCAGTTGCCATCAAAGGCTATAGAACCCGGCCTAACAGCTGGGGAGAGAAGAGGATTCACATCTTTCCCAAGGGTATTAGTATTTAAGTGAATTTCAGTCATTTATTTGCCATGCGTGATACACGCTTGGGCAATCATGTATCTTTCAAGACATGAATGACGAGGCAGATTATTTCCTGCAGTAGGTTGCCATTTCTTTCTGCGGTAGACAAGTTGCCATCCAAGGCTATAGAACCCAGTCTGTCCTGTTATTTACCCATAGCTGGGGGAGAAGAGGAGGATTCACACCTTTCCCAAGGGTATTAGCATGGAAGTGAATTTCAGTCAGTTATGTGACATGCTTGATACACGCTTAGGTGATCATGTATCTTTTGATACAAGACTGACAAGGCCTCTATCTCTATATTACATCTTCATAATCAAGATTTGAACTTTATGAAATGGACTTCATAAAGGCAGTGTATTATACAAACTCAACAGCAGTGGGGAGCTAATTTTTAAAATGGCTAATTTTACTTGAAATTAAGTGATGTGGACCATTGTAAACATTTTGTTTAAGATACTTTGAATACAGTGTTAAGTTTTTCACTATATAAATGTAACATTCAGGGTGTGAAATGTGTGTGCAAATGTAAAAGACACTATTATGAGACAGAGGTTTTATAGTAATATAATGTACTCATTGTGTCCCATAATCATGGCTACATTTAGTGTATGAAATGTTAATGTAACGAATATTATGGGACAAAGGTTGTATTATAATATCTGCCCTATAAATGGTTCTACATGTCGTGTTTGAAATGTGTATGCAAATATAAAAAATGTTATGGGACAAAATTTTTCATGTGACTTGCTTGTGTTCCATGTTTTATTTATTTCATTTTTAAGATTTGAACTTCATAAAAGACAAATTGACTCAGCAAGGACAGTGTATTAACTTATGATAAGATACAGATTGACAGGTGTTATTCAATATCTCACCTGTCTTTTTTTTTTAATTTCATTTTATCATGTATGATCCAGGTGAATGAAATGTTGAATATAATTTGTTAGAATCTCCTACAAATATCTGTTGCCACTACTGTTTATCAAAGATATGACATTGAATGTAAGAATGTACAGCTCCATGCTTCCAAAAACATCTTCAGCTATCACTTATTAAAAAAGACCAAGAAATTTTGACAAAAGTTCTAATATGGTAAAATGGAAGGAATCTTTTACAATAGTTCTCAAAATTTCCATATTTAAAATTAGTCGACAATTTCCCACTAAAAATTTATGGTTTCATGATGAAAAAACATTTTAAAAAACAAATTAATTTTTAAATATATTGTAATTGTCAACACAATTATTCAGATAAAAATCTGCTAATAACTGTCAGGAAACAGACTTATTGGTCCACTCATGTCAGTCTGTGTGTATGTCTGTCTGTGTGTCCACATCAGTATGACTGGCTGTATGTGTCGGGTTTTTTTTTCCATATTGTGTGTAATATATAAAAATCTTGGATTAAAAAATAAAAACATTAATTCTTTATATTTTATATATATGTATGTATATATATAATTGATCTATGTCATATGTTACATATATTTAGTTAGGTACCTTAATGAAATCATTAAAAAATTAACATATCATGATGAACACATGCTCCAAGTGTAATGAAAATATAGTTTTATTGTCAAAATCTTTGATCCTTCCTCTTAATAATAACAAAGTATTTTTTATTATTTTTTATTATTTAATTGAATTTTTTACTCCTTTTTAGAGCATTCGAAATTTTGATAAAAAACATTGTTTTTCTTGCATCAGCAGATTTACTGAATTTTAGAGCAAATTTTAGCCTCTTTTTTGTGGTAATAGACACATTAATTTGGAAATTCTTGCAAAAATCAAATAATAAAATGAAATTTTCAACACTTATTCACAAATGAATGAAATTGTTTTATTAGAAAATCTTTGTAAAAATATATTTTTTTTACATGTTTCATCCCTTACTTAATTTTATGAAAACTTGAAAAATTCAATGTAATTATTTTTAGCGACTATATTAGTTAAAAGTGGAATTCTTTGAAGAATTTAAATCATCTTTTTTTTTTTTTTTTTTTTTTTTTTTGAAAAAATTTTCTAACTGAAAATCTTTTCTGAATCAAAAATTTAAAAAAATGCAATAAAACTAACACATTATTTAATTAGAGAAGCTTTTAATTGCTTTCATGAATATATATTAAAGACAATATTTAAAAACAATTTTTGCAACGAAAAATGAATTTTTACAAGATTTGTTTTCATTTCTTTTACAATTTTAAGTTGGATAAGATTTTAAATCTTTTAAAATTCAGTTTCAAAGGTGTAACTCTTAGGAAATATTAAGTAAAACTATTGCAATGTTATGCCCCCACCCAATATTTTTAAAAAGAATTTCCATGTTTTATTTTATGTATAAACATCCTAATTTTTCTAAGTATACTATTTTATACATGACATTATCATTAAAAGGTTACGTGTTTTATGGGTTGTTCCCCCTTATGGGAAAAATCCTTCATCTAAAATTTATCAGCTGATAGTATTTCTACTTCACCATACTTGTCAACATATTAGGAGGTCGATAAATTAACCAACACAGCAGAAAAACAAGACCCCATGGTTAAGAAATGTTTGTATACAACATTTTATGCTATAAGTAATTAATATTTGTTTCAAATCAGATTAATTTAACTTTAAATTTGCTAATTTTCTTCAAATAACATTTCAGAAATATATATATCTTATTTTTGCAAAATTTTTAAAACTGAGAATTAACTTTTGTTTAGAAATGTGTCAAAATGGCCGATTTTACTGATTGATTCCAAAGAATATAATTTCTGTTTGAAATATATGTCATAGAATATTTTGCTTACTTACAGGGTGCAATGGATAAATTGTCATCTAAATGATGCAAAAATAACATTGACATCTCATTTTAACAGATATATTTACCAAAACTATACAAAAATATCTTGAAATACCTCGTTGCACACTACCTTGTCAAGGCACTTGATGTAGGCCTCCATGTTGAGTCTGAGGCCCTGTGGGAAGATGAATGAAGGCATAACGTCATCATCACTTGTGATCACCATCAGACTCATCCAACTCTTTCCAAATCCTCTGCACTTTCCTCAGAAATGTTTGTATTGTAGCTTCTGGAATGAATGCCAATCAGTTCAGCATACTGTTTCCAAATTCTTGGCAGAGTGAATTGCATCCTGGTGCTATTTTTCTCACAGACGGTGCCCATCTGACCCTACTATACTGTGTTAAAAACAAAATTAAAAATATAAACTGGCAACAATTTACTCATATATATATATATATATATATATATATATATATATATATATATATATATATATAATCACTTAGCATTCTCCATAATTTATCTAGACTCTTCAGTTAACCTGATGAATATTTATGAGCATCTCTTAAATTTAAAAATTTTGAAAAACTAACAAATTTTTAGTTTTGTTTATAAATACTTGTTGCAAAATAAAATATTTACCTTGATAAAGTCCATCAGAGGACGAAACACATTGGCGAAGGTAAGTTTTCGTTTTGTTTTTACATGTATATTAACAGCGCTAATTGTGGCATGAACCAGCCCCACACCCTCATCAATTTTACAAGCCAAAGAAAACGCTCAATGTGATCTGATATAAATCATACAGTAATATAACGACAATAAATTATACTATGTAACAACAATTTAAAAACTCACAAATAAGATACTTTTGACTCCTCGTGCTGTTTGTTAAAAAAAAATGTTTTTTTTTTTTTGTTTTTTTTTGTAAACTGCCTTAGGAATCAAAAAACCAACAAAACTTTAGTAGCTGATTTGTGTTTTTAAATTGTTTTTATGTCTTATAATTTATTGATGTTATATATGAAGCAAAAAAAATCTGAGTTACACCTCTTTATACCCTGAAAATTTACACTAAGAAGGAAAAGATGAAATGGTCATTAAAAATGGTATATTATTTTAATGTACCTCTCCATAAACTTTCAATATAAGTAAACCTTCTTTGATTACAGGTGTGTGCATGAAGTCCATGAAAAAGAGGCCCTTGAGAAACACCTGGGTTCTGTTCAAGAAGAGCTGAACCAAGTAAAATGTGAATTTGAAAAAGAGAAGCAAACAATGGAAGAATTGTCTGCCGCAACCAGTTCTATGGCTGAAGACAGTAAGAAGACAGAACTTTTGGCTGAGAATAGTGACCTCAAGTCAAAACTGAAGACATTAGAAAAGAAAGCCCAGACTAGCCTGACAAAACAGAAGGCTCGATCAGCTAAACTGACTGCAGACATTGGTGCGGTGAAGAATGAGTTGATGGAGAGGCAAAAGGCTTATGACACGAATATGGAAATGCTAAGTAGCAAGCTGCGAGAAGTGGTCAATGACAAGGAGGCATTACAGAATGAAATGGACATGCTGAAGCGGAAATTTGACCTCAGTATGATAGAGCAGCAAGACCAGTTGAAAGTGGAACTGCAGGTAAGATATTGCCAAGCATAGAAATAAAACTTTGCTATTGTTGATTTTTGCTTTATCACAGGTGCAATTGCAGGATGCCAATAACGACCAAAAAATAATTATCCCTGAAAATTATTTAATTAACTTAATTAATTTTTGGGGTATTATTTCTTTAATATTACTTTTCAAATAGATTATTTTATTTTTACTAAATTTCACATAATAGAAGCCTCGAGAGCTACCCAAGGTAGAGGGTTACTGAATGTGTGATTTGAATGTAAGAGAAGATAGGATGAAGTGAAGATTATGATAAGGATAGATAATGATTGGTTTTTGACTTGAAGAGGTTAAGATTGTAATGTTCAGGGTAGCATCAATATTGGAGTTTGGTGTAAAAACTGAAGGTCTCTTCAAAAATGTATAGCTAATAGTGATGAAAAAAAAAAAAATTTTAGCAGAAAACTTGCTCTATCCAGTGATGTTATTGTGCTCTATGCAGTTTCTGTGGAAATAACAAGGAGCCATTTCTTTCACAGCAAACCTTGTATTATTAATTCTGGACTATGCCAATTGTACTTTTTAAAAATTTTTTATTAATATTGATGATGGTTGAACTGGCACCAATATTATCAACAGCATAGTTATAAAAAATTTTAAATATTGGTCCAACTAGTTTTATTTAAATATCAATTGTTGAAAGAAACTTGTATCTTGTAAGCTCCCTTATGTATACTACAATGCATTTTAAAGTAGTTTCTACTTCAGACAATAGAAGGAACCACCATAGCATCTTATTTCATTTAATATAGTGCCTTATTCATATCTTCAAACTGATAATGTTATTGGTTTTGAAGTTCATGGAATCTAAAATCTAACTGATTTTGAGTGCATCACCTGAAGACTAAGTGGAAATTTCCATGAAAAATAAGATTGTTCAAGATAATCTCTATGGTTTGAGATAATGTTCTTGGATTTACAAGACATATTTGACTGAAGATTAACTATCATTCTGTGAATTGATTGTATTGTTCGGCATCCTTAGTTTAGTCTGGCACAAAGCTATGGGTGTAGTACACCCAGTGGGGATTGAACTCACTTATTGGAAATAACCACCTCATTTCAACATGGCGGTAAGAGAAAGAAAAAATTAAATTGTAAAGGAGCAATAAAAATGTCTCTATGTATTTTTTTAAAAATGATGTTCACTTTGTACAAGGCTCAAGAGCCACTCGAGGTAGAGGGTTACAGAGTAAGAGGCACAGTTTACGTGGGGAATATAACGGCTAGCCCTAAACTTGAACAGTTTAAGATTGTAGAGATCGGGGAAAACATCCTCTTGGGTGTCGGTTCCGTAGAGCAGTGGTTCGCAGGTAGAGGGTTGCAGAGTAAGAGACACAATTTATGTGGATATGTGGGAAAGATAACGGTTAATCCTAGACTTGAACAGGTTAAGATTGTAGAGATCAGGAAAATGTCCTCTTGGGAGTCGTTTCCAAAATGCAGTGGTTTGTGGGAAAACGCTGCTTGAGTGGAACTTACATCTCACTATTGGATTATGAAGGGAGTGATTGTTGGTTACTTCAATATGTGCAGTATGGCAAGCCTTAGCCGTGAAGGTTGGAATTGGTGGAACCAAGGAATATAGTTTGTCGGAGCACTTTCCACAGAAATAACAACAGAGCAGTGAGAGGCTTCCTTCATTTCGTCTGTGAAAAAGGTGTTGTATGGTGGAAAATAATTTATCACCTACAAGGACGTGGATTGTTTAGAAGACACTTATCTCTACTGATAGAAGGAACCACCATAGCCTCTGATTTCATTTAATATAGTGAATTGCTGTGACTAATAGATATCAGTATAATCGGTATGGTATCTGGAGCACAAATTTATCCTCTTCTCTCTGTACCTGCAAAAGCACTGTTGAGTCAGATGGAACTATAATAACCCCTTATTTTTTCTGTATGCTATATCTCTCAAGGTCGTTGGCAATCCTAATAAATTTTGTCTTTTTGTTATCTCTCCTAATCCCTGTTCTGCCATCTATTTACACAAGCTCGTTAGGTAGGTTATGCACTGTTTTTTTTTTTTTTTTTTTTTTTTTTTTTGTCCCTCTTCACTATGTCCTGTGAGTGTCTTATTTTCCAGGCCCTCTTTCTTCATTTTGTACTCTTGAAAATTCAGCCATCTCCTTCTGAAGTGGCTTGGAGCTTTTGTAAATATTTTGATACTTTGAACACAGCATCAAGTTTTTCTATGTTTTCTTAACAAAGTGTTACATTCAGAGTCTGAAACATGTTTGCAAATGTAACAAATATTATGGAACAGAAGTTGTATTGTAATATAATGTACTAACTTTGTCCCATAATAGTTAGTGTATGAAATGTGTATGTAAATGTAACAAATATTGTGGGACAGAAGTTGCATACTAATATGATGCACTATGTCTGTCCCATAATAGTTGCTCCATTTTGTATAAGATATGTGTATGTAAATGTAACAACTATTATGGGACAGAAGTTGCATAATAATATTATGCATTATGTCTGTCCCATAATAGTTGCTCCATTTTGTATAAGATATGTGTATTTAAATGTAACATATTATGGGACAGAAGTTGCACTATGTCTGTCCCATAATAGTTGCTCTATTTACTGTATGAAATATAACAAATATTAAACCAGAGATTTTAGAATAATGCACTGCCTCTGTCCCATAATTGTTGGTACATTTAGAGTATGAAAAGCTTATGCAAATGGCACAAGTGTTATGGGACAGAGGTTGTATCATAATCTATTTCCTATGTTCCATAATTGATGGTACAAAATGTGTATGAAATGTGTATTCAGATGTCATCACTATTATAGGACAACTACTTTTCATGTGACTTGCTTGTGTTCATATCTTAGTAATTTATAATGTGTTTGTGGAATTTTTTTGTTTCCTCTGCCATTTTCTTCTTTTGTGCCATTCAGTCTCTCCAAGAATTGCTGAGAAGCATGAACAACCTGGAAGATCTTTCAAGACTTGACCAGAAGGTGGGAGACAGTGTGCACCTAAACAAATCTCACAAGAAGGTCTCCCTCTTCACAGACCTGTTCTTATTTGCCCTACATGCCCCCCTCCTATACACTTAGCCTCACCTCCACACACAAAAGCAACCAGCCATTGGTTGCAGAATTTTAAGATATTCTTTGATTATTACATGAGCTTTGGCATTCATTGTCTGTTATATTTAACAATATATGCTTGAATAATGATCTGCTGGCCCCAAATCAGGGAAGCAAGTCAACAAAAGAGAGTTCCACAGGTGGGAAGTGTGAGAAAAGAAACTTGGAGTAGAAGTGGCAATTACATTTAATTAATTCAACAGTAAAAGGGTGGGACCTAAATGCCAATCTAGTAGCACACTTAAACTTACATAGTTCAGGCACCAGGGGAAAAAAAGCTTGTCGGATCAGTTGCCATGAAAATATTTATAGAAATTGACTGATATTTACAATCAGTGTGTGTGCATTTTAGCTTGGGGGTCAAAATCTTGTTTCAGGACATTTTGGTTTAGCTTTCAGAAAGTAGTATTTGGGCAGTCTTTCAAATATGCACGAGTGTGCTGAAAAGTTCTAGGACTAACCAATACATTCTTCCAAAGAAGTTTTATTTTAACTTTATTTACAGTTTGATCATTTTGTCAGATTTTTGGAAGTGGGTCATGTTAATAACTTCTCAGTACCCCTCCTCGCATAGCCGTCAATTCTGTATCTGTTAATTTTTACACAACTGAACTGGGGAAAATTAAGATAGGATGAGGAAGATGGCACAGAAAGGTGGACAGACAGTTGCGTACTGGCCATTTGCATCCCAGGCAATTACGTACCAGATATTTGCATCCCTGGATAATTGCATACCTCGGATAATTTTTTGAAGTTATCATACTTTCTTTTCTAAAGAGTTGCTAATTGCAAACCAACTTTTAATTATTCTAAATAAGTAAAAAGGTAGTTAACAGATTTGAAAAGAAAAAATAAATTCTTTTAAAGAATTATTTGATACAGAAATTTGCACATCAATATCTTTAACTAGCAGTAGAGCCCGGCGTTGCCTGGGGATGTAACAGTAAGAGATAGATCAAGTATCGACCATCATAAAGACTGAAAAATAAAATTGACAAAGATTATTGTTTAAGGTTTTGTTTTTTTTTTTTTGTTTTTTTGTTACGAATTGGTCAAACCCAAACTCAAACAAAAACATTGTTTTCAATTGTTATGAGTCTACCGATTGAATAGAATTTTATTATAAACAATTGTCTTGTAAATGGAATTTTTAAAGCATTCTGAATGTAAAAATAAAGAAAAAAGTGTGCAAGACAATAAGAAACACTACCTGCCAAAAAAAAAGTGATGTTTTGTTGAAATCGGTTGAAAAATGTAGGAAATCCGATCCCATATATAAACGAACACACACACACAACCAACCAACCAACCACCCAACCTGGGTTTTATAATAAGTATAACTCGATATGAGTTGTCCCCCTTTCATTAATGCCTCTTAATTGTGTTTTCAAATTGATTTTGCACAAAAACAATTGTGTTTTTCCAATTTTTGGCGCTGTCAGAACCACCGCAAGGTAATTCTATGTAGTCCTGTGAAGTTCTGTTGAAATCAGTTGAAAAATGTAGGAAATCTGATCCAATATATAAACGTACGCACACACACACACACACACAATCTGCGTTTTATAAGTAAGATTACTATAAATAAGTAGAAAGGTACTTACCATTAAAAAAAAAAAAAAAAAAGACAGAAAGAAATTTCTTTTTAAAGCAAGTGAAAATTAAGCTAGCAGTTTCAGTTCACTCCAGCAGCGCGTACCATGAGCATCTAATAGATTCTGGATTTTATAGATTATATTTTTATGTGGAACCCATGGCTAAGTTTCGAAAATCAAACACTGGGTGGGGATATTTGTGGACAAGGAAAATTACAGCTACCACTATCACAAGAAAAATGCTGATGAACAAAAACATACTGGTAATGTGTTGAGCGATCTTGCAACAGTTAATCTGTCATTGCATTTTAAGAATGGTAAAGAAAAATGAAAAGCAAGAGAGGTAGATTTTCTGTCTAGGGTCTTGTTACTCCTTTACCCCTTTGATCTTTTAAACTGGGTGAAGCCTTATTTAATACTTCTTTCTTTCCTAAGCAGGCAGGTAAAGATTATAGTATTAAAATTTTGATTTTTAATGAATTATATCATTGCATTCATATATACACTCACACATATGGGCACATGGCTGAGTGGTTAAAACATTAGCTTTCTGACCATGCAACCCGGGCTCAAATCTCACTATGATTAATTTGTCAAAAAATTGACTTCTTGATGTTATCAGTCTGGGTGAGGCAATCTGATCATGCACCTCCTTTGGAAAGTGCCTGAAAACCATACCATGGGTTAACCCAAGCCTTGTGAGTGAAATTGGGTAGACAAATCTATTTGAGTGTCCTCGATAGTTGTGCAAGCATGAAGTCACAAGTCATCGTGTTCGAGTGTGCTGGACTTGTTAAGACATTTGATCACACCTGATAATGCACTCTCTCTCAGAAACTACGGCCGGTTCAGTATAGTTGCAATATAGACCACAAGTTGGCTTTGTGGGTGTTGAACAAGCACAAAATGTGCCTGAGCATGCGTCTGCAACAGGGATTAGCTGGACTTGAGTGGCCAACTATGAGAGAAGAGAATATAAGATACTCATGCATACATCAATATTTTCAGCCAAATATTGGTGTTGGCTTATATACAAAGATTTTGTCATTATGTTGAAATTTTTATCCGTTGAAGATCAAGAATCAAATTTTAATGTTTACAAGGGCGGAAATATTGGTATGTCATGAGAAAATGTTGCATTGAAAAATTCAGATCTTTGATAAAATATTGTTATCAAAAGTTACTACATTAATATATGATGTCACAAGAAATGGTAAACATTTTGTCTTTCACATGCAGGGCTGCTTTAAACTTACAAAATCTCAATTTATGTGGAAAGGGTTTTTAGTAACAGCTTTATCAAACAAAATATGCTTTATGACATAGCAAACATTGAAATTTTAAATTTAACTATGATGACATTTTTTTTCAGTCCTTAATGAACATTTAAATATATTTCCCAATTATTAAATCTCTTTCCCTCCAAGTATGGGTTAAATAGTAATCTGGAAAAAAAATCATTGTTATCCCCAAAAGATTATTAATACAATATTCATTCATATATATTCTTATAATCCAAATTATGTTTCTGCTATAAATAATACACAAAGGCCTTAAAAAATCCTTTCCAGTTATTATAATTTATGGGATGCTAAGTTTCTTGCTCATGATATGAAACTAACCACGCACACTCTGTTTGAGAATCTTATATTAATGAAAGTTTATGCTTGCCAGCAAAAATAATAGTATACTTATGAGTTTTCACACAGTAGTTTCTAGACGTCTTTTCCCAGTTATTATTGATATACTCTCCTCTTTCATGGAGCGGAGTCACTTTTCCTACTCCGTGGCTTTGTAGACATTTTGAAACGGTCAGCCATATTCGTATCAAAGTGCCAGCTTAACTATTTCAAGGGAGGTAACTCTAGAACAACTAATATTGTAAGGGAGGTAACTCTAGCACAACAAATATAAATTTTTTTGTTGTTGCTTTTCGTCATTTTTTTTTTTTTAATTTTTTGACAAATTTTCAGTTGGCTTTTAAAGGACCTATTTTGTTCATTGAATTGCCTAGTCTTTTTTTTCTATGCATATAGTTATTTTTTAAGATTTTGGACATTCCAATCCACTACATTAACCTTTATCAAATGAAGGTCTTGTGCCAAAGATTGAACCCTGTATGCAATTAATGAATCTTGAGGTATACATAGAGTTTACATTCCTTAATCCTACCACCCTTTACAACTGGGATCTGCCATGCCACATACACAATTGTGAATGAACTCCCATACCCCCTTTGTATTCCATTAGTAAGTTCCATTTCGGCAGCTTCTTCCCAAAAAATGCTTTGTGCTTTTGATGATAAAATTGTTCTCTGCATTAATAAATTGTTCTTTTACCAGAACTGAGAAGGAACATTCTCCATGCAAAAGCAAACCTTGTTCAACAAGCAATGAGCTGTGTAGATGTTTTTGCACTGAATTTTCCTTTGTATTGCTGGGCTTTTCATTTTCTTTTTGTCTATTTTGAATTTGCCGTACAGACATTGGCTGCCGAATTGGAAACTGTTCGTTCACAAAAGTTGCAATTGGAAAGCGAACTGAGTGAGTTGAGAGAAGTAACAAATCATCAAGTGGAACAATACGTCACGCAAGTGATGGCTATGGGTCAGCAACTACAACAGTTGATAGACGAGAAGGATGAAGCTGCAGTAGAGGCAAAGACAAAAGAACATCAGCTGTCTTTGGAGTTAGAGAAGGAAAAAGGACGATTAACTGGTTTGTGAATTTTTTAAATTTTTTTCTTCTTTTTCGTTTTCTTCTTTTTCGTTTTCTTCTTTTTCGTTTTCTTCTTTTTCGTTTTCTTCTTTTTCGTTTTCATTTTCTTTTTCTTTCTTTTTCGTTTTCTTTCTTCTTTTTCTTTCTTTTCTTTCTTCTCTTTCGTTTTCTTTTTTGTTTTCTTTTTTGTTTTTTTTCTTTTTTTCTTTTTCTTTCTTTTTCTTTTTTCTTTTTCGTTTTCTTTCTTTTTCTTTTTTCCTCTTCCTTTTCTCTTTTCTATCTTTTTCACTTTCATTTTGTTTGTCCGTTTCTTTCTTTCTGTGGAACTTTCTTCTGCAGGTATGGCAGACAATTCAAGAATGTGGAATGAAGATCTGAGATTGCTCTCTCTACTTCTTGCATTGTCTTCTGATCTCAAACAGTTGGTTTCAGTTTTTTCTGCCCTTCATAATTCATCCTTGAACAACTACCGTGGTTATCTGCTAGCTGTTCCCAGCTACCAGTCAATGGCTGTGAATTTCAAGTCTCTCTAGCAAATCCCTGTGCAGAGCGGCCTACTAGTGGCCGTTATGTCATTCATTCAATCTATGTGACCCAGCCGTTGATGTTGACAAAGGAGAAAATGTATGCTTCTGCAAAGGAGTTTTGGTAACTTTATCTCTGTAAGTGATTCTGAGGATATGTCATAGGTGACAGAAATGGCAGCTTTCCAGGCAGATTTTCTGCCTGACATATGTTGTCCAGGTTTTGCTACCATAAAACAGTGTACAAAATCAGCTGTCCCATACTCTTTTGCACAGTTTGGCCACCACTTTGATGATGTGTATATATATATATATATATATATCAGTTACAGTGGACTGGTCATGTCTTGAGAATGTCTGATGACAGGATACCCAAGATCCTAATGTACAGCCAGTTAGATCAGCACTACAGGAATGTAGGACGCCAATGACTAAGATACAAAGACAAGCTGAAAAGCAACTTGTCAGCAGTTAATATACCACATAACACCCTCGAGTGCTTGGAGCAGGTAGAATAGAGATCAACGTGTTTTCAATCTACTTGTCTGAATCATCTTCAAGATGCGAGAGCAAGATCTAAAAGGTCAGCCAATCTAACAGTGTTCTTATCCTACAATCCTCACTCTTGCTCCATATGTGGCCTCCTTTGTAAATCACTAGCGGGTCTTAAATGCCACTTAAGATTATCGCACAAAATTTCATAACTGAATGAATTAAGCTGTCAGATCCTCATATGTCAAAACCGATGGGAGAGTCCATTATTATTATTATATATGTATATATCTATCTATCTATATATATATATATATATATATACACATACACACACACCTATATATGAATAAAGACGAAAGGAAAACTTAGCTGACTTGTCACGCATCACTTGATAAAGGGATGAAACTTTGGATTTTAAGTTTAATTTTTATAATTAAATTTACAATTTTAGTTTCAGTTTCAAAACATAATTTTTGTGTCATGATGAAATAATATTTTTAAGATAGAAAATAATTATAATATATATATATATATATATATATATATATATATATATATATATATATATATGATTAATGTGAGTAAAATTTGTCACTTAGCTAATTGATGTTATCTTAAGCATCCCAACTCTGGAGTTTCATACGCAGACCTGTCCGTCAACTCTTCAGGGGTTATCTTCAATATAATATATTTAATTTTCCATATTTAAATATAACTATTTAGTACACTTTTGTATCTCTGAGTTTCACAGAAAGCCGTCTAAATAGGTTCTTAAGTGTAAGTTACCCCCTCATGATAACCACTCTAAAAGAGTACCTTTGATTACCATTTTAACACAAAATATTTGATGTAGCTCTGATCTTAAAAAGTAAAATATCTTTCATTGCTTCTTTAATTTTTTTTCTTTGTTCTTTTTTTTTTTTTTTTTTTTATTAACCTCAGGTTTACAACAGAGTAACGCTGCCCTCAAAAAACATGTGTCCGAATTAGAAGAGGCTTTGGCCAGAAGGGAGTCATCACTTGTTGAGATACAGACCCACTTTAACGATAACGTGAAAGAACGAGAGGCAGATGAACGAGATTATATCAAACGAGTTCAAGAATTGGAAGACTTGTTGATACAGGAAAAGTCCAACCAGAGAGAACTGAGGAAACAGGTCAGTGTTTTTTTGTTTTTTTTTTCTTTATTTTGTTTTCTTTATTTTGTTTTCTTTAATAAAGATTTTTTTTTCTTTTTTGTTTTCTTTAATAAAGATATTTTTCTTTGTTGTTTTCTTTAATAAAGATTTTTTTTTCTTTTTTGTTTTTTTTTAATAAAGATTTTTTTTTCTTTGCTTGTTTATTTATCGTCTAAATGGTATGGACTTGTAGATTTCATGCCCAGTCAAACAGGTATTCCTAAAATCAAGATGACCAGAGCTTGGTGGCTGGTCTCTCTTCTGACCTTAATCTAACAGCTTAATTGGGCTGGGGGACTGACTTGTGAATTTCAGTACCTCAAAACCCAGGCTAAACCTGAATTCTAACCAGTCACAAGGAATGGTTGTTCGCTCAAAAACACTCTTTGCTTTAAGCATCTGTTGCTACCCTAATTCACTCGCATAACTTTTTATTTTATTTATTTCCTTTTTTAAATCATTTCGCTCTAAGCAAGGCAATAAAAGCCACTAGAATGCAAGGGGACAAAGACACAAAGAGGACAATAAAAGAACAAGCTTCAAGGAGACACTAGACTATGACTGACATTGACTTTAAACTTTTGAAGATTGGGAAGACACTTCCACAAGCGAGAAGTGTAAGAGAAGAAACTATCAGTGTAGAACTTATGGTTACAACTAGCAATTTTAACAGTTAAATTATGGGACCTAACTGCCAATCTAGTACTATGCTTAAATTCATGAAGTCAAGGTACCAAAGAAAAAAGCTCATCAAAACAATTACCATGAAAATATTTATAGAAGAGGAAAAGTTAAGCTACATTACGGCAGTGGAGAAAGTGACTGCAGCCGAGATGCCAGATCAGGACTGATAATGTTGCTGATTCTTCTTTTGGAGTTGGTCAAAATCTCTAGACACATAGCAGAAACACCAGACCGAATTAATAATAGGCTTATAAAATGTGCAGGATAGATTCTGGCATGGCTTAACAAACCAACTTTCCTAGAAGCAAACTTAGCAAATGGATTCAATATAATCGTTCCGCTTCATGTCAGTTGAAAAACGTGAGACCAAGAGGGCGCAATGAGTTCTTCTGGAGGTTAGCATTAGCCATGATGATGAAAGGCAAAAAAAATTCTTTAAAATGATTAAGATAATTTTGAACTTGTCTGCTTGCAGATGACCATACATTGTCTCTTTACAATTGATAGTCTTTTCTTCCTGCTTTCCCCTTCTACCTTGTCTAGAATTTTTCAGTTTTCCTCTTGAGTTGACCTTCCACATAGTGTCATTCATATGTCTTATGTTGCTAAGATTATGTCTGCCAATAAAAAATTTGGGTAGGTCTGCCCTGCTATTTAATTTCTACCTAAGGAGAGAAGAAACCTTTCCTGCTTTTCCCAGAAGCATTTCTGTGAAATTTAATGCATTCGACTACCCTGGAATTTGAACTCTGCTCCTTGATATCTGTTACAGATACATGCAAGCAATACATCCTAATCAACAATACCAAAATCCTCTGCAAAAACAATTGTAAAAAAACGCTTACAAATTCTCAAAGCCATCACAATTAACAACCAAAAACCCAACATAAATAAAATAGGATTTAATACTGGTAGTAATATCTTAAATGTATTTATTAACTAATCCTGCAAATAATAAATACCAACCCCTCCCATTTGCTAATGAACTAATCCAACAACATGGCCTGAATACCCCAAAATATTCTCTATAAAAATAAAAAAAAACAACCTACTTAAAACCAAAGCATACAGCCATGATGATGATTGACAAAAAAAAATCAGTTTTGTACATCTCACAAATTTTATTTCATCATCTTCAAAATACTTGCCTTTGGTCTTCACGCATTTCTCCCAGCACTTCTGTCACTGATGGTAACACCCTTGGAACACATTCTCTGGAATGCTACGGAGCTCACCCACTGGAACACATTCTCTGGAATGCTATGGAGCTCACCCACTGGAACACATTCTCTGGAATGCTATGGAGCTCACCCACTGGAACACATTCTCTGGAATGCTACGGAGCTCACCCCCTGGAACACATTCTCTGGAATGCTATGGAGCTCACCCCCTGGAACACATTCTCTGGAATGCTATGGAGCTCACCCACTGGAACACATTCTCTGGAATGCTATGGAGCACTGTTGTCATTTTTCTCCATGTTTCTTCTCGCAACTCGAATCACTTCCCTTTCAGCATGGTTTTCAGATTGGGAAAGAACCAGATGTGACATGGAACCAAGTAGAGAATAGGGAGTCAAATAAATGGTGTGTTGTTCTTTACCAGGAAAGCTTGAATTATGTGGGTGGAGAATTTCGTTGACACTCTCTACATGCACAAATTCCGTTAAAATGTATTGCGCTGATCCTGTGCTTATCCCCCCTTCATGAACATTTTCCTAGACTGTTAAAACGATGATCCTTCCATGGCCATTCGCCAAACCTTCCCAATTGTCTCCTCATTTGTTTTTTGTGTGTGCCTTGCTCTCCACTGAATGTGTGGTCATGTTTGAAGCGGTTATACACTTTGATCTAAGTTTAACCAATGGGAGCATTGCCAAAAGCCTGCTGAATCTTTTGGCAAAACTTTATTCAATATATGAATATTGATGTGTTTGGCCATCTTGCGGAAATACGATGTATGTGCACTACACTGTACTTTTAGTGTAACAGCCAGAAACTGACATGGCCTAAAGTACAAAAATTTTCACGCATACACAGAAAGGACACTGTCACCTCTTGCCCAATGGATTTTGCCCATGTGACATCAGTTTTGATGGACAAAAATAAAGTTGGATAATTTTTAAATGCTCCTCGTATTTATCCAGCTTGTCCCTTTCATCTAATTTTGCTCTTGAGTCTGCTTCAACAATCCATCATCTGATGTACATTTTTTTCTCTTTGTTCATCATTATAATTTGATATGCTTTCAAGCCTGGATTGAGAAATCCATTTGAATCTCCATATCGTACTCTTCTTCATTGTATTTCTAAAGATTTTATTTTTATTTTTCAATTTCAGATCGGTACCAAAATAACAGAAAACAAACGTTTGAAGCGACAACACAAGAATTTGAGCCTTGAACATGAGAATCTAGAATTGGATGTTCAACAGAAAATGGCTCAGTATGGCAGCATGGTCAAGGAATTGCAAGCCAAGAAAGATGAGGTGCAAACGTTGCAAAGTCAACTGCAGTCCGTACATCATGACAACAAAGCCTTGCGCACAGAAGTTGAACGATTGCAACGAAGCCTAACAGATAATCAGGATCGCAGCCCAGTGATACAGGAACAACTTCAGGTTGATACACATTTTAATTAGATATCTCCACTCAAAAGAACATCTCATGATAAAAAAAGGCCCCAAACTTATGAAAATAATTTATTATCATCTAAATGTTTGTTATTAAGTGGAAAGACCAATATATTTTTTGATTATTTTTTTTATATTTTTTAATCCTTTCTAGCATGTCTGAAATTTTAGTTAAAAACCTTTTTTTTTTTTTTTTTTTTTTTGTTAGCTAAATTACCATAAAATCAATGATGTCCACCATTTGTGGGAAATTTGTAAACAAAAGTTAAATTTTCCATTTAAATATGTTATAAAAATCAATTATACCTTTTTCAAAAGTTATTTGTGGAAAATCACAATATTCAAAGTTTACTTAATATACTTGGAAACAAACATTACTTACCTTCTTCATAAAAAAAATGTAGTTTAAAATAAAAGCAAGCATATTTTAACAATGGTGACTATTAATAAGTGATTGTTTCATCAATGTATTGACAGCTAATGTGAGGGGAAGTTATCACCTGGAAGAATAGAAGTGACATAATTATTTTTAATTTTAATTGAACCAACTTATTTACCTTGTAATTTTAAATAAGTAACAAATACTTTCACCAATTCAATATTTTATTATTTTTTAGGTTCTGTAGCTTTAACCTTACATTTGTTGAACATGCTTTCTGGAAAAATTAAAAATACTATAAAAATTTTTTTTAATTGCGTAACTGCTGAGAGTGAGATAAAATTTCATAAGAGAGGTAACTATAATTTTTATGTAAATCTCTTATGAAATTTTTATTATTATTTTTTATAATTTTTTCTATCTCCTTTTATTTTTATATTATCTCATTTATAAAAAAAAAAATGTCATAACTGAGATAATACAAAAATAAGACCATATATAATGTGTTAATTTTTTTTTAATGTATTTTTTAATTTTGAAAACGTTAATTTTTTTGTACTAATTCTGTAATCATTTACACTTTTTTATTTTATTTATTCATAGTCAAGTAACGATAGAGGTTTAAAAATTAAATAAAAATACAATGCAAATGGTATCAGCCTTTTGGGAAAATTTTGTGGCTCTAAATGTTGTTGGACTTGAAAACGTCTATTTCGTTATTTTTTTCTGCTATTTTGCTCATGGCTGGAACCCTAACAGGTGCTACCACCCTGGGTCAGTGTGGACCTGGGAACAACGGCAATTATGAGGTGGTTGTATGCTCCTCAAAGCCCCAATCTAATGCTCAGAGTCCTTGCCGCCAGATGTAGTTTATTGTCCAATCCAGGACAGGTTGTCAGGTAGAAAATTATAGGACACAGATGACCTAACAGTGTCTTATAATTTTCTGATATAATCAGTGTCCCTTTCGCATTTGTCCAATTGATAGTCTTCATTTTCATAGAATATATTACAATATGGATCAGAAAACTCATTGGCCTAACCTAACTGGTCGACAGAATCAATAGTTCAAATATGTTTTATCCTATGGCCAACTATATCACCAATTAATTTTGTAAATATCTTCCACAAAATTTGGTGTCAAATCAAGAAATTTTTCCTTGATAGAACTTATGTGGCTTATTTTCCTTGACCTTTTCAGGAATCCAAATCTTGTTTTCTTCAAGTTTTTCATTTATCCTCATAATAATTTCTGCCTCAATTTACTGTGGATACTTTTTACTATACTGTACTTTATTTCCAAATCCAAATACTGTTAAAATTATCATCCAACTCATTGAAGAATTTCCATACATTGTTGTGTTTTCATTTTATTATACAGGGTGTCCATAAAGTTCGTGTGCACTTTAAAAAATTTATAATTTTATTTGTATTTGCGATAGAAATAATCAAAAGTTGGTTCTAGTTTTACTGTTGTCAAAACTCTTTCCAATACTTCATGAAGATTTGCTTTGCAGTGACTTTGTGGTGGACTTCAGAATATTAATTTATCTTTAGATTAGGAAACAAGACTGACATGGTAAAGGATAAATAAAAGACATCGTTACACATAAAATATGTATTTAACAAGATGTACAAATATCAAACAAAGCATGCATTTAAGTAAGAAAAAGTTGAATAAAACAAGAGTCGTCTCTCTTTAACTGTCATTTTAAGTTCACTTCGAAGAATGTTTATGAGTGTTTTCTGTTCTCAGAAGATTTTGCTGTGTAAAAGATTATGTGAGCGTATAAGGAATATTCAGCATGTGAGTGGTGTGTGAGTGAGAAGGTTGGCGTATTGTTTCAACTGTCGTGGATTCGTTTGGCAGCTGAATTCTCACTAATTAGCTAAGAAAAATTCTTGCTTATATAAGTGACTATAGGTTCCAGACCACTGTGCGGGAAAAGTTACTCTTCACGTGCAGACGATCTGATTGGTTGGCATTGACCAATCAGCGAGCAAGTTTTGGGGAAACTTAAGAAAACTTCAGTGATCCGCTTCTCCCAAAAATGCACAAAACTGACTACTTAGAAATAGAGCGATTACAAAATTGTCGCATTGCTGCGATTTGTAAATTGTCTATAATAACATAGTGGTGATTTATTAACCAATGAATGCTTGGCGTTGTATGTATTTGAGAATGTATGTATGTATGTATGTGCGATATAGATCAGCACAACTTCACTCAACAGCCATCTTCCTGGATGTCTTTAATTGCATGGAATTTTTTACTTTCTTTGATTTTTTAAATTTCTTCGTCTTCTTCAAAATTTGCGTCAGTTTTTTTAACTTTTTCTTTGAAGAGTGCAATTATTTTCCGTTGTTTTAATGCTTTCATTTTCAATTTTTTATTTATTACGATGATTGAAAGTGATGTCTCCATCAGGTTTGCTGGTGTCTGTTCTGGAGGTCCTTCAATGGGCCACTTCTTCGCAGACTCTTTTCAAATTTAATGAAATTCTTTCCATTACGTCTGGCTTTGTAAATTTTTTGAAGTTCCATAACTTTGGAAAAAAACAATTTCAGGAAAATCATTTTTGGCATTCTCCAACAGTGCCCTTCGTTGACTTATTTTCAAAAATCTTCTTTGACTATATGGCCAAACAGAATTGGTTGTCCACGTACAAAAGCTGAACGAGTTAACTACTGTTTGCTTCGAGTAACTGCAGTCACATAAAATCAACTACTCAAGACATAAGTGTAACAAAATTACTTTAATTATGTCCCCTGTTTTATGGCCCTGATTCTAGACTTTTACCCAGAATTATGTTGCAATGGAATCGAACGATTCCATAGTTACCCTAAAACTGTTTTAGAGTATTATTTTCCAAATAAATTCCTTCCGTGCTGTCATGAGTTAGAAAAACAGTTACGAAATGTTGGTGATAGCAACGAAGAAAAACAAATGAGTTACCTCCCTTGAGTTTTAAATTTAGATGCCTTTATCTAAGGTTGTTTTTTCTTTTTGGTCCCTTAGGAATGAGATTTGCACCCACCCTTCTAGAAATAAGTACAGGTATTTACCAAAGTGTATGGTTTTATATATATATAATACACACATTATTTTCAACAAAATATATATACATTGTAATACTGAGAATATTTGTCTTGTAATAAATCATCTTTGGTGGCTCAGAAGTGAATTCTTAGAATTATTTTCTCATTTGGTTTTATTTCCAGGGTTTCCAGTGGCAATTACATCAGAAAACAGCTGAGCTTGAAGCAGTACAAAAACAACTTGTATTATCTGAAGAAAGACATCAAACAGAACTTGAAAGCTTAAAGAAAACTTTGCAAGTAAGCGATATTTGTTTTTGTTTCTTTTTTTTCGTTGAATGATGGCTAACTTATGCTCATATTGTGAATTTGATCATTGTTAGTTACTACAGAATTGTGGCTTTACACCACACTAGGGTTAGTGCATAGTGGAGTTTTTTTTTTGTTTTTTTTTTTTTGTGGTGGGTTGCCAAACATTTCACCCCAAGGAAGGTGCCACAAACGCACAAGGGGTTACTGGGGGGTGAAAAAGAATAAGAAGACTGCGATGAAGAGACTAGACTAATAGAGAATAGAAAGATTAAGATACAGGAAGACAAAAAGATCACAATTAATGTATTTTAGTAGATTGTAGGTGGCACAGAAGGAAATCGGAAAAGAGTTCCACAGATGAGAAGTGCGAGAAAAGAAATGATTACAATAGAACTTACTGTTACATCTAGCTAGTGCAACAGCAGAACTATTTCAACCCCTTTAAATTTTCCTTAGTTTTCCTGATTAATCATTCCAAATTTGATTTGATAACCTTTACTTAATTAACATCTGTAAAACACTTGAATCTATGGATTGATATTAAAATAAAAATAATATCCCTAATTTGCGCAATTAGTAATATTAAGGAAATGACAAAATGGAATAAGTTTATTTGTGATACATTTCATCCGTTAGAACTTCATCGGACTGGGTTCGTTGATGAGCATGAACGCGAGACGCTGGTGTGTGTGTGTGTGTGAATATATATATATATGGAGTAAATGCGAAATATTTTTATTTGTTTTGCTTAAATTTTATTTTAGATGGAAAAAAAACTGATATTCATCACAACTGGAAATATTTAGTATATGCAATAACCCCTTGAAAAGTGGACATATTGCCACAATACTTCAAAGACAGGGAAAAGTACAGTTAGCTAATTCTTTTATTTATATATATATATATATATATATATATGAAGAAAAATATACGGAAAAAACAAACAAAAATCCTTATATGCAATTATGCTGTTTTAATGTTAATATAATGTCAACGTCGGACGTTTCGGTCTAATAAACCATCTTCAGGACATATTCATAAAATATAATTAACATTATCAATTCAACATGACAAAGACGATGGACATAAGAACAAGATTTATCCAAAACAGATAACTGAAAGTTTTTTTGTTTTTTTAAGTATTTTTCTTCATACTGTCGGATCTATATCCATATATTTGCTTACATATTTATATATATATATATATATATAAAATTATTCCTTATCTCAGCCTTTGACTAAGCTTTAATTGAAGCATTTTGTATTTCTTCATCATCTTAATCATTTTGTCTGACTTCTATCCATATCTGACTCCAAACTATTTCTATATCGTTATCCCATATATATATATATATACATACATACATATATATATATATATATATAGGATTGGTGTATACAGAATAAATTCTAATAACCAAGAAATACTATTCTTAAAAGAGTGCTCAATACACAGTAGAGCAAATATAATTATTTTTCGAAAATTATAACATAAATATGCATTTCCCTTAGTGAGGGGTGTTTGATTGATTTGAACCTTTTAAAATACTTTATTCTACATTCAACACCATCACTTGATAAGACATCAGAAGTGTTGAAACAAAATGGCTATTTTTGTAGTGATTTTATAACATATTTATGTTATAATTTTCAAATAAATGATATATATATATATATATATATATATATAATTACTCCTTATCTCTGCCTTTGACTAAGCTTTAATAAAAGTGAAATATGTTAGATTAAACATTTCATATTTCTTCATTTTAATCATTTTGTCTGACTCTGATCCATATCTGACCCCAAACTATTTCTATATCATTATCCCATATATATATATATATATATATATATATAGAGAGAGAGAGAGAGAGATATGGAATAATTATATATAAATTTTTATATATCAAGAACAGTTTTGAAAGAAAAGATGTATGACAAAATGTAAAAAGTTTGTGTTTCATCCGCTAGGACTTAATCGGACTGAGTTTGTTGACATTTTTATGACTACACATGCACATGAATGAGATAATTTTTTGAAATAATTTTTGCAATCCAGCCAAATCCATCTACATTCTTTTCTTTTCATAATCTGTAATCATTCATCACTAATTAAGCCACAGAAAATTTAAATTACAAAGAAGAATCTGCAATATTATTGGTCCTGACTTAGCATCTTGTCTTCAGTTGCTTTGCCATCACCATAATATACTTTCCCTGTGCCTATTCTATAAATACTTTCATGGTAATTATTTGGATGAACTTTCCTCTATGGTACCTAGAATTTATGAATTTAAGTACAGTACTAGATTGGTAGCTAGGTCCCATCATTTTACAATTGAAAGGGCAAGATATAAGAGTAAGTTCTATGTTAACAGCTTCTATCACACTTCTGGCTTCTTGCTGCCTTGGAAACTTTGAACGTCTAAAATTTAAATGCACTGTCAATCGTTATCTTATGTCTTCTTAATTCCTGTTCTTTTATTGTCCTCTCTCCTTAATAATATTTCTTTTTCTCATATTCTCTAACACTCACTAACCCCTTGCATCTTAGTGGCTTTATTGCCTTGCTTTGGGTGAAATGATTAAGAAAATGTAAGGCGATAATGCCACTAAGATGGAAGGGAGTGAAAGTGAATGGAAAGACTTTGGAAGGAACAGAAAACTGAATCCTAAACAGGAAACAAAACATAAACCTCTACCGTTGAAAATACTGGGAGGAGTGTGAACTGGGTGATAGGCGGACATATCTAATCCTATCGAGGAGAAAAATAAATAAATAATTAGTAAGTAAAAGTTCAGAGTTCTTCTATGTAGAATTTCTCGGCCATTCTTCTACGTAGAATTTCTCGGCCATTCTTCT
Source organism: Acanthosepion lycidas (assembly GCA_963932145.1). NCBI lineage: Eukaryota > Metazoa > Mollusca > Cephalopoda > Sepiida > Sepiidae > Acanthosepion > Acanthosepion lycidas. Next base: position 13,737,759 of record OZ010604.1, on the reverse strand, counting down.
ACGTAGAATTTCTCGGCCATTCTTCTACGTAGAATTTCTCGGCCATTCTTCTACGTAGAATTTCTCAGCCATTCTTCTACATAGAATTGCTCGTCCATTTTTCTACATAAAATTGTTCCAAATCTTTCAGATTTGATGATTTCCATATTTGGTCACAAATTTTCATTTAATGCCACGAATATCCTGTGAGGGTTCAGGAGATTGACAGGTTCATTGCATTACACTTAACCTTTTTCATCTTAAACCATACTGAGGTGACTTTCAAGATCTCTTTGAGTTGTTGTCATTGTTTGTTCCGATCAATAAGAATGTCTGCTAAGAACATCCCCCTTCCCAAATGTATAGACAAATCCTGCAGATGCATGTTGGGATTTCTTCCTAACCAATAAAAATGGACAATTCTTGGTCTCATATCCCATAATTTTATTCTTTTTTATCTTGAAGTCAGAACACTATAATCACTTGACTGTATCCCTTTCGCGTGTGAACACTGTTCTTACTTTGTAAACTTTTTGTCTTACTGTTACTTTGCCTAGTTTTGATTTGCATATATGTGGAGTGATGTCAGCCAAATATTTCTTTGAGGTGAGAAACATCGCTTTTTTGAATCATAATTAGACCGGAACAATCAGCCACAAAACAAAATGTATATTTGAAACAATTCAAAGTTCTCAGTTCAATCAAGTCGGCTAAATCACAATGAACAAGGTCTAATATTTTAGTTGCCCTTTTGTCGGGTAACTTGTTTTTATACTGTACCATTTTGCCTTAGGATACCTTTCACAGATTAAATTTGATTTATCAGCAATCTTCATGTCTTCCACAATTTCTTGTATCTGTATAATGTTAGATTGCAACGTATATATATATATATATATATATATATATATATATATATATATATACCATCATCCACAGACAGACTGTTTCGCTGTTTCACAGCTCATCAGTGTGGCTAGACATCCGGTTGCCTCTAGCTCAGATCGAAACCCGACTGAATTGGTGTCAGTCGGAGATTCTACCACTAAGCCGTCGGTGCACAGCAGGGAAATAGGTGGATTTTTAGCGTATTTATTTTTAGAAACACGCCCATGTTTGAATGTAGGGATATATATATGTATATATATATCCCTACATTCAAACAAAGTATATTCTCAGTACAACCACTACCAAAAAAGGGGGTTCCATAAAATTTGGCCGTAATTATTCAGAAATTATATATCGTAATGATATGAAATTACACATAAAAAGAAGTAGACGATTATATTATTTATATATTGCAGTAGCCTTCAAAACTTATGTGTAGCCTAAAACAATGAATTCAAATTCTAGGACATTGCTGTAGGCTATTTTTTTTGGTTTTTTACGTAGTATGCTGTGTACATCTTTCCCACAAATAAAACATTTTTGGCTATGCTCTAATAATTTGATTTGTGAATTTTGACTAAATAGCTGTATTCCACTTATTCAACTAAATTAAAAAAACAAAAAACAAAAACAAACTTTTAATGAATGTTAAATGAACCTTTTTGTTTTTTCTTTGATAGAGTATTCTTTTTTTTCTGCAACTCATCAGTGAAATCTGTGTCAGTTTAATGTTCTACAAATTGTTAACCTGTCTAAATCAGTTCCAGTATTTTTAACATTTGCATGGGTTACCTATTACACTGTCAGAAGTCACCCTCTTCATTATGCCATCATTTTTTCTTTGAGTTGCATGTGCTCTCCATTTTAGTTGCTCGCGTTGGAAGTGTTTAAGTGATGTGTTGTTTTGTTGTTTGGTGAAACTCTTCCTTTGTGATTTTGTAGCATTACTCTGTAGGGTCTGATGACTTTTGTGAATGGAGTAAAACTCATAGTAAAATAAAACTAAATTCCCTCCCGAAATAACAAGGTATGACAAACTCTACCAATAATGTCAGAAATCTCATTACAATTTAACACTGGGATTCCCAAAGAGGGCTGTACTGCCCTCTTCGCGATGGTGTAAAGATCAAGGGGATACAGTGACAAATAAGTGGGTGGGTATTGCCCACTGGTCAGGAGGTGGGGGGGGATTTTTTTTTCTTCTTTTTTTTTTTTTGGCTTTACAAGGTGTTCCCTCTGTACAAAGTCTAGGGACCATTTGCGGTAGGTAGAAGATCAGAGAGTAAGAGGCTTGACTTATGAGGATATGTGCAGAAGATATCATCTTACGTATTATAAAACAGAGATTTTGTGTGTGTGTGTCTGTACGTTTATATATTGGATCGGATTTCCTACATTTTTCAACCGATTTCAACAAAACTTCACAGGACTACATAAAATTACCTTGCGGTGGTTCTAACAGCGCCAAAAATTGGAAAAACATAATTGTTTTTGCACAAAATCAATTTGAAAACACGATTAAGATGCATTGCGAGAATGAAAGGGGGACAACTCATATTGAGTTATACTTATTATAAAACCCAGGTTGTTTGTGTGTGTGTGTGTGTTCGTTTATATATGGGATCGGATTTCCTACATTTTTCAACCGATTTCAACAAAACTTCACTTTTTTGGGGGGCAAGTAGTGTTTCTTATTGTCTTGCACACTTTTTTCTTTATTTTTACATTCAGAATGCTTTAAAAATTCCATTTACAAGACAATTGTTTATAATAAAATTCTATTTAATCAGAAGACTCATAACGATTGAAAACAATGTTTTTGTTTGAGTTTGGGTTTGACCAATTCGTAAAAAAAACCAACAAAAAACAAAAAAAAACTAATTAAGACATGCGTGTCCGTCAACCTTAAACAATAATCTTTGTCAATTTTATTTTTCAGTCTTTATGATGGTCGATACTTGATCTATCTCTTACTGTTACATCCCCGGGCAACGCCGGGCTCTACTGCTAGTTTAACCCTATAATTGAACTGTAGCGATTAGAGAAACAGTGTCTTGGGGGTCACTTCCCCACAGTAGTGGTTCATGAGAAGAAACATAAAATATAAAGGGACTGAGGGTGATTCGCTACAATGGGCGTGGCAGAGCGGGTCTTAGCCGTGACGGTTAGGACTGATGGAACTAAGATGTATTATTCATCTGAACACTCGCCATGGAAATAGCGATAGATCGATGAGAGGCTTGAAATATCTCCTCTGTGAGAAAGAGGTTAAAAGGTGGAAAACAATTTGTTACCAATGCGGAGACTCTTTTGGTCTCTATTGAAAGTGGTAAGTGAAGACTGAGCAGCTTGTGCCCATATATGGCAGTAGTACCCCATTTTCAGCCTGGCGCTTGTAAAGATAGAAGATAGCAGGAGGAGTCAGGTACTTACTGGTGCGGTACAAAGAGCCGATCAATTGACCTACATCTTTAGCAATGGATCTTATGTATGAGTTCCACTTGAAATCAGGTGTGAGTCTGAGGCCTAACATTCTTTCAAGACACTGTGCCTCCCCGAGGGGGCATGTGTTCATCGTGGCTGATGGTAGTTCGGGCTCCAATCGGCGATTGTGGAATGTAGCTAGTTATATAATAGGAGGAGGAGTCAGGTGCTTACTGGAGCGGTACAAAGAACCGACTATTTTTCCAGCATCTTTAGTGATGGATCATATGTAGGAGTTCAAATTGGGGTCTGTATTGAATTTAAGTCCCAATAGATGCTCAAGACACAGGGCTTCCTTGAGGGAACATCTGCTCGTCACAGTTGGTGAAAATAAGGAAAAAGTGTACAGAGTAAAGATCTGGGGGGTGCAGTGAAGAAAAAGTAAGATCTAAAGTTATGATTAGGAAAAAACCCGTGAGGGAGATAACATTAGAACCAAGTAATAATTTTGACTCCACCCCCAAGAATCTAAGTCACACTTAAGTAAAACGTATGCTTTTCAAAGAATAAAATTGATAAGAGTTAAAAATGAATGGATGGTTTTATTTTACTGTCCGAAGTTAAACGTCTGAACATTTGCATCTTGCAGACATTATCTGGGCAAGATACTCACTAGCCTGATCAGATAGCCTTTGTTTTAGCATTGTAGGTATAGCGATATACCCACATATGTTTGTCTGGTGAATTATTATTTTGAATTTAAAGTATCTTAATATGAAGACAATTCTGTGTATGACGATAAACTACAACTGGCAGCAAAGCCTCTGATCAGGAGTTTTTCAAAAGCCTGGAACCACATCTCAGTTGCTATTGTTCCCAAGTTCACCCTGACCCAGGGTGGTAGCACCTGTTAGGGTCCTAGCTATAGGCAAATAATTAACCCCCAAACTGGGGTGAAAACATTATGAAAGTATAAAAATTTCTATAGTAAAAATAATAGTAAATATATATTTTCATAGTAAAAAATTCTGTAAATAAATAAATAAAATATAAACATCAATACATTTCTGTAAAGGGGAGGGGGAAAAAGACCAGGAAGACATTTTGTAAATTTGATATTCCACTAAACGAAGAAAGAAGTGTTTTTATATAGGTAGTGGGAGTAGGTACTAGGAATGAGACCTTGGAGCCAAAGGGGTGGTAGCTAGAAAAAAATTTGGAAACCACTAATATAATGTATATAAACTTATTGTTTTTGTTGCCTATGCCTTTGTTTAGGAGACAAATTCAATCTTTTTTGGGGAAACTGTAGCATAATAATTTGTCATAGCAACCATTTATTTTATTTACTTCATTTATTTATTTATTTATTTTCAGAATGCAACCAAAGAAATGGAAAATCTCCGAAGTGAACTAAGTACTTCTCGTCAAGAGAAAATGAATCACCAAACCAAAGTTGCGGAACTTCGAAGCGCTCTGAAAACTTCCATTCAGCACCACAAGGTGAAGCTTCCAATTTCTTTGTTTTGATGATCAGTTTTTAGGATTTTGTTTTTTGAAAAGCTGGCAAGGTGACTTGGAGTTGTTCAGGCAAAGGCCAAGTTTTCCCACGATGATTTTCAAGATAAGCAATCCCTCTTCACTTCGAGTAACACATTTTTACTAAATCCCACAGTTCCACTTTTTACTAGACTATACTAAATTTAGTAAATATCTACATTTCTCATTTGTTAATGGTCTTGTTCCAGACTATATAAGGGTGAATCAATAATTCTATATCCTATTAGTAGTTATCTGTATTTTGATCTGAAGTAATCCTTGTATTGCTCCGATGAGCTGCTTTCGCTAGTTCCCAGACTTTGCGAATGCAAGCATCCTATGAAGCTGGCATCCCGCTCTCACCCTTTCACTGTTGAAACTGTTAAATGTAGCTGCCTCTTCTACTCCAATAGCTTCATATCTCACACCTCTCGCCTGTGGAACTCCCTTACCTATTCCTGTTTCCCTGATAGCTATAATCTTCAACTTTTCAAATGTAATGTCAATCGACATCTCCAGTTGCCTGCTGCCCATCCTTTCCTCTTTCATTCCTATCTGCTCTTGCTCCAAATCCTATGTAACCCCTTGCATGCTAGTGGCTTCTCGCCTTGCTAGGGGTGAAATGCTTGAAAAAAATAAAAATAAAAATGATGTTAAATCTGTGATTGGTATTCATTGAATTAAGGGCATTGACAAGGAAGAAGATTATGTTGAAAAATATGCTTTTTTCTTTTCTCTGTGTCAGGTTGGAAGTTGCTACGTTAATTCTCTCACTGTGTCTAAAAGAGAAATAATAATGTTAAATTTTGATGTATGCTATATAACGTTGCCTAACAGGGGAGATTGGAAAATTTTTGTCACCATAAGCATGTGCTCTGTTGTGACCCTGTGTCAAACAGGTAAGTATTATGTTAAATGTCTTCCATTTATGGCCCACAAAATGTGTTCTCAAATACCTGATGCATCCAGTATATTCAGTATTGCCATAAATAAAGCAACTCCTACCAATCTTTTAGTTAATTTCCTTCTAAACCTAACATATCATGATTTCATTATTTCTAGTGGAACATTACACTGAAAATGATTATTATTATTATTAGGTACTAGCAGCATGGCCCGGCGTTGTCCGTGCTTGATTGAAAAATCGTACGACTCATACAGCAATCACTATCACTTGACTTAAAATATTTTTGCCATTCCTTGCCTTTAAAGGAGTGCCCTTTGCTGTGCTGATGTTGCTACATGCCTTACTTCTTGCCTATCTCACACTGTGAATTTTTTCTAAGCTCTATACTAAACATTAAATCTGTTACGAAAAAAGAACTAAACAAAATGAACACAAAACGATCAGCTTTAAAAAAAGGACTCGTAACTGGAAAAACCGAATGAAAAAAGAATGTTAACAAATACTTTTTCACACACAACCCAGTTCTGCAGAATCAGAATCAACGTTGAGTTTAAGCAAGCGAATGAGCCAATTGGAGTAAAGTGCCATGCAGATTTAAATTTTTCCCACTTGTGACGAATGCAGTTATCGATTTTTTTTGCATGCTAGTTAACATTCGTATCAGTCAACTGTTGGCTCTCACGCTGACCAATAGAATCTTCCTGCTTATTCGTGGCAGTCAGCTATTGGCTCTCATTCTGGCCAGTAAAAAATGGCCGCAAACTACATGAAAATTGCCGTAGAAGCATGAACAAATTGATTATTTCCACTATCAATGGGAGTTGGGAAATGCAAAGTCGGTCTTGGCCATCCCGCTAACTTGGAGCATGTGCATGTAAATTTTGGTGCAAATCCGTTGTAAATTGCGACCGTTCATTCGTTACATACACACACACACACACACACCCTGCCTTTTATAGAAAGAGACTAGTTGACGTACTCTGTTATTCCCAGAAAAACAGATAGCATGAAGGTGTCCTTCAAACAAGTTATTATTCCACAAACAACAACAGCCAAAATGTGCCTTTTTAAGGGTAGGTTGAAATATGAGCTTAGGTAAAGTTTCTGTTTCAGCATGCCGTTCCCAAATTTCTTGTCATATCCTGTCTACTGCTTTGTCAATTAAACATTAAAAAAGAATGCAGTGAACTTGTAATTGAACCAGATGAAAGGTATCTGAATATTATTCAAGATTATACAATATTATTAAAGCCTATGATTGAGATTTGTTCCTTTTTTTTTATTTGCAGATCTCCAAGAAGGTATCTTCCAAGATAAAATCCCCTGCGAAAAAGGCCAAAGAGGCTAATGACTCTGAGGCTGTATCGACTGGGGAGGTTGAACCTTCGGTATCACCCAACAAACTAACATGTCGTGATGTTGGTACACAAATGGATAACAATCCAATTGAACCAAATCTAACCACTGTCCCTGAGCCATTTGACATTGAAGCCTTGGAGCAGTTGCTGCAGGATACGACCGTACAGGCTTTGGATAGCAAGTAAGTGATCACCCGCCCAAACATTCGAGATGTTGTGTATGTCTGTGTCTGTATATAATCTGCAAATTTGAATTTGTATTTGATATTGGAACATTAAAAAACAAAATTAATCCTTATTACACACACACACACACGTGTGTGTATATGTGTATATAATATGTTTGTGTATAAGTATATATGTGTGTGTATATGTATATATAATGTGTGTGTATATGTGTACATAATGTGTGTTTGTGTACAAAATGTGTGTGTGTGTGTGTATATATATATATATATATCTGTATATATTTATATATATGAATATTTGTGTGTGTGTGTATATATGTATAATATATTTGTGTCAGTGTGTGTATATATATGTTATATATGTGTATGCATATGTAATATGTGTGTATGTAGGCATATATGTGTATGCATGCATATATATATATATATATATATATATATATATATATATATATATATATATAATTTTGCAAATGAGTGTTGTTTTTGATATATATAAGTATGTATATATATATATATATGAAAATTTTGAAAATGTGTGTTGTTTGTTTTTGATTTTATTGACTGCATAGTATAGTGGTGTTAGTTGGGTACCATCTATAAGAAACCCCCATGATGCAATTTACTCTACCAGAAATTTGGGACTAGCATGCTGTACTGCTTGGCATTCATACCAAAAGTTCCAATACAAACATTTCAGAGTGTTTGGGTGTCAATCTGAGGGAAGTACAGAGGATTTGGAAATAGCTGGATGACTATAATGGTGATTGCAAAAGTATAGCAGCTCAGAAAACTCACTCTGATCAATTCCTAAATTTATTGGTGAGGACCTCGAACTCGACACAGAGGCCCATATCAAGTAGCCTTGAGGAGGCAGTACTGTCCTAGGTGAAGATGGTGGCTGCTGGAAGACTCTATGTCTGTCAACATGACTCTGCACCATGCGGTGTGTGTGTGTCTATATATATATATATATATATATATATAATCAGACTTGAAGTTTGAAAGTGTCAAAAATAAATTTAAGAGATGAATGCAAAACAGACTTACATTCTAATGCAAGCGAATATGTGAGAAGACCAATGTGAGAAACGTACAATGCAAGATAGACACCACAAAGCTGGTAAAATTTAATGATGGACATGCAATGGTGTGGGATTGCAACAAAAGTGATGCTAGAAAAAAAACTGGTAAAAGTTGATGAAAACTTAAACAGCAAAAACCATTTCAGCTTACTACCGTCTAATCCTCTGCTACATTATGATAATAGAGAAATTTTTTTAAGCGTATGGTAGCTTCTTGCCACACATCATCTGCAACAAAAAGGCTTCTTGTGGATGAAGATGCACAAAGTCCTGATTTCAATATCATTGAGCTATTATGGTGGGAAATGAAGAAAAAAGTGCTCCAACAAAAACTTTGTTATCTCGCTTTGAGATTACTGCCTGGATGAATGGTTTAAAAATTCCCAGTGAGAAAATCTGGATTTCTTTTTTTTTTTTGTTCAATGCCACATTGAAGTGAGGAAATTATTTGAACCACTAAAGGCAGCAACACTAACCTCAAGGACACATGGCACAGTGGATAAAGGTGTTGGTTAGATCCAGTGACAGGACCCAAAGAGTGTGAGTTCAATACCCAGTTAAGGCAGTGGAGAACTTTCAGAGGGAAATTAACAGGAGATAACTGATAACCAACATCCATTAAACATGGCACATGGAACTAGAACAGTCTACCCCAGTGAGCGAAATAAAGGGTTCAGTTCGACATTCCAACCACCTGAAGAAGGCTGGAGCATACAACGGCCAAAATGTTGTAATAAATATGGCGACAAAGATGAGGAAAATAGTCCGAATAATGTACATAGTACCTCATCTCAGAAATATAGATAGATACTGCAGCAACACTAAGTTTATATTTTGATGTTTTGTACTCTCCATAATAATAAAGGTCACTTTTTGCAAAAACAAATTACTTTCTAATTTGAGAAAAAAAGACCCTGAAAAGTGGACTTTTCACTTTTTTTTTTTTTTTTTTTTTTTTTTTTTGCATATAATTTTTTTTTTAAACATTACTATTCTTAAAATCTGCCTCAGATGTAACTATGGACCACAATTTTGAAATGGAGGGAAATAGGGACCTCTGTGGTACAAAATGTGCTGATTGTTGATAATGCTTAAGGTACTCTATCATCTACCTTAATGAAAATGTGTTAACTTATTTTCTGGCCGTCAAAGATCATTACTGCTAATCATTCCCAATTTTGGGGTAAGATTAATGAAAGTAATTAATTTTCCTCAGTGAAACAAAAGTTTGCACATCAGCATATTTTTATATTCTTGAAATCTTGGAATGTCAATCACTGGAAAACAAGAGAAAACTATTTTGTATGTCAGGCACAGGGATCCATAGATTATTATGAAGTATTTATATTGTATATATTAAAATTTTTTTTTTTTAATCAATTCACCCAGAGCAAGGCAATAATGCCACTAAGACACAGGGATGGGGGGCTACATGGAGTGAAAGAGAATGAAAAAACTTTAAAAGGAACTGACAACCTAATCTTAAACTATTACCAATAATCGTTTGTTGTTTTGATTTCTTTTTTTTTTCTTTGTCCTTATTCATGATTTGTTTTTATTTTAATTCATTTTTTTTTTAAATACCTTCAGACCACTGGATGACCTACAGTCATGTTTAAGTAGTTTGCGAGCACAGATCTCTGGCCTGCAGGACCAAATTGATGCCCATTCAGCCACAATCCAGAATTCTGGAGAAAGTTGGAGGTGAGTTATACCTTAGATAAATCCATTTTGTTATTGAAAAAGAATTGATCAAAACTGAAACTTGTCATCGACATTTTATCCAATAAAAACCTGCATAACATATTGTATCCATATTTTTCATCCAATCAGAATTCTTATTCACAAATTATTTGCAGTAGTCTCTTGCCATTTTTCTCTGATTGTTCTCAAATTCTCTTAAGTAGCCATAAGGTGGGTTACAGAATGTGAGAGCAAGAGTAAAGAGGGGGAGTGAAGGATATAAAGAAGGACTGGGATTAGGATCAATGCCTCAGAAGATGTCGATTGACATTACATTTGAATATTTGAAGATTATAGCTATCAGGGAAACAAGTAAGAGGAAGGGAGTTCCACTGTCAGGAAGTGCGAGAGAAGAAGCTGTTGGAGTAGAAGAGGTGGTTACATTTAACTGTTTCGGCAGTGAAAGGGTGGGACCGAGATGCCAACCTATTAGCACACTTAAATTTAATTACAATAAATCAGTTGTAGGTTAGTTTTCTCTTGAAGTCATGTGCTGAGCGTTTTTAACCTTCAATGTTTTAACTTTTCATGTCTTTTGGTTTTGTCTACTTTCAATCGATGTCTGCTGGTACGTCATTGAATAGATACATTTTCACAAAACATAACATTTTCCAAGACCTTTTTGCACTCATGTATCCATGCACATTTTTTTCGCAAATAATTTGTCAATTTTTTTATCACAGTCACTTATGTTCTTAATCTAAAAAGGAATACATTAATTTTTTCTAAATATATTCAAGTTGTTCGGAAGATTTACAGAGGCAGGGGAATTTGTGGCATATAGGAAAATAGTGTGGATGAAATAGATCAAAAAACAAGTAGCTATATTTGCTAATCTGATCTAAGCAGACATTTTCTCTATTTAAAATGGAAAATCTTTTTTATTTGGCTAAACTGTTTTTCTCTAAATAAATGAATGGTAAATTCTGTTTGTCTGTCTGTGCGTCTGAAACCTGATTAACTCAGGCCACACTTGCTCTACATAGATGTATTATACCTCTGGATAAATCTGGGATTGAAAATCTGCCCTTCATTTAGTGTCTGAATGCCCAGCATTTAGATTTGTGTCTGGATGAAGAACAAACAGTTAAAAAAAAAATTCAAATTTTAAAATAACTGAAAAAAATTAAAAGCTTTAGATTCATATTGAATAAAACTTTGTGAATTTAAAAAATTTAGTTTAAAATACCTCCAAAATTTTGTGAAATTGAGGAAATCAATTTTATTTCTTCAAAATGTAAAGGAATCAGAGTTCAAGTGAGAGGTTTCGTAATGTGAGATTTTGAAGTTCCGCAGAGTTTGTGATTTGAAATGATTTAAACTATTGTACAACAAAGATTTAGGAAACTAAACACAAATCATTTAGTTACGTAGTTTGTTCCAACTAAATTTGTTAATCGGAAAAAAAGTATTTTAATTACTGAATGAAGGAATATACTTTTATGCATGTTTGTTTTAATAAATCACAAACAAGGATTTATAGAGGAGGCGTTTAATGCTGGTGATATTGAACCAATCCTAAAATGTTGCTGCAGTGGCCGCAAGGGTATCTAGCATAAGACGACAAGCCTAAAATAACAATAAATCACCTGGTAGGGGAGTGGGGGCACATGAAAGGTCAAGAGGTAGTCTTTTTGATGTTGAGGGTTGCATATGTAACTGGGTAGCTACTATAGGCAGAGAAGCCGTCTTTGGGACATTATGCCTGTAGCCAGCCATTCAACCAAGTGAGAGAGTAAGAGACATTGTTGATCGACATGGATGACTGCCTTACTTTGAAGCTGGTAAATATCTGGAGTAATATGAAAATTCTAAAAATTGTCAATGGAAGAAAGATTCTGTGTCAAGTCACCAATACTGTGGAGTTAATAGAACATGACTAAAGCTGCAGATAAAAATGTATTTGACAAAAGTTTTGATGATGTAATGCTAGGTATGAATGTGATTTCCAGTTTTTCAACTATCAGGTCATCCCATAAGTTCTGTCCGAATTTTAATTTTTTGTTAAAATGAACAAAATTTAAAGAGTATTTTATAATGTCTAATGGAGTTGAACATTATTTTTATGTTTAGATGCATTTAAACTGATCAAATTTTATTTCAGAGAACAATGAAATTAAATTTTGTTTGATTAAAACCCTGCTAACATGGAAGTACCCAAGAATCATTTGAGGCACATAATGCTTTATGAGTTCAAGAAAAAAAAATTCAGCAGCCGAAGCGGCTAGAAACATTCACTCAGTTTATGGAGAGGAATGTGTGAATGAAAGAACTTGCAGAAGATGGTTTGCAAAATTCAGAGGTGGAGATTTCACCCTTGAAGATGAAGATCGAACCGGACGTCCAGTTGAGTTTGATGAAAAGCTTCTTGAAGCAGCCCTTGAAGAAAGTCCTGCTTTATCAGTTGAGGAATTGGCAGTGGTTCTCAGTTCAAACCATACAACTATTCATCGTCATCTTCAACAACTTGGAAAAGTTCCTAAACTTGGAAAATGGTTGCCTCATGAATTGTCTGAAAACAACCTCAAATCCCGAGTTGACATCTGCTCTTCTCTCCATTCTCGCCAACTTGTTTCACCTTTTTTGGATAGACTTGTGACTGGCGACAAAAAATGGATCTTTTATTGAAATGTTAAGCATTGTAGACAGTGGCTTGATAAAGGGTAAGGACCCCAGCCACAGCCAAGAAGAGAACTTCATGGGCAAAAGGTTCTTCTTTCAATCTGGTGGGATCGCTAAGGAATAATCCACTTTGAATTCTTACCACCTAATGCAACAATTAATGCTCAAATATACTGTCAGCAATTAGTGTTTGAACTAAGCTTTGAGGAAAAAAAGACCTGCTCTAGTGAATTGAAAAGGAGTGATGTTTCATCAGGACAATGTGCGACCCCACACAGCAAGAATCACGTCACAAAAGATCGAAGAACTTGGTTGGGAGAAAATTATTCATCCACCTTATTCTCCCGATCTTGCTCCTTCAGACTACCATTTGTTTTGTAGCTTACAGAATCATTTGGAAGAAACAGCTTTTGTAACACAGGAAGAGGTTAAAACAGACATTTGTGAGTTCTTCAAATCAAAGCCAAAAGAATTTTATAGTAATGGAATTAGTAAGCTTGTTAATAGATGGAAGGAAGTCATAGATAATCAGGGAAAATACATTGTTGATTGAATCTGTAATTAAATGTAACATTTGGTTACTTGTTTGCTTTATTCAAAATTCGGACAGAACTTATGGGATGACCTGATATTTGCCAGAATCTGGAGATCCATTCGATGGAAAACAAAAACTAAATGAACTGGATGGCTGAAGAAGGTCGGATAAATTAGCTGAAACATGGTGACATAAAACAACAAAGAACTTGTACATAAGTGAAATTTAAAATGTGATGTTGATAATCCAGCACTTGAGAAACATCAAATTGGAATAGACCATGAAAGGCATGAAGCAAATTTTATAGAAACAAAATGTAACTCTATATCAGCATAATGAAGTAATTAGAAAATATTAAAAAAAATAATGTAAATGTCTCCCCACCTCATTTATTTTTAGATATTTAACTCTCTTCTCTTGGTACCCTGGGTACTTGACTACCCAGACAAAATGTTTCTTCTTAACATTTAGCAAGTGATAAGTCAATTTTTTCCTGATTAGTCAAGTAGCTTTCTGAATACGTCAACCAAAGAACTACACAAAGTTTCTGGTTTTAGTCGTAATATTTGTGTAAATTACATCCAGTTTTATTTGTTTACTGAAAATAAAAAATGAAACCTTTTTTTGTATTTTTGAAATTTGATAATTCATTTTTTTTTTAATATTTAATTTGATCTTTCAAAATAAAGCCATGATTTGAACCACTGACTTGGATTAATTGATTGATTTGTTTAACAGCATATCCAACTCCTTGTGGATCATTTAATGCTGGTAATATTTTTACTATGAAAATGTATTTTTGTACTTTCATAGTGTTTTCACTCTAGTTTAGGGGTTTACTATTTGCCCATGACTGGGATCCTAACAGGTGCTACCACCCCAGATCAGGGTGAACCTGGGAACAACAGCAACTAAGAGGTGGTTCGATGCATTTCAAAACCTCCTGATCAGAGGCCTTGCTGTTAGATATAGTTTATCATCATACCCAGGACATTGGGATGTTTGAAAATCACATTGTACTAATGAATGGGTAATAAATAGAAAATCTTATCTATCTATATATATATATATATATATATGGGATTAATACAGATAAAATTTGTTAATTTTTGTTTTTGTAATTTTTTTGTTTTCGAAATAGTTCTGTCCACTCTTCCAGTTGGTTTTGTTTAGTGCCATATCAACCCGTGCGGATTATTTAATGTCGAAATCTAAATATTTTGAATGTAATTTTATGTCTTCAGCTACAGATATTTTGAACGCAATTTTCTGTTTTTAACATTTTGTACATAATTTTATGCTTTCAGAGCAAATGTATGTTTTTTTAGATGCATAATTTGTAGGAGATATAATGTATTGTTGGTAATTTAAAAAAAAAAAAATATTGCTGGTAATTTCACTACAAAAATGTTTTGCTGGTAATTTCACTATAAAGATGTAATTTCTTTATTTTTTAGTTTTATATTGACTGTCATTGTGCTATAGAAAAGTATTTTTGGTTTTGGCCATTTTACTATAGAAATGTGTTTTTGGTCATTTTACTATAGAAATGTGTTTTTGGCCATTTTACTATAGAAATGTGTTTTTGGTCATTTTACTATAAATATGTCATATTATGAATTCAACAATGTCTACATATGTTATTATGTAAAATCTGGTCTTAAATGTGACCTATAAAATATATGCAGATACATATCTTGATAATGAGTGGTGATTGTTCTGTATTGTTCTCACGAGTCTGCATTATACAGTCAGTAGTTGAAAAACACTGAATATATTCAAAAACAGTATTCATCCTGTTTTCGAATATATTCAGTGTTTTTCAATACAAGAAAAATATGACTAGATATAGATTATAGGTACAGTAGTACATTGTCTGTTGAAGCAAGCGCATGTTTCAACACATACCGATGTTGACATTTTGTTTAAATACTAAAAAAAGATTACAATATTATCTCTATGGAGACGATACATGGCTAGAAATAGTATCCAAGTTGGTACAACAATTAAGTATTGTTAACTGTCCTTTAGTAACCATGAAGTGTTTGAACACCTCCCCCACCACCACAAAATGTTTCTATTTAACATTTAGCAAGTAATAATAAAATAAAATCTACTTTTTGTATATTTGAATTTTTGAAACTTACAAGTTCATATTTTAATATTGGCCTATTATTTCAATTTTTCAAAATAACGCTTTTTTTGTTCATATTTCTGAGATGAGTTATTATGTACACTATTTACATTATTCGGACTATTGTCCTCATCTTTGTCGCCATATTTATTACAACATTTTAGCCATTGTACGCTCCGGCCTTCTTCTAACTAACGTCTTTATCCACTGTGCCATGTGTCCTTGAGGACACATGGCACAGTGGATAAAGGTGTTAGTTAGATACAGTGATGGGACCCAAAGAGTGTGAGTTCAATACCCGGTTAAGGCAGTGAACTTGTTGAGGGGAATTAACAGGAGAAAACTGATAACTGACATCCATTAAATATGGCACGTGGAACTAGAACAGTCTACCCCAGTGAGTGAAATAAAGGGTCAACATTTAAACCACCTGAAGAAGGCCGAAGTGTACAATGGCCGAAACGTTGTAATAAATATGGCAACAAAGATGAGGACAATAGTCCGAATAATGTAAATAGTATATATAATACCTCATTTCAGAAATATGGACAGATACTGAAGGGCCGAAACCTAATAAATATGGCGACAAAGATGAGGACAGTAGTACGAATAATGAAAATAGGGAACACTTTTTTATTATTATTAATGGAGTGTTATAACAAGAAAATAAAAATTTAAACTAAATGAAAATCTCCACGGTACTAATCCTGTGATATTAGCTTACATTACCAATCTTGGATTAATGCCTACTCTCTCGAAAATGAGACGACAAGAATTAACGAGTTATAAGATAGCAACCTATGATTAATATTGATTTTTTTTGTTGTTGTTATAATTATCATTATCAGTATAATCCCTCCCCCTCCATTCACACTCTTCCACCGTCATTACCTCTGCTAACTTTGTTGAGTAATACCAACCTTATAGATCATCCAGCTTTCTTTTCTTTCCTCAGTTGGGACCAGTGTGTTATCATAATAAGATTGATTCCAGTTTTCCAAAATCTTATGATATTGAGATTGAAGGCAAAATCTAGTGTGGACCCCTCTATTGCACATTGTGTGCCATAGTTAAGAATAAATAACTGTGGTAACTTTTGTCTTTTTGTATCCAAGGACAATGTTAGGACTCGGAGCTAGAATAAGAACTCCTTCAATAAAATGCACAGCACTGTTGATAACTCTAACAATAGGATTATTGAATGTAAAGAAAAACTGATGAATAAAATGTCTCTATAATTAACTGAAAGATTAAGCTCTCTTCTTGCCAGATGGTGATTTGAGAAATATAGTAGCAAGCACTAAAATAATAACCAGCCAGTCAACTTTCACTAGATTCTTGTGTCATGCATGTGTCCGTGTTTTTGCTGCAGCTATGGGAATTGTGGTATTTTTTAGCAACAGCTCTCTTACAATGAAATCCTGGGCAACTCTGAGCCGACTTCCTCATGTTTTTTATCTCTCCCCTCTGTGAAGCCTGACTCTGTCTGTGTGTGTGTATTTGTTTGGCCTGGTGTGCTCTTGTTTATATAGATGATTCTCTATTAATATTTGACATTGATATATCTAATTTCTCTACCTTGTCTACCTTAATATTAGGAGATCTTGTTTATAACCACATGACAGTCTCTTTGTTCAGAACCTTCTGTTCTTACTTTCTGTAAAGACAATGGTGTTTTGGGGCAGTCAGCATTAACATAAACAAATCCTAAGCTTCAGTATTAAACAAACTTCAGATGCCTTCTTTGTCTAGAAAAATTTCGGCCACTCTTTTCTGTAAGAATATGGATTTTGGACAGTATAATGTTAAAGAAAACCCCAAACTTAATTTCTCAGGATCAAAAACGTAATTCTTAGCCCGTTTCTTTTTCTTTTTTCATTTTTTTTTTCTCAATCATTCAACCTACTCTCATGAGAATTTTAATATTCATTATCCATTTAGTCATCCTCCCAAATCGCCATCCAGCAATTAATCATTTGAACAGAGTCGGTATCCTGTTACATCAGTTTCATGTCCAGATGTGGCTGCAGGATTGACCAGTTCATTCCATGTATCTGAGTTGAAAGCTGAAGAGGTATTCATTCCTACCTAGTATGTCTTGGGCAAGTAGACCTGGCGAGGACCATCCCTCTCCAGATGAAATCACAGCCAATATCCTACAATTTGAAGTCTCACCTTGGCCACAGGCATATGGCCATTGATTGCATTGGGTGGGAATCTTCTGCCTTGACCAATGGCTTCAGTCTAGGAAGTGCTCTGCCAAGTGATGCCATGTCCTCATTACACTGGTTAAATCTATAGCTATGGAGCCCTGTCTGCCCTAATGTGCTACATAGGTGTTGAACCTATAAGTAAATTCATCCATACTTTGACAAGTCTTGTTTTTAATCCTGCTTAGCTACCTTCACCAAAAAAGATTGGTGGGGGAACTGTTTTAGTTGCCAATTATCCAACCTATCCAGGTAGTACTGGATATCATGGTACTAGTAACACTCATAGACATGTGTCCTTCATATGGCAATCTGGCAGCAAGGCCTCTGATTATAGAGATTTTGAGGAGGATGGAACCACTTCTGAATTGCTGTTGTTCCCAGGTTCATCTTCACCAGGGGTTGTAGCACCTGTTAGGGTCCCAGCTATGGGTAAAAAGTGAACCCCCAAACAAAAATCCAAACAATAAGAAAGTATAAAGATATATTTTTATAGTAAAAACACCAGCAATATTTGTTTATTAAAAAAAAATGACTAACAATACATTTTTATAACAAAATGACCAACAATGCAATTTATAGTAACATGACCAACAATACATTTTTGTAACAAAATGACCAACAATGCAATTTATAGTGACATGACTAACAATACATTTTTATAACAAAATGACCAACAATGCAATTTATAGTGACATGACCAACAATACATTTTTGTAACAAAATGACCAACAATGCAATTTATAGTGACATGACCAACAATACATTTTTGTAACAAAATGACCAACAATGCAATTTATAGTAACATGACCAACAATACATTTTTGTAACAAAATGACCAACAATGCAATTTATAGTGACATGACCAACAATACATTTTTGTAACAAAATGACCAACAATGCAATTTATAGTGACATGACCAACAATACATTTTTGTAACAAAATGACCAACAATGCAATTTATAGTGACATGACCAACAATACATTTTTGTAACAAAATGACCAACAATGCAATTTATAGTGACATGACCAACAATACATTTTTGTAACAAAATGACCAACAATGCAATTTATAGTGACATGACCAACAATACATTTTTGTAACAAAATGACCAACAATGCAATTTATAGTGACATGACCAACAATGAAACGCTAAAAAAGCATAAAAAATAAATTTTTATTAAAAATTTACTGACAGTATATTTTTATAGTGAAATTACCAGCAATGCATTTAAAAGAAAAAAAAATTACCAACAATACATTTTATCTACTTGCTATATATCTAAAAAAAAAAACACAGGTTTACTCTGAATGTATAAAATTATATAGAAAACATCTGTATTTGAAAGCATAAAATTGCATTCAAAATATTTAGATTTCAGCATTAAATAAGGTGTTGATATGTCGCTAAACAAACTGAACCTACCAAACACTCATAGACATTGAATCCTTATAATTAATACTGGAATTTTGATTCTAATTTTTGGAATTAGTTCCAGAGTTTCATTAATGAATTAGATTTACATTTACCTCATTAAGAGTTTGGTAACTTGAATTATTTATATTATTTGTATTCTTCAAACTGTTGTCTTCATCTCTTTTGCCATATTCACAACATTTCGGTTCTTGTATGCTCTGGCCTTTTTCAGCTGATTGGAATTTCAAAAGGTTTAAGTTCAAAATTCCAATCACCTGAAGAAGGCCGAAGCGTATAGCGATCAAAACATCATGAATATGGCAACAAAGATGAGGACAACAGTCTGAAGAATGTAAATAGTTTAAATAATAACGATACCTCATCTCTGAAATATATACACGCATTGTGTTGAATTATTCTATTGTTTGTCTGTATTGGTTGAATATTCTGATCTAATGGCTTTTTTTTTTTTTTTTTTTTTTTTTTTTTTTCCTTCTCCAGGGATGTAGAGGCACAAGTGGTGGAATTGCAACAAGTTGTCCAGACAGTGACAAACACGACATCATGTAGCACACTGACTACAGCTGTTGCTGCCCAGAGTGAATCAAGTCAAAGTAATATCCCAGACATGGCTGATATCTAAAATGTCCTGATATTTAAAAAAAAAAAAAAAAAAAAAATCTCAAGAGACATCTGAAATTTTTTCCATGCATTTTTCTAAGAATTATTTTTCTAAAGATGATCTTGTTCCTATTTCTGTTTGGTAGGTAAGAATCCGTGTGCCTCTCCAGGCAAACGTTTTGGGTCTGAATGTTTCTCTAAGAGAAAAAGAAAAGTTAGAGAGATTTCAAAATTTTTTAAGTTTGCCATGAGGAACACATGGGTTAACTCCCATATTTTTATTATTTTTTTTTTTTTTTTCCTTTAAATGAAAATTTGTTCCAATTGGAACGATTTGCTTGGCGCTACTTTTTAAGGACAGATTTTAAAAAGAAGTGGGGGGGGAAAAAAACAGTTGAAATCTTTTATTTTTGGTTTCATTTTTGATTTGAAATGTTGAATTCAGACCTTCACTAACAAACCATCTTTGCAACAAATTTTATGAGAGGAAGAAAACCCCGAAATGCCCTGACACAAGGATCATCTTTGATAGTCAATGAAGAATAACTTTTAAAAAGTTACACTGGTTTTTCCAAAGAAAGAAAATGACTCTTCTCTTTGTTTTTTATGTGTATGTATCATTTTACGAAAACAAGGATGTTTAATCTAGAAAAATTCAAACTACTTCCAAGTAGGTCTTTTTTATTTCTATCATTTTCAGTCATGAGTCCTGTTTTTCCCTAGCATCCATAAACGGATAATTTGTTTGATTCATGCAGTTTCAGTTTGTAATTTTCTTAAAAATAAAGTGAGAAGGGTGGAAAAAAAGGGCATTAATTCTTCCATTTTTTAATTTTACTTTGAATTTAAAAACAGGCACATCATGAAGTCAGTTCTGAAAAGAAAACATTTAACCATTTTTTTTTTTTTTTTTTTTTTAAAGAAAATTTGGAGGGTGAAGAATTTTGGGTTGAAAATATTTAAAATATTCTATAATAAAGTTAAATTTTTCCTATAATACAACTAAGATTTTCTTTCCTATAATACAATTTTCTTTCCTATAATACAACTAAGATTTTCTTTCCTATAATACAATTTTCTTTCCTATAATACAACTAAGATTTTCTTTCCTATAATACAATTAAGATTTTCTTTCCTATAATACAATTTTCTTTCCTATAATACAATTAAGATTTTTCTTTCTATATTTTCTTCACTATAAGTTTTCACTATAATTATGCAAAGATTTTCACTTTCCTATAATAATGTTTTTATTTAGTATAATAAAGTTAAGATTTTTACTTTTACTATAATAAAATTAAAATTTTTTTCTGTTAAAATTTTTACTTTCCCATGATGTTAAGAGTTTTTTCTCTTTCTGTAATAACGTTAAGATTTCTTTCTTTCTATAATAACGTTAAGATTTATTTCTTTTCTATAATAACGTTAAGATTTATTTCTTTTCTATAATAACGTTAAGATTTATTTCTTTTCTATAATAACGTTAAGATTTATTTCTTTTCTATAATAACGTTAAGATTTATTTCTTTTCTATAATAATGCTATCTATTCAAGTTTTACGTGAAGAGAATTTTAAGAAATTAGGAAATATTTACAAATTTTTTTTTTTATTTTTTGTACGTTCTTCCATTTGTAAATTAAACCTGATCAAACATCACCCCCCCAGCCCCCAAGCATGTATATGGTGCTACCAAAATCTCTGGGAAACCTAAAGTGTAAAATGGCTACTCGAAGATAGAACACAGGTTTTCTTATTTCTTAGTGGAGACAAAGGAAATGCCCTTGGGTGATAGATTGATCAAATCATTCAGATTTTCTGTACTTTTGGATAGTGCCACCTACGTGTAGACAAAAAATTTAAGGTATATTTTAAAATTTGTTAAGTAATTAGATTTACTTTTTCTCTACAAAATATTTCCACTTTTAAAAAAAAAAAAAGAGAAATTTATTTTGAAAAATAAATGTGCTTACCCTGCAAACACACTTCCGTTATTTTTAATTTTATTTAAAATTATTTAAAATAAAAGGCTAAATTTATTAATGGGAACAGGCCAAATGACTGTATTTTTTTTTTTTTTTCAGTTACATATGGACTGAAGAATTATTTTAAAAATAATTATTGTATTTGATTATATATAATCCCCCTCTTCCCGCATCCCCACAAATTAAAAAAAAAAAGACTCAGAAAATATCTTTTGGGTCTTATATGCAAAATTGACATCTCTGGTAGGCTAATGTTTACCCAGATATCATAAACTGCCAGTAATTGTCTTGAACCTAACCCCATATAAATAGGAGGTGTGGTTTATATACTATCAAATACCATAATATATTGAAATCATACATGAAATTCTTATATTACTCATGTATTTTTTTTTTATTCTATTGTGAATTTTAAAAAATATAATAAAACATGTTGATATCTATGGAGTTGAAAATTTTTAAAATATTTAAAAAAATATTCCCCTCCCACCTCCAAGCGTCTTCCAGATTCTTCACTTCCCAGTTCATTAGGCATCGACCTTCTCCTTTATTCCATCAATGACAAGATTATTTTCAAAGTCACCAATCTGTCAATGTGTTGATCAAGCTAAACTCTTTGGGACCTCTGAAATAAAGTTTGCCTTTTGAATGTTAATTTTCAAGGCAGGCAGGCCTTCATCCCTTCGGAAATTGGCCTAATGTGCTCTTCTGAACCCTGTTTGTTTTGTTTTGTCATTTCAGATTAATCAGAATGGGTAACAAACATTTTATAGCCTCTCCCCGTTTTTTTCAGCTCAACCTCTCTTTGGTAAAATTGTTGATTGTAATCATTTTTCTTATAAAAGAAGTGTGTGTGTGTGTGTGTGTGTGTGTGTGTGTGTGCTAGCATATATTCCAAGCATCCCTTGTCCATGCACATGTGTAGCTGCACCAATATAAGACCTGAAGGGCAAAACATGTCACAAGAAAACTTAATCCATTTTGTCATACATTTTTCCTCAATATTGTTCTTGACATATAAAAATATATATCATTATCTCAGATATATATATATATATATATATATATATTTTTTTTTTTTTATTTATATATATATTATGAAATGGACAAAGTCCGACAATTATTTTAAGACATTTTTATGTTTAACATTCTTTTTATAGATACAAATATTTAAGTAAATGCTCTGTTTATAATAAACAGTATTAAACAACATTTACCGGCCTGAATGTCCGAGAAATTTTCATAGAAAATATTCGTCCTCCGACAGGATTCGAACCTGTATCCTATATGGAACTGTCATATAGCCTGACAATTACTTTAAGATATTTTATGTTTATACACTCTTTTTAAAGGGCACCTCGGCGTGGTGTAATGGTTAGCAAGCTTGTCTTGCTAGATCAGTTACAACTGAAAAGTGAGTTCGATCCTCACTATATGCCCCATACTTTCGGCCTTGTGCCACATCTAAGCTATGCTTGGAAAATAACTATACATTCTTTTTAATAATTGTCAGACTTTGTCCTTTTCAAAGTCCAACATTTATTTTAAGACATTTTTATGTTTATATAACATAACCGAACGCTCCTCTGTGGCCCAATTGGTTAAGGCACGTCAGGCTATATGACGGTTCCATGTCCCATATGATCACAAAATCCAGGCTCAATGTTGCTTACCTTCAGTGATCGTACAAGAACCATGATCTGACTGTAAGGCTCTTTCTTCAGCTTTTTATTTATTTGTTTCTTTACTTTTCACCCCCCAAACTATTTACTCTTCCACCCCTTCTTTAGATTCATAGCCTGAACGCTTCACTGGGTCTCCCACAAAAATCAATATTAAATGACACTATAAAAGAAGACAAGTCACAAACTCAGTCGACCATTACACAATTAAATTTTAAAAAGTTATACTTGTAAGCTCATTTTATATTAGGTTGGTGCAAAAATAATGACGTAATAATGTCGTTTTTTGACGTATTTTTTTAACGTCAAAAAACGACATTATTACGTCATTATTTTTGCACCAACCTAATAGTAGGACAGGTTGATTTTTCACTTTTCAAATAATCCTTTGTCCATCAACATTTGCCCTCGGATGTGAAAAACTGGGGGTTTGAATTGATAAGTACTGATGCAAAGATTAGCTTCATAGCTTTTTCCAGTTCTTCACCATTTAGGTTTAAAATTGTCTGAGAAAATGTAGAGAAAATACCTAATTTCTGCAGGTTTTTTTGCTTACAAACTAATTTGAAAATTTTACTATTTCAAGAATAAATTCAAATAAAGTCCACATTTTTTGTATTATGCATTGAATGGAAAATTTATTCAAAGCAGAAATTTATGAATCACCACGAACAAAATATGCAATTTTTTACTGTATTCAATAATTGAAAAATGTGTAAAAAAAAAAAAAAAAAAAAATTGTAAAAGATTATAAAAAGTCTACTCAATGAATAAAATTTGTTTGATCATAATTAATCAGAACAAATAAATAGATAAAAGTGTCTATAACACCGTAATACTGCTGGGTACAAATTATAAGACAAAATATTTTAAATTTGCATTTTTTATTGAAAAAAAAAAAAAAACTGGACTGTATAACATGTTACATAATACAGTGAAATTGTTCAGTATAGATTTCCTTTGAAGTAAATGATGATTTTATTTGATGGCACAATGATCTAGTAATAATGTGCTTGTGCTATGTATCTTACTTATATAGAGTTTTCAAAGCTTCGGTAAATTATAAATTTTCTAAGGCTGTGTTATGATTACTGGAATGAAAATTCAATGCTACGACTTTGAATCCAAACGTAGTTTATAAACTCATTTCCTCAAAAAACTAAAGATTTGGGGAAAAATATCTTGTGTCATTACTTATTATGTCAAACCTCAACTTTCAAATTGAGTGCAATACCATGCTTCCAAAATCGACTTGCCCTAGTGTTGCAAAACTACATTCATGGAGAAAATTTGATATAAGTTAATTTCGGTGTTTGGGAATGTCGTATAAATAACACAACCGAATGCATTTCGAGGAAACTGAGTCAACAGAATGTGGGAGAGAGAGAAAAGTATCTGTTTTATATTTTTGTTTACTCAGCAGGGGTTGTTGTGTTTGTGTTTCAAGTCTCTTTGTTCATTTAAGAAGTAATCCAATGTCTATGAGTGTTATAACCTATTTGCCTCTCAGACAGACAGTTATATGCCATGCGTGATACATGATTGTTGAGGCAGATTTTTTCCCGCAGTAGGTTGCCATTTCTTTCTGCGGTAGACCAGTTGCCATCTAAGGCTATAGAACCTGGTCTGTTCTGCAATTTACCCATAGCTGGGGAGAGAAGAGAATTCATAACTTCCCCAAGGTTATTAGCACGTAAGTGAACGTAATGGATTCAGCTGGAATTCAAACTTGGCTCTCCGATTTCTCAATCCTATCCCCTACCCATAGAAGTTTTCTCAGTGACTTTCCTCGTTTATTTAGACTGACAATCAAGCAGACGTCAATAAGATGATTTATTAACAAACCCACTCATAAATTCATTGGCTCTGGCCACCTCAAAGTTAGCAAGCTTGTCTTGCGAGAACAATGACAACTGAATAATAAGTTTGATCCTCACTGGGTGTCCCATACTTTTGGCCTTGTACCACATCTCAGCTATGCTTAAGAATCATTTGGGCACTTCGACATGATGTAATGGTTAACAAGCTTGTCTTGTTAGAACAATTACAACTAAGTAGTGTTTCGATCATCACTGCGGCGCCCCAAGATATCGTCCATGTGCCACATCTAGGTTGTGCTTAGTAATGGGCACTTCGGCTTTGTTCCACATCTAAGCTGCACTTGGAAAATCATTTAGGGCACCCTCACGTGGTGTAATGGTTAACAAGCTTCCCTCGTTGGATCAGTTACAACTGAGTAGTGAGTTCGATCGTCACTGGGTGTCCCATACTTTCGGCCTTGTGCCACGTCTAAGCTACTTCTTAGAAGGTAACCATAAATCCATAGGTTTTCAATAAACCTGTTGTTAGGAAACGTGATTTCCATATTCTTTCGGGCCAAGTTCTTCCGTAATGATTTAAGGGCTGGTTACCCGATTCTACGTATACTCATCTGCGAGAATAGTTAGACATTCCCCGTTGCGGAGGATCTGCTCAAGTACCTTTCTGTTTCGTCAACATCCACGTAGCCAACCTGTAGTCTATATGGCAGCTCTTCTGAGAAGACATTACTTTCAATGATGACTTCTGATTTTAGGCCAGCACATCCATCAACGGCTTGCAAAATTATCAACTAGTCACCTCATTGACAAAACGCCGAAACCCGAGTCTAATGATCGAAACACTAACATTCTAACGACGCAGCTATTCTTCAATCTATTACTGAGGAGTAAAGGTAGTTAAAATAATAACGGTGTCAAGGGAAAACCAAATGCATATTTAAAATAAACAATAAATTCTGTTTGTCCGTCCGTGTGTCTGAAACCCCTCCAAATCGAGACACACTTGCTCTACACCGACATATTATATCCTTTTTGAATCGGGATTATCCTGGTATTAAAATATGCCCATAATCTGGTGCTTCAGCATTGGGATTTATGTTCGGACGAGAAGGGAACAATTAAAGGTTCAAATTTTAAAATGACAAAAAAAAGTTAATGATTTTAAAAGTTTTTTTTTAATTTATATTGAATTTAAAGTAACGCAAAAACATTTTTAAATCCACAAAGTTTTTAAACCATTCAGTTTAAAGATAACTCAAAAGCTTTGTGAATTGAGGAAATTAATTTTATTTCTTCAAAATGCCAACGTATCACTGTTAAAGAGGTTTCATGTGTGTTTTTGAAGTTCCACAGAGTTTGTGATTTGAAGAACTCAATTGATGTTCTATGGATATTTTGATTTGAAGAACTCAATTTTCGGCCTGAATTGGAATTTCGGTCCAAATCTGCGGAATTGAATTTATAGCCCGAATCAGAGTTAAAATGAGGTTTTGGAGTTCCATGATTTCAACTGAGGAATTCAAAGTTATTTCTTCAAAATTTTCATTGCTGTTTTCTAAGCTGAGTTCTCTTTATTTTTGAGCCGGACGCCCAAATGTTCCTCCGTTGGAGCAAGCTTAAAAGTCCGCATGGAGTACGTCTTTTTGGTTACGTTAAAATAAATATGCTTTGGATTCTCGTGTAACTTCGACCTACAATGTTGAAGCTATCCAGGCTCATCTTTTCAGCCAATCCAGACGTAGAGGTAAAATTTTTACTTGGTTGGAAATTCATTTACCTTATAGGTTCACCTGTGATCCGATTTTTTTAACAGGAATAGAGGTTTATCACTTGCTTCCTTTTTAGGATTGGGTTTCCGGTCCCTTTTAAAGTCTCCTTCACTCCCGGTAGCCTCTTGCGTCTTAGTTGCTTTATCGCCTTGCTTGACGTGAATTGATTAAAAAAAGGGCGGGGGGGATATGCAAGTAGACATAGCACATGAGATTAAGTAGGCAGGTTTTGATAACAATTGTTTCCAAAAGGTCTTTTTTTTCTTTGTTTTTTTTCAAGCAAGGCGGGAAGCCACTAGCATGCAAGGGGTTACAGAAAGTTGGAGTGAGAGCAAAGAGGAGTGATAGAGGAAAAAATGAAGAGAAGGTTAGGGAATAGATCAAGGCATCTGGAGACGTCGATTGACATTATATTTGAATAGTTGGAGATTATAGTTATCAGGGAAACAGGAAAAGGGCAGGGAGTTCCACAGACGAGAGGTGCGAGATATGAAGCTATTGGAGTAGAACAGACGGCTACATTTAACAGTTTTGACAGTGAAAGAGCGAGAGCGAGATGCCAGCCTAGTAGAACGCTTAAATTCATGAAGTCTGGGAACCAGCGAAAGCAGCTCATCGGAGCAATTACCATGAAAGTATTTGTAAAAAAGACAGAGGGAGGCGACGGCGCGTCTGTGAGAGAGCGACTGCAGACGAGATGCCAGATCAGGGCCAATTACATTGCATATCCGTCTCTGGATTTTATCAAGAACCTTGAGATGAACATAAGGGGCACCAGACCATATATGGCAGCAATACTCCATGCAAGAGCGAATGGTTGATTTATAGATTTGAAGGTATTTGATATGTTAATATTTGTTTCTCTCTTCATTCTTAATTAAATACTATTCATTTCTTATAGTTTATTGATATATATAGAAATATAATAGTCATATCAAACAGTAAAGTATAATAGATTAATTAACACCTGAAAATGAATTACCAGGTAAAATCAGTTAGCACCTTTCACTGAAAAAAGTTGTGTATTCTTTGGATGTTTTTGTAAAGGTACAGTCTGACCTTCGCCGGACTTTTCACAAATCAGTCAATGAAGATCCCACGTTACTTCACCATTCTCATTCACGTCGGCGTGACCCTCAAACTGGGAAAGAACCGTTGCACGTTCACATGGAAATAAAAGATGAAAATTAACGCCACGCCCAGAAATGAGAATCCTGTTTCAAATATTATAGGAACTGCGCAACACCAAATTACAGGATAGTTACGAAAATCCAGCAGGTGTAACAATTTCAATATCTGGGAACTGTTTTAACAGAGGATGGAAAGTGCAACACGGAGACCCGAAGGAGCATTGGGATATAATGGGGGTGGGGAAGAGGGCTTGGAAAAGATTTAGGAGATCGTAAAGGGAAGTGAGAAGAAAGGTCGAAACATCAATTGCAAGAAGACAGAATGAATGGTTTTAACCGAAAGGAACAGCCCACATTGCACATTACACATTACAAATTGGAGGTACCAAATTCAAATAAGTGCAAAATTTAAAAATCTAGGAAGTGTTTTAACAGAGGACGGAATACCCGACACAGAAATTCGAAGGCACACAGTGATAGCGAAAGATGCCTTCCAGAAGCTAAGCAAAGTATTAAGAAACAGGAGAATTTTGTTAGAAACAAAGGAAAAGGCACACTGGGATAGCGAAAGTTGCCTTCCAGAAGCTAAGCAAAGTATTAAGAAACAGAAAAAAAAGTGTTGCGTGATGTCAGTCCTTCTTTTTGACTCTGCTGGAAAATCTCCTCACTGATGAAGAATAGACTTGAAGCAACAGAATTGTGGCTCGCCACAACTTCCCCTCTCGTGTGTCTTTTAGCAGATACTGAAAACAAACAAGTGCAACCATTTGAGTATCTGGGAAGTGTTTTAACGGAGGACAGAAATGCAACCCGGAAATCCGAAGGTGTATTAGGATTTTTTAAAATCTAAGCAAGGCAATAAATCCACTAAGACGCAAAGGGTTACTGAGTGTTAGAAAATATGAGAAAGATATACTATTAAGGAGAGAGGACAATAAAATAGCAAGAATTAAGTTGACTTGGAAGCAAGAAGCCGGAAGAGAGTTCCATATGCGAGTAGTGTGATATAAGAAACCATTAACGTAGAATTTACTTCTCGCCATTTCGATTGTAAAATGGTGAGACCTTGCCGCCAATCTAGTACTGCGCTTAAAATCATAAAGTCTAAGTATTGTAAAACATTTACCATGTCAGTATTTATGGAAAAGTCACAGGGAATGTACGTTTCAGCATTGGGGGTTAATATCATATCTTACCCTGATCAGCAGATCTTTATCTTCAATACTCGCTGTCAGATAATAAGTCATTTAAGGTTTTATTGATCTATTCATTCATAAGGCTATTAGCACCTTATTTTCACAATTTGCTTGCCTTAAGCGAGTTTTCTCACAGAAATTTAAGCGTGAACTTACTTTGTTATTATTACTTAGTAAATATATAAATTAAAAAAGTACAAAAATGTTAAAATTGATTATAATAATGAAAATAAAAAAGAAAATAAATATACTTTTTTTTAAAAAAATCGGTATCACCTCATGTAAGGCATTAAAGCCACTAAGACACAAGGGGTCACAGGGCGTGAAAGAATTTGAAACAGAAACGTTAATAACGAGCGAAAAGAGTAATCAGGAGATAGGCGATTGACATTGCATTTAAATATTTGCAGATTAAAGCTGGTTGAAAAGCATGGAGACGAAAGGGAGTAGCCCCACAAGCGAGAAGTGCTAGTGAAGAAACTGTTAACATAGAACTTACGGCTACTTTAAGCCAGATCAATTGTAAGTTTGATGAGATTTCGACGTCAGTCTAGTACTGCGCTTAAATTCCAAAAGTCTATAACGAAGATCGCATCCGAACAATTTCCATGAAAATATTTATAGAAAAGACAAAACAAGCAGTCATTTTGGAGAATACGTTAATTTAATTGCTTAATATTTGAGATACTGTAGTCATTGGCAACATTTGTTAGCTTTATTTTCTCAAGATTTTTACATAAATACCGTTTCCATTTTGATTGGGTCAGCTTTATTGATTCGCCAAGCCCGTCTACATATATATATATATATATATATATATATATATATATATATATATATATATATATATATGCTACATTCATAAAAAATAATTTTCTCAGAAGGAAAATCCTTGAGAGTGCCGCCATTGAATATTATCTAAATATTAATCCTATGACCCGGTTTTTCCCCAATATCACCTTTCCTAACGGAATCACTGCTCTCCGAAGTCAACGTACACAAAAAATATATCAAGAAATCAAAAGAAAACTGATGAATCCGTCTTCACAATAGTGCAAACATTATTTCTACATATTTCTTGCATTTGACAGCCTTTAGCGAAAGGTGGGTAACTGAAGCGAGCCTGGTTCACTTAAACGCGGCTAGCCTTGATTTTCTCTTTTAGGTCAACCTGTATCACATCGGGGTGGTTTCTTGTGGATCCCTCCCCTTGGTTAGTCTAGACAAACTTTTGTGTACCTAGTTAATGTGAGTAAGTGTTGTTCTTGGCCTGCTCCCGGCTACATCTTTTGTTATTGATCCAAGTTGAGATTCCCAACCTCCCCAGTTTGTTTTGACTCCCTTCCATCTCGACTGGGTCAGCTTTATTGATTCGCCATGCCCGTCTATATTTTCTCTTTTCCCCTCTTCCTTAGCGAGTTAATCACTTGATTTTTTTCCAAGGGTAGAATACAGCGGTTTCTCTTTTCCGAAGGGTTAGACGGGTCCTACTAACATCAGTTATGCTTATTTTTGTGTTTTGATATTTACTTTGTTTTGGGGTTCACCCCACCCCTTTCATGATCACTCATCCGATTTGTATATACAGGGTGCGGCTGGCATTTGCGGACATACAGATTTAAGATTAATACTGCTTCCTACTAACTTCTAATGCTTTTATTTTTCAGAAATCAAGAATGGTAACCCCTATAACAAATGAAATGAAAAGGCATGCTGTGATTGTGGCATTAAAAGCTGATCATAGCGATTTGGATATTGCACGTTTTCTCAAAGTTGCAAGAATGGATGGCTGATCATTTGTACGACCACATCACACCCAACATTTGGCCTCCTAACTCTCCAGATCTCAATCCACTAGACTATTTACGTCTGGAGCGTTGTTGAGAAGAAGGTTAATAAACAGCCTCATAAAACCCAGGACTCTCTTAAAGCTTAAATAGTTTGAGTAATGTCTGATATAAATAAGGACCAATTAATCAGAGTTTGCAGCCGATTTCGACCTCGTGTAGAGGCAGTTATTGATGCTAGTGGTGGTTTTATTGAATGAAATTAAATAATAGTTAGCTAAATTTCATGTTTACGTGTTTGTAATCAAATATAA
This sequence comes from Acanthosepion lycidas, assembly GCA_963932145.1. Taxonomy (NCBI): domain Eukaryota; kingdom Metazoa; phylum Mollusca; class Cephalopoda; order Sepiida; family Sepiidae; genus Acanthosepion; species Acanthosepion lycidas. The sequence goes on along the minus strand of OZ010604.1, from coordinate 13,706,426 downwards.
TTATATTCATTTGTTCAGCAAGTTTTTTTTATTTTTTATTACTAATCCATAAAATCTGTCCTCAAATACCAGCTGCACACTGTATATATTGTAAATAATATTTATCATCTCATTGGGATGAGTTTTTTTTTTTCTTTTTTTTTAGCCCCCTCCCTCTGAGAAGATGTGGTATTATGGTGTCTAAAGGATTGATTGGTGACGGACGAGTTTTTTTTTTATGGTGAATGAGGAAATTGTAACAAATGAATGGGTCTTCAATCGAATTAGCGAGGTATAAGAGTGTGAATACCAGCCTCAACCCAATCCCCCTTTTGGGGCCTTGTGCCATACTTGTATTAATTTACAATAAATCTGAGTACTGTTTATAATGTCAAAATTGTAACAATGTAAAAAAATATAAAATCAAACAATTTCAGATCAAATGCCGTCATGTCATGAAGTTTGTTTTCTTAATTTTTTAACGTTTCAACGTAATCACCTTATACCGTTTTTAGTATGGAACGGGTTTAAAATTTATTTGGATGCAATTAGTGTTTTTTATGTAACGTATTTAAATCAAATATAAATATATCTGTTAATTAAATCACTAGATTTATGGAAGCCCTGAAAAAAACTTAAAGTTGGAAGAGAAGTCATTTGAACTTTTATTCGGCTGTTAATGACGTATTTCAAGATAAATATTTGTATTTTTTGAGTTTGTGTCTGCCTGACTTGAAAATGTCCATCTGTAAGTTTTCACAAGCGAAGATTTAGAATTAATTAATAGATTTATTTTTTTTTACAGCTTTTGCAGGTTATTTAAAGGCAGAAAATATTCTTACACTGTAAGATGTAATAATGATTTATTGATACAAGTCCTACTAAATAACCCATAACTGGCGGTGGGGGAGAAGTGGATTCATGCCTTTCCCAAGTATATTTGCGCGTAAGTGAATATAAGGACCCTGACAGGAAATGGAACTCGGCTCTCCGATTAACAATTCCAAGCTGTTATCCATCACACCACCTGCACATCCATGCTTACAGCATTGGTATTCGCAAGATGGTAGTGACCAGGTTCGATTTAGGATTTAATGAGATTTTCAATGCTTTAGGCCGGTAAACGTTAATTTCGCTGAGTGACAACCCCCTCCCCCCACCAAAAAAAAACGACATTGTCGACTCAAACACGTGAACCCATGGAAATAATATATATATATATATATATATATATATATATATATATATATATATATATATAGATATTATAATGAATCATACAAAAAGTAGATTAGTAAAGTTAATGATATAAAATGGCGAAATCCCTCTGCTAACACAATTTTAAAAGTGCATTAACCTACAAATCACTCGATGAATGTTATAATCCAGCGTTTGAATCATCGATTTTGAAGGTTAATGCACCTTTAAAATTTTGTTAGCGAAGGGATTTCGCCATTTTATATCATTAACTTTACTAATTTACTTTTTGTATGAATGATTCATTGTAATATAAACTGAACTGCACCACTTATTTGTTTTAAAAGAACTGATCCGACGTGCAAATTTTTGGGATAACAACTGAGACATTACTCTATTTATTGAACAATTTAGTTCATGCCATATATATATATATATATATATATATATATATATGAAGAAATATAGTTTTAAGGTGTGCTATATTTATGGGATAAAGTGCTCAATATCAGAGATAGAGCGTGTGTAAATATAAAAGTGAACATTGAAGTCAAAACTTAGAGCCTCTAAGAGTTGATTTCGATGTTCAGTTATATATATATATATATATATATATATATATATATATAATGTCAAATCCATTACATTCACTTACGTGCTAATACCCTTGTGAATCCTCTTCTTCTCCCTCCAGCTATGGGTAAATAGCAGGAGAGACTATAACCTTGGATGGCAACTTGTCTAGGAGAAGGACAACTCTGAATTCAAAAACATGCAGAGCGTCGTTTGGGGACCTTGCGGCACTTATTGCACCAGGTCCCAGAATTCGGCCCTTCAAATAGTGTGGCTGGTCCTGCACAAAACCGTCACCAATATAATCAAATCTCATGTGCTGTTGTCTGGCTGTCGGTTTCCTGTGAACTGATCTGCTTGATCATCATACGTCGAATTCGACGGGAGAGTTGAGTGTATATATATATATATATATATATATATATATATATATATATATATTATCCCTCGTCTCTAGCACAACTCTGAGTTTCCTTCACCTGAAGATTGCATTGTGCAGGAAACTCCGTGTTGTGCTACTGGTAAGGAAAAAATTGCATATCAATATTTACTTAATAGCTCTGTTATATTAGACTCTTTTATAGACACCAGCACTCAATGTGCAATATCATATATTCATATATACAATTGTCTATCGGCCTAGACATCGAAAGTCTTATTAAAGAAAATGTACCTTTTGGGAGTTGGCTTGGAAGTGGTTTCCCGGATTAAAAAATTAATACAGATTCGTTTCCGATCAGTAGACACAATTTTTTTTTTTAAATAAGACTTTTACGATGAACGAAAGCGGGTTACTAATGATGATGATGATTGTGTGCATTGACATCAACGCGTGAATGATGGCCCCGGCGGTGAAATCGATTTAATTAAATGGCTAACTGCAAGTAGAAGAGATATCCAAGTAATAACTGAACAATTATTGCCCAGCTGACATTTGACGAAGCGCCGGACGGTCCGTTGCACATGTCTGTTGAACAAAGAGTGGCGCAGACAGCCATATACCCGATGACTGTACACATGGTCATGTTCTTTTCGGGATTCAAGTACTTGAATTTATGGTAATGCAGTTGGGAGAGAGAGAAGGAGAAGATGCCATCGGTACACGACCTCAAAATCACATTGGCTTTGCCTATAGAATAAAAATAAAAAAACATTTTTAGTGTCATTAGTTAAGAACAAGTTAACTGTACAAAGTCATCCATAAGTAATTTTCGTTTCTGGGATCTATTAGGTTGGTGCAAAAATAATGACGTAATAATGTCGTTTTTTGACATTAAAAATACGTCAAAAAACGACATTATTACGTCATTATTTTGCACCAACGTAATATATATATATATATATATATATATATATATATATATATATAAGTATACAGTACTATTAAACATATAGCTGGCAACATTATTGTTTCAAAAACGCATAGCTGGCAATAATTATTTTTCCAAAAAACGGATAGCTGGCAACATTATTGTTTCAAAAACTTATAACTGGCAACATTATTGTTTCCAAAAAACGTATAGCTGGCAACATTATTTTTCCGAAAACATTATCTGAGGCCTTGTTGTTGGACGTAGTTTATCGTCATACCCAGGACGCGGATGTAGTTTATCGTCATACCCAGGACGCTCTATTTATAATGAAAGATATGTAATAGGATTAGGTAGCATTAAGACCCTATTGAAATATACACTTTCCTTTTCACTAAGAGAAGGACAAAGAAAAACTCTCTCTCTTCTTTCATGTTCATACTTCCTTTCCTTTTTTCTTCTAATGTTCCTATCCTCGGTAACTGGCAGAACCCGGACATAGTTTATGCGGGTCAGCAAACGTCAAACTAACAACACGTTCCGCCAAAAAGCAAACGGAAAACACGGATGTGTCAGGTCAAATAAAAAAAAAGGAAAAAAAGAACACGTGCGCGTCGGAAGTGTGAGACTTTTCGATATGGAGAGTTAGAGATTTATCGGCTGTGAGTTGGACAGGACGTACGCCCGTAGTGCGTCGTCCGATGTCGACCCAACACCTAGGATATCATCATAAGCACTGACAAGCAACCTAACTCAAAATCTCAGCTCCATAGAAAAAAGGTAATGTCGTGCGTGCGTTGGTCGGGATATTATTAATTTGAATTTCTTAAAACGTACTGAATATACATATAATAGAGATAGATAGATAGATAGATAACACACACATACACACACACATATATATATATAATTTAAAGAAAACCAGACAAATTTAAGGTTCCATATGGTTATAATTTATTTCCACAGGGTTTTTCTTGTTCCCTGGATCATCAGACCTGCCGTCCAAGGATGAAAAAACTGAATTTAAACTAGGTACCTCCACTATTTCGGCATAAATTTTCTATATTGAAGTTTAAAATGAATTTTTTACAACGAAAAAACATACTTGAAGATTTCATTTTAGCTTTAATTGAAAGTTTAATGATTAAATTTACGATTTCTATTAATTAAACAATTCTGGTGTATTTCAGATAGAAACTATATACATTTGATTGTCAAATTTAATTTTAAATTTTTAAATTTTCTTAAAAACGGCCATTTTCTTAATTTTAAGAAATTTGTAAACAAACACAAATTTATCGATTTTTAAAATATTTAAAAAAATTTCTGACACGTTATTTTAGTAAAATTAAAAAATTTAAAGTTAAAGTAATCTGATTTGAAAGAAATCTTTCTTACTTATAGCGTAAAAAAATAATATACAACCAATTATTAACGATCGATCCTGTCAATCTGACCCACCTATTGATGGATTGTTGAATGACGAGGCGATGACAGCTACTACGGATTACCATCAATGACATAATTTTTAAAAGTCTGAGTTACAAAAAAAAAAATATTCTATTTGAGTATGACCCACACTAATGGAAATACAATACATAAAATAAAATTATTTAGTGAAATAGTAAATGAAAAAAAGAAAAATTACTTTAAAATTTAAAGTTTACACTTTTAAAGTTGAACGGAAAATAAGAAATGTTGAAAAGGCCGCGTAAAGGGACAAAACCCTTAAATCACGTGATCTTGTAATAATACTGGCAATTTCAGTATATCATACATGGAAATAAGGAATGTATTAAGTAAAAAAATACAACATAAAAAATTATTTTTAAAAAAAGTAGCTCAACTAAATTTATTAAACTTAGCAATTTTGGATTCGTAAATTTTTTTTCTACTTAATTACTACATAATATCGAGGAACCCTCCTAATACGGAGCTTTACACGATGTTAAACTATTATAAATTATTATAATTAAAAATTTTTAAAAAACGAAAAAATTATTGTAAAAATTAATTATTTATCAGAAAAAAATTATTTCTTCAGACAATAATGTCCTTAATATTACTTATTTACAAAAGCAATTAAAAACTTTTCTCATTAAGTAATATCATTGTTTTATTGGATTCATTATTTTTCAATTCAGACAAGATTTTCAGTTAAATAGCGCAAATTTGAAAAAAAAAAGTAGGTTATTTATCATCTCCAAAGACTCCTCCTTTTAACAAAAAAAAAAAAATTGAGGATCCGAAAAGGTTTCGGGCGAAATTTCATGAAATTAAATAAGTGAGGGGTAACATATTTAAAAAAAAATATTTTTCACCAAAAATTTCTAAAAACAAAATATTTCAAAAATAATTTCATTTATTTGTGAATAAGTCCTGAAAATTTCATTAAAATTGGACAATTACTTTAATTTTACAAGAATTTCCAAATCAATGTGTTTTCAACGGGAAAAAAGCGCAAAAAAAACTGTTATTTTAACGTTCCCGCGATGACGTAAACAAAAGAAGATTTTAACCGAAATTTCGAACGTGTTAGAAAATATTAAAAAATTTCAAAAAATAATTAAAAAATACTTTTTTCTTTCATCTTAATAATAACATAAACATTTTGACGATAATACTTTATTTTCTTTAATTTTGTGGCATTTTTCATTTACGCTATGCTGTTTTTCTGCGAAAACAGTGGACATGCCTAATTTAAACTCACACTTTTGGAGAGTACTGTTAGCCGATGTAAGGTGGTATAGAAAGTGATGAGTGATACTCTGACAGACATGGTCGAAATTAGAGAGGGAAGGGAGAGATGATAATGTTTTAAAATTTATTTTTATTACAATACTTAATAGTGAGAAAGTGGGGTAAGGATCAGGCATTGACCTATTTATTAGGTCAACTCACCGGAAACGATATTAAGAGAAGGGGAGAAGTAAAAATGTAAAAAGTAAGAGATGGACTTGGGTTTTGAAGGCAAGAGATGGGAATAAAACATTCAGAAATCCCTAAATTACGAATATAACATCCTAACTACAAATCATAGGTGGTAATTAAGAATAACTTTGGAGCCCACTTACATACCTTAGTTTTTGCATGGCAATGGCAGCGTACATAGAGGATTAAAGGAGAACATGTTGTTTTCCGCCATTGCAATACAAGACAGCATACAACATTAATAACACAAGAAACCATTTTGAAATTCGTTTGGTCTGTTCTTCCCAACCCGTCACGTGTCTTTGCTCAAATTGATTCTTACTTTTCTTGATCTCTGTAAAATGCTTTGATGAGGAATACTTTCTCTAAGGAAAACCTGATTCAAGAGTTCGTTGAAAACATTTTCGCATCAAAGCTTGCTGGATTTTATTCAAATGTATGGAAGGGCATGGTTGCCTCATAAGAAACAAGACCTTATAAATAATGGGGGAAAAAAATGGAATAAAATATCATTGATATTAGTTTTTTTTTTTTTTTTTAAGAATAACGCTGATAAACAAAAATGGAAATTATTTCTGGCTCAACTTATTTATTAGAATGCGATAAAGCGTAATTTTTACGTTGTATCGTTACCACGAAGAAGAGACAAAATACTTTTTGGAAATTTTTAACCTTCGTAAAAAAAGTTAAAAAAAAAAATGGTGTGTGTGTGAAAAGAATGTTTTCCCTTGACACCGCTATTATTTTAACTACCTTCACTCCTCGGCAATTTTTATTGTTTTAAAAGCGATAATTAGAATTGGAATAGAACCTAAACACACGATAAAGGTAAATTAATACATTTGCTTCTGTTCTTGAAAATTGAAAACAAAAATAATAAACACTATTTTCTAGATTATTTATTGGAATGGTGGGCAAAACATCGTCTAATTACCAATTGAATCGAATTTTATAAAATGGTTAATAAGGATTTCCTAATAGTTGCTTTACATAATTTATAAATAAACAATTATTTTCGTATTTATTTCTTTATAAATTGGGAAATGATAAATATTTCATTGCAGTAGTTTTAATTATATTGATTTTAGAATGTAAATATACAATTATTCTTGCAAATAAAGAATTTAATAAATAAATAATGTTTAATATATTTATTGTCACTTCTCAAGAATAAAAAATGCATAAATTCACTTCCATAATATGTTGAAGTTTTATTACAATTCAAATAATCCTTCCAAAACAATCAATATGAAAACTCATGTTCTTAAATAGTCCTATCAGATCGAGTCGTTCGTATAGATTCCATGCATGGTACCAAACCCGTTCGGAGACAGATACTTTGTTTGAGAAGAGAAAATAATGACATAATCAGGATGTTGATATTCCACACTACTTCAAACAAAAGGTTAGGAAAGAAACCTCCATCACTACTGGAAAGAGTGATAACAGCTACTGGACTTGAGAAACCTGTTTTCCTGAAAATTTACTTTAAAAGAAAGATTTTATAAATTTCAACTGAAAGTACTACCACTGGTTGCTGGTCAATGAATGCCAAATTTTATTATTTTGAAATATTACATTTCATGTGGCATAAGGACAAAAGGGGAGAGATTAGTCACCATTGACTTACAGTCAGTGACAACGAACCTACAACTAGTTAATCTGGTTTACGACCCATTCATTCATTTACTCATACGCCACAAGAACTCATCCATCTCCATTCAATCTAGGAATACTGAATACCAAATATTTCCTTATCAGGAAACGGCTAATATTACTATTACCATTATTTGAGTTTATAAAAGATTGAAAATTTATTGAAAAAAAGTTTGAATAAAGTAACTATAAACAATTTTTTTTATATCCTCTGCCAGCCGCAATGATGGAGAAAGCATTACCTCGAACCATCACCAGTGAGACACGCTGCAAGAGCCACTCCGTTTCGCGAGGCTCGTCCCTTAATCTAGACGCAATCGCGCCAATTATCCGAAGGAACGCCATCGAACGAGGGCCAATAATCCCAGAAGTCTCCACTGCCACAGGAGTAAAAAAAAAAATCTATCAGCAAGAGAAGAATATTTAACTATTTTTCTTTTTTTTATCTCTGCGTCCGGGGCGACGGATCCCGGCTCAACTGCGGACCTGATCAAATTACCGGCCGAAAATGTATCCGCACAGGTCGCATCCCAAATCAACGATTTCTCCATTTTAAAAGGGAAAATGGTAATGCCACCTGGCCGCTTTCCATCCCCACGGTCGAGGCCTACGGGTTCGTTTTGGGACGGGAACACAGCTGCATCCAAACCTCTGATGATGATGTCGTTTATTGCTGCATGCCGTGGAAAGCGGCCGGCACTACGACGACAGGAGAGAGGATGCAAACCAAACTCATCGATGGAAGCTCCACATCTGCGTCTGTGACGCTCACATAATTTGAGTCCAAGGCGGATCGCGACTCCGAACTGAGTGCACTCATCATCTAGATGAAGAGGGCACTGCGTTGAGCCAGGCGCCACTACTCGGTTGGCGACGCGATGATGATCCAGAGAGAGCCTCAAATTAGTAAAATTGGCCTCACATTTTATTTTATCCCAGCTTTTTTGTTTTGATGTGTTTAGTGGGATAGAATGTAATTCCTGGGTCCAGATGCTGCAGGCTTGTTCGAAAGAACTACCCGAGAAACACTGAGACGATCCACCGAGTATCTCATCAATTAATTCGTGACTGGGCGAAAATGAAGAAAGATATGATGGAAAGGGGCAAATCTACCGCTGATCGAAGGCCCAGGTCTCTGAAACTCTAAGATTGAAAATAAATGATTATTCGAGAAACGATATATTATGACGTCACGAGTTGATAATAGAGCTATTGTCATTGCTAAACAAGGTGTCAAACGAGACGACAAGAATCGCAAAAAATCTCTTTTGAATTTGTTTACAAGACGGTGAAACACCGTTCTTGTCGTCTTCTCCCGAGAAGGATTTCTTTACCCCAGAACATCAGTCGTACGATACTGACTAAAGGGGTTTTTTTCATACTGGATTTTGAAGCATTCATTGTGATGAAAACTTGAAAAGCTTTTTCTAAAAAAAAAAAAAAAAAAAAAAAATTAATGGGAAATTATTTGAAAAACTGGGAAATTATTTGAAAATATAGTTGGAAATTATTTGAAAAATATTGATAATCTTTAATCCCAACTTTCTCTGGTCGCATCGTCGCCTTCAGTCGGCCATGTTTGTTTTTCTGATCATCTAAATCCTTTTGAAATAATGCGTTTATCAGTTTATTAGTGCATGAGTGCTCGACTGTTGTCAAAAAATCGGTCATCTGAACAGCTACAATGTTTATCATACCATAACATCAGTCTGCCGATGCATGCCATGTAAACTACTAAATAACCACAAGGTATATGCAAGCATTTGTTATGGAGGTTAAACTCCAATCGATCCGCCATGTTTAATCTAGTGCTCATGCGTATTAGGAGTTATGAGTCTAAATACTAAATGAAAATGGAAATATCTTTGCTTGCTTATTGGCTGAGATAGTTGTGTTACATCTGTCGGTAGCAATCATCGGTGTCTGATCCCAAGACATCGTTAGCTAGAAGTTTGGCGCAACACAGTATTCTTAATAGCCATTTGATCTTTACACTAAGTTAAGCTTTGTAAGTTATAGAAATACATTCGATTGATAAAAATTATTTAAAAAATCTAATTTTAAAAAAGTAAAATAAAAAATACACCACCAGTATCTATAAAAATATTTTAATATTAAGAACATACTTGGGGTACGTCAATCAAGTTTAAAATAATAATAATAGAAATAATTTTCGTCAATTATGGAAGATGAAGGCAAGTGTTTCGTTACTGAAGAACCGAACGCTGATGATAAAACTCTACTAGTTATAACTTATCGCGGTGACAGAACGACGTCGGAGAGTGCAAATACTTCACCGAAAAACCCTCTGTATAAAGCAGCTGGGAGCGTAGCCGTCGCTTTGAATAATTTAGTGCAAACCGTGAATACATCTTTACTGGCCGAAAATCCGAAAAAGACGACGGACAGAAACGAAGTGTTTACGGTGGATTCAATTTCTTCAAATTTAACGCAAGTCGACAAGAAAAACTTTGAAATAAACCCAAAGAATAAATGGGCTAGACCGGAAAAAAAAATTTTGAATATCGGACGACTGCTTTACCAGAAGATTTGGGGGGTTCTTGTTGAACTTTTCGCCTGCTGCTTTGGCTGTTGTGAAAGTAAAAGCTATGAGTGTATATCACGCAGCAGATGAGAACCATTTTTTTTTTTTTGTGTACAACTGCCTTTGGTATCTTTATAGAGAGACTTACAATTAAAAACCAGATTTAAATATGATTTATGAAATTAAGTGCGAAGCAATTAAAAAAAAAGCAAATTTACTACAAATATCTTATTTTAAAATCTTCTTTATTCATATGCCGTGTCTCTTTAGAACCTGTGTGATAATGGCTCTCCGCAACTTCCTAACATTTGTAGCTAAAAAACAAACATAATAATGTTTTTGTTTTTTTTGTTTCTTTTTTGCAATCCCTCAAAAGAGTGTCATCCGTGTATGTTACGTTGCTAAGATTGTTCACCTATAATAAATCCTGATAGGACTTCTATTTCTGTTAGGATGATCTCGCAGAAGAGTAAATAAATCTGATGAGAAAACGTACATAGACTAAATCTGTTATGTGACCTGCTTCGCTTTCGAGAAACCTTGGATCTGCACCCCTAAAGTTATGACCCCAGCTGCTGATGGCGGAGCAGCATGTGTTATGGCCGCACAGGCCAATACGGGAGTGACAGCGTCGATTGCAACGAATGCATGTGAAGACGTTCTCCCCGATGATGCATTGTTTTCTGTCCAACCACCACACTTCTCTTCGGCGGCAAACCTTCGTTTCATCCCTCGGTCTAAATCATGTCTCCAACGTGAGCGGGTCGATGGCGACGTTTTCCCACTTCTTGTCCATCGCCCTTATGTCCCTTTTGCAGATGTACTTGAAACAACGATGTAGTCGCCATTATGCCCTATTGCCAGTGGCCACTTCCCCATATAGAAGAACCTTCGGAATCCTCCCATCGGTAAACTGTTGCTTTCCGTGTTTTGCCGTCACGTTGAGGCGACGTTGGAGTATTCTTCCCAGGGTGCAGGGTTTTATGAGAGATCGGCGGTTGCACATGCAAAACGTCTCCCCTCTCCACGCCACCGATGTTGTCCAAGGGAAAGGTAGAAGCCAATTTTGTACCGGTATCGTCGTCGGAGTTGCGCGATCGAAGCTGAACATAATATCGGATTGTCTTAGGGACTCCAGCTCCGAATGTGTCTTCAGAGTTTACTATCGAAGACTTTCCCTTGATTGAATATGGCCGCAAAAAAAAAAAAAAGTGTAAAAATTAATAAAAGTGTAAAATTATCATAAAAAATACGAGATCATTTTTTATTTATTATTTTATTCATCTATTTTTTATTTAGTTTATTTTTGCTTTCTTTTGATATTTGCTTTGTTTTGGGGTTCACCCCTCCCCTGTCATGATCATTCATCCGATTTGTATATATGATAAATATTATTTACAATATATATATATATATATATATATATTGTAAATAATATTTATCATCTCATTGGGATGTTTTTTTTTGTTTTTTTTTTAAGGATTGTGACGATGCGGTATTATGGTGTATGTAGGATTGAGTGATGACGGATAAGTTATGGTGAATGAGGCAATTGTAACGAGTGAATAGGTCGTGAACCTGATTAGCTAGGTATAAGATAGTTAGTGAAGACCAGCCTCAACCCATTCCAATTTTTCGGCCTTGTGCCATAATTGCATTCCTCTTACTTATTATAAAACGCAGATTGTGTGTGTGTGTCTGTACGTTTATATATTGGATCGGATTTCCTACATTTTTCAACCGATTTCAACAAAACTTCACAGGACTACGTAAAATTACCTTGCGGTGGTTCTGACAGCGCCCCAAATTGGAAAAACAATTGTTTTTGCACGAAATCAATTTGAAACACGATTAAGAGGCATCGCGAGAATGAAAGGGGGACAACTCATATCGAGTTATATTTATTATAAAACCCAGTTTGTGTGTGTGTGTGTGTTCGTTTATATATGGGATCGGATTTCCTACAATTTTCAACTGATTTCAACAAAACTTCACTTTTTTTGGCAGGTAGTGTTTCTTATTGACTTGCACACTTTTTTCTTTATTTTTACATTCAGAATGCTTTAAAAATTCCATTTACAAGACAATTGTTTATAATAAAATTCTATTCAATCGGTAGACTCATAACGATTGAAAACAATGTTTTTGTTTGAGTTTGGGTTTGACCAATTCGTAAAAACAAAACAAAACAAAAAAACAAAAAAAAACTAATTAAGACATGTGTGTCCGTCAACCTTAAACAATAATCTTTGTCAATTTTATTTTTCAGTCTTTATGATGGTCGATACTTGATCTATCTCTTACTGTTACATCCCCGGGCAACGCCGGGCTCTACTGCTAGTTTACAATAAAACTCAATATATGAGAGCATCTTTGTTAAAAATATTTGAAAGATAAATAATAGAAGAAATTGACTATTTTGAACCAATAATACAAGTAGAAAAGAAAACAAAATAACGTTACAACCCCAAAAGTTTTTTCTTCAAATTTGAAAATACGTCGTCGTCCATAAAAATGTTACGTTACACAATGAATAAATAAGAAAAGGATGAATGAATAAAATTATAAGCAATAGTTAAAATGTTTGAATGATAAATGAGAGAGAAAGAAATCGACGATATTGAACCAATAGTCAGAGAAAAAAAGCAAAACAAACATGACTGTTCAAAATGCTGATGTCGGTGTGTTCTTTCATCGCTCAAAGAAAGTTATGCCATATTTTAAAAAGTAAATCACGATTGTTTTAATTATGCATTTATTTTTATAGGTTTATCATATTTCTTATATTATTATTTAAAAATCATTCATTATTAAAATGCATATTTGTTTATTTTTAAGTTAAGTCAAGGTATACATCGATTGTTTTATTTTAAAATAAATCTTATTTAACAAGTTTGCTTTATTAAGAATGTCTATTATCGCTAACGGTTGTTATATTAAGAACATTTCATACATTCTATTTGTTAAATTACTTATACATTAACATGAACGGTCCTCTGTGGCCGAAACGGTTAAGGCACGTCAGTCTATATGACGGTTCCGTATAGGATGCAGGTTCGTTTCCTGTCGGAGGACGAATATTTTCTATGAAAATTTCTCGGACATTCTGGCCGGTAAATGTTATTAATACTGTTTATTATAAACAGAGCATTTACTTAATTATCTATAAAAAGAATGTATAAACATAAAAATGTCTTAAAATGAATAATTCTACTCGTTTTAAATTTAAGCGTAAAATTTCTATTTTTATGAAAGAAGACGTAATAGTCGTAATGTCTATCATTTATCATTCAAGCATTTTTAACATTTGCCGATAATTTTATTCTTTTATCTATTCCTAACAATCCATATCTAAAGTACAGTAAATTCAAGCTATTGAAATATTTGGAAGACATACTGGCAAATAATAGGATTGGTGATAATTATTTCGACAGTCAAGTGAAGTGGGTATGGGACCATATTGGACAATCCATTGGGGGTCTGGAATCATCAAAAGGTGAAGAACCCGTTTTGAGCTATTTCTCCAATGGTATCTATAATCTGAAACTTTAAAAGATTAAATTCTTACAAAATATAATGCAAACAAGATTCTATTAAAAACGATGTTTTGTTTAATAACAAGGATTTATAAAAGATATATATTTGGAAACTTTTTTTACCTTAATCCATATAATCATTAAATAAATATAAACGCTAACGTCGGAGTGAACGGACGTGTTTTTTCATTGCTCAAGCGCTGTCATATTTTAAAAGGGAAGTCTTGATTATTTTAATTACGCATTTATTTTTATATGTTTATCATATTTCTTATTACAGTGTAACCCGGATATAAGAGAAACCCGGATATAAGAGAGATTGTCTCTGGTCCCAAATTAGAACCTGTGTTAATGTATATAAAAAAGACCAAACTCGGATATAAGAGAAACCCGGATATAAGAGACTCCGTCTCCGGTCCCGACAACTCTCTTATATCCGGGTTACACTGTATATTATTATGCATTTATAATCATTCATTATTAAAATACATATTTCTTTATTTTTAAAGTATACATCGATTGTTTTATTTTAAAATAAATCTTATTTAACAAGTTATTAAGAATATCTATTATCGCTAACAGTTATTATTAGGTTGGTGCAAAAATAATTTCGTTTTCTAACATATGTTACTATGTGAGAAAACGAAATTATTTTTGCACCAACCTAATATATTAAGAACATTCCATACATTATATTTGTTAAATTACTTATACATTAGCGCGAATAATTCTAATCTATTATTTATATTTAAGCGCAACATTTCTCTTTTTATGAAAGAGGATGTAATTTTTTAAATTGTAGACTAAATCCAGTTACTGCAACAGCTGTCAACATGGTACAGAAATAATGTGTAGAAATATATCAAATATTTCACATCACCAATTCTGGGTTGTCTCTTGACAACCACACACCCTGTCGCCATAAAGTTAAAAGTCTTTTCTTCTTTTATTTTCTTTACTAAGAGTTATTACAGTTTTCCTTTCTGTGTCTGTCACCCATACATTGTTATCCTCGGATTGTTAAGATAATGTCTGCCGATAATAAATTCTCATAGATTTTTTTTAGTTCTCTTAGGAACGTCCAGTTGTATACGTTAAATATATCTAGCGAGAAAAAAAACACAAAGACTAAATCTGAAGTCACTGTAAAGGCTTTTTATAGAAAAGTTGACATCCCCAATATGTAGCTGATATCTTGGGCTGTCTCTTTTGTTGACAACCATGCACCCTGTTGTCATAAAATTGAACTTCTTTTTTTTTTTGTTGCTTGCCTCAGAGTTCTTGCAGTTTCCTTTTTGTGTCTGCCTTGTCTGAGATGAGAACAAGGAGAACAGAGTTCGAATTCCAGTCGAGTTCGTTTGAAATTGAAATTCTTTTCTTCATTCTTTTCTTCTTTCCTTTACTAAGAGTTATTACAGTTTCCTTTCTGTGTCTGTCACCCACACAGTTCGGCGTATGGATCAGTTATAAGAAATTAAGTATTTGGTTTGGTTTGTTTTACGGCATATCAACACCTCAATGGGTTATTTAATGCCGACAAAATTTTTATTGTTGGTAATATTTTTTTCAAAAATCTGTTCCTGGTAATATTTTTCCTTCAAAAAATCTATTTTGGGGAATATTTTTTTCTACAACAAATCTATTTCTGGTAATTTTTTCCTTCAAAAATCTATTTCTAATAATAATTTTCTTTCAAATATGTATTGCTGGTAATATATATATATATATATATATATATATATATATATATATATATATATATATATATATATATATATATATATATATATATATATATATATATATCGAATTGAGTCACTGGGCGTGTTTCCAAAAATAAATACGCTAAAAATCCACCTTCATCCCGCCCGTCCGCCGACAGCTTAATGGTAGAATATCCGCCTGATACCAATTCAGTCGGGTTTCGATCCTAGTTAAATGCAACCGGATGTCTAGCCGCACTGATGAGCTGTGATACAGCGAAACAGTCTGTCTGTGGATTACATTATATATATATATATATATTTTAAAATGTATAGTTGGTAATATTTTTTTATCCAAATATGTATTGCTGGTAATATTTGTTTTTCAAAAATGTATTGCTGATAATAATTTTTTACAAAGTATTCCATTCTCGTATTGTTAAGATAATGCCTGCCGATAATAATTTCTCATAGATTCTTTTCTAGTTCTCTTACGGAAGTCCAGCTGTATAGGTTAAATATATCTACCGAGAAAACACACTAAAGACTAAATCTGAAGTCACTCTAAACACTTTTTATAGACAAATTGACATCCCCAATATGTAGCTGATATCTTGGGCTGTCTCTTGTGTTGAAAACCATGCACCCTGTTGTCATAAAATTGAACTTCTTTTTTTTTTTTGTTGCTTGCCTCAGAGTTCTTGCAGTTTCCTTTTTGTGTCTGCCTTGACTGAGATGAGAACAAGGAGAACAGAGTTCGAATTCCAGTCGAGTTCGTTATATTCACCCGTGGGAAAGATATGAATCACTCTTCATCCCACAGCTATTTTGGAAGACTTGTATCTGAAAAAAACATTACTATTCTCATACTATACTTAATGCATTATTCACTCGCAAGACAAAAGAATTATTCTTAAAATTCGAAATATGTTTCTTCTTTAAATATCCCACAAAGTGTTGATAAACTTAAAAAAAATCTATTAATTTATGAGTCGGCCATCAATACAGTATCATTCACGTGTGTCATTATTATTATTATTAAGACTATGTCCGCTGATAATAAATCCTGGTAGGACATCTAGTTCTACTATGATCGACCCACTGTAGTAAATATCAATACCAAATAGGTTCCCGTAATAAAATAATAACAGTTACTGTCGTAATGGATTGGAATTTATTTGTATTTGCATATATTTCCATGGGTAAATTTTTGTTTAAAAAATGTTTAATTGAAAAACAAAATCTGATCAGAATATCACTTCCCAACTCAGTACCTATGCTGATTGACACAACTGTTTGCTCCTGTCTTAATAGTAAGTCTGGTCGGTTCGATAAAGTCAACTTGGCCGTTGATCTCAAAACTGATCTGCTGTTAAATGAGGCGAGGAATAGTTTGTTAATTTTAACGCCCCCAAAACAAAACTGCTTTCTATTGATCATCTGAGAGACCCCTTTCTACCTTCCATCAATATGGCTGATGCTAACCTCCTAGAGAGTGACATGTTGCGCCTTCTCGAGCAAACATTCTCTGATGATATGAAGTGGAAAGATTATTTTGAATAAATTGCTTGGTCTGCTGCTAGGAAAGTTGATTCAAAAATCGTGCTAAACAATTTTTCTCTCCAGAATCTATCTTACATATTTATAAATATACCATTCTTGCATACGTCATATATTGCCGCCATATATGGTTTGGTTCTCTTGCTATTTAGAGATTCTTGATAAAATACAAAGAAGAATCTGCAATGTTCCAGGTCATTATCTGGCATCCCGGCTTCAGTTACTTTCCCACCGCTTCCTTGTGCCTTTTCTATAAATTCTTTCATCGTAATTGTCTGATGAACTCTCCTCTCTAGTACATAGACTTTATGAATTTAAACGCAATACTAGATTGGCGGTAAGGTCCCAACAATTTACAGTTCAGTTGATTAGATGCAACCGTAAGTTCTATGATAATAATTTCTTTTATCGCACTTCTCACTTGTGGAATTCTCTTCCGGAATTTTGCTTTCCGGTCAACTTTGAATTTCAAGAATTTAAATGCAATGTCAATCGTTATCTACTGTCTTTCTGATTCCTCCTCTATTGTTCTCGCTCCTTAATGATGTTTTTCTTTTATATTTTTACATTCAGTAACCCTTGTGTCTTAGTGGCATTATTGCCTTACTTGGGGTGAAATGATTAAAAAATATATGCGAATAACAACGTCTGCTGTCGTACAGCTGGAGAGAAGAAAGAAAGGAAAAGGAAACAGAAAAGGAATGGGACGCTGAAGTTAACTTTCTCCAAATAGGTAGATGTTTTATTTTTGTTATCTTTAATTCCGTATGTGCGTATATTTTAACGTTTCTTTTTTTTTTTTTTTTTTTTTTTTTTGTGGCGGGGAGACCAGCTGTTGATAACAATTTTAAAAATGAAAGATTTTTCTTGAAGCTTTTATTTTAGTTTTGATTTCAAGCGTTTCTCTGTGTCGTGCCAGATAGTTTTTCTCGTCTGAGTCCAACCTTCAAATCTATAAATCAATCATCCGTCCTTCCATGGAATATTGCTGTCATATATGGTCTGGTGCCCCCTCTGTAAGTCTCGAGGTCCTTGACAAAATCCAGAGACGAATATGCAATGTTATGGGTCCTGATCTGGCATATAGTCTACAATCACTATACCACAGACATGCTGTGGCTTTCCTCTGTCTCTTCTATAAGTATTTTCACGGCAACTGTTCCGACTTGCTACTTTCGCTGGTTCCCGGACTACAAGAATTTAAACAAGCTACCAGATTGGCATCTCGGTCCCACCATTTCACTGTCAAAACGGTTAAATGTAACCGTCTCTTCTACTCAAACAGCTTCTTTCGCATTTCCCGTCTGTGAAACTCCCCTCCCGTTACTTGCTTCCCTGATAACTATAATCTTCAAATATTCAAGTGTAATGTCTCTAACATAATAAACCCTGCCTGTTGCAGATCTGTCCTGTGTCTCCGGTGGTTCTGGCCGAAAAGTAAACCACCCGGTCCTTCCCCGGTGAACTGAAGGAACCACCACTATCCGCCACGTTGTGAATTTTTGATCCGGAGGTAGGATGAATGAAATGGCTGGGTATTATGTTGAAAGGAACTCACTATTTATTCAAAAAAAAAAAAAAAGAAGTTTCTTGTCGTAGCCGCAAAGACATGAAAAAGAAAAAATAAGCAACTCTTTCGGTTCCTGTAAAAAGAGCCCTTTTTAGGCCACTGTTTTTATATCACTACCGAAGAATTTACACAAGTACAAAATGTCGTAACGAGGTTCACTCGTTTGGGGTCGGAAGTGAGAGAGAGAGTAGGAAAACTTTTGCCTAAACAATTTCGGATGATCTAAGGGAAGTAATTCATGGATCTTCATCTGCACCCTACGATATAGCAGTCTGCTTTCTCGCAGCTTTGTTGACGAAGTTATCTGGATTCGTACAGGTTCTATTTCTATCTCTTGGTTCGGATCGGTCTTCTTGACGCAGGACAGCCAACAGACCAGACCAGCAAATTCCAGCAAGCCGTCTCTTCCGCGTTCTGCCGCGTTCCGATCTCCGATCTGACTAACTCAAGTGTGCGGGCAGCTTATATAGAGAGAGGCGGAGCTAAACCATCTTTAGCCACCGCCCCCGCATTTTAATATGAAAATCGCCTTTGACCACCATGCAAGCTTTTCCGGTACCCGAAACTGCGCGGGAAGCTAGTTTTCAAAAGGTACTAAAATCGGATTCGGACCTCCTGCTGGGTCTTCCGCAGACAACGTATACCTAAGTTTTGCCAAAACCACGTATCCCGCCTGGTTGAATTCCGCCATTCAGACCACCCAAAAGTCCAATTCGCCATTTATCACAAACTTTACTTAATCCGTCTCTTAATCACTTTGTAATTATTACATGTAATTAACTTATAACTCAATCCCAGAAACAATTATTAAGAGAAAAAAAAAACAAGAGAAAAAAAAAAGACTTATTTCTGGAATTACTCCGGAATCCCTTCTACCCAAGTAATTAGCACCTTCATCCTAATTCTTTAGCACTGTTGATTACTAAATCCACCTCGTTCTCTCTCTCTATGTCACAGTCAATCGAAATCTTCCAATACCTTGATCTTGTTCCCCCGTCCTTCTCTGTATCCTTTCTCCAAATATGCCTCTTTACTCTTGTTCTCAATCCTCTGTAATCCCTTGCGTGTTAGTGGCAATCCCTCCTTGCTTGGGGTGAAATGCATAAGAAAAAGCTGATTGAATTTGATATTTCCAATAAGCAAAATAATTTGCTGTATTTCAAAACTAATTTAAATTGATTGGAATGAGTTTCTTATAATAAGTAAAAATGCTAAAATCATCCATGTTGACAAATCTGGATTGAATTAAATATTCTAACCTTTAAAAATCTTTGAAAAAATCTAATATGCGTTTCTGAAACATTATTTGAGGAAGATTAGATGAGAAATATTATTGAATTTTAGTTTAAAATATCTCAGAAAAACATGCTTTAATAGGGAGGGGTGTTTTTATGTGTTGACAACTCTTGCGATAAAATTATTTTTCTGAATTTTTACAAGGGGACATAACTCTAACAAATACTTAGACACACACACACACACACACACACACACACATATATATATATATATATATATATATATATATATATATAATCACCATAGAGATCCTTCCCTGCCCTCCATTAGAATGTCGGACGCTCAACTTCTCGAGAGTACCTCTCTGCGGCTGCTCGGTCTCACGTTGACTGCTGACCTGAGATGGAACAAATACATTGAGTCAATTGCTTCGTCCACCGCAAGGAAAGTTGGCTCCCTGTGCCGCGCCAGGAAATTTTTCTCCCCGGAATCGATCCTCCAGATCTACAAATCAACAATTCGTCCTTGCATGGAGTATTGCTGCCATATATGGTCTGGAGCCCTTTCTGTTTGTCTCGGAGTTCTTGATAGGCTCCAGAGGCGGATATGCAATGTAGTTGGCCCTGCTCTGGCATCTCGTCTACAGTCACTTTCTCACAGACGCGCCGTCGCCTCTCTCTTTTACAAATACTTTCATGGCAATTGCTCCGAGGAGCTGCATTCGCTGGTTCCCAGACTTCATGTGTTCAAGCGCCCTACGAGGCTGGCATCCTGCTCTCACCCTTTCACTATCGAAACTACTAAATGTAGCCGTCTCTTCTACTCCAATAGCTTCATGTCTCGCACCTCTCGTCTGTGAAACTCCCTTCCCTATACCAGTTTCCCTGAGAGCGATAATCTCTAGCTATTCAAATGTAATGTCAATCGACATCTCCAGTTGCCTTGATCTATCCACTACCCTTCTCCTCATCCTTTCTTCTATCACTCCTATCTGATCTTGCTCCAAATTTTCTGTAACCCCTTGCGTCCTAGTGGCTTCCCGCCTTACTTGGGGTGAAACGCTTAAAAAAAATAATATATATATATATATATATATATATATATATATATATATATATATATAGGTACCTCTAGAAACAAAGTGATACCAAAGGTTTAAATTGAATTTTTAGAAATGAAAAATCTTCCTTGACACTTTTATTTTAGCTTTAATGTCAAGCTAATAGATTAAATTTAATATTTCCAATAAGCAAAGTACTTTACTGTATTTCAAACCTAATTTAAGTTGGTTGTAATTATTTTTTTAAATCGCTAAAATCGGTTATATTGAAAAATATGTCAACACAACATAATACTCTTTAATAAAAAATTTTAAAAGATAAAATATATTTTTCTGAAACTTTATTTGACGAAGACTAACTGATTTAATGTTTACTCAATCTGAATTAAAACAAATATTACTTTTACTTTAAAATATCACAGAAAAGCATTTTTTAACATGGAGGTGGGTGTTTTTCAGGTGCTGACACATCTATCGATAACCTGATTTTTGCGAGATTTATGCAAGGGGGAAATAATTGTAAAATTACACGACGAATGCAACGTAAAGTTCTTTTATAGTTATTTTAACTACTTTTACACAGTAATCTTTAAAAAAAAGTTAATATTTTAAACATTTTAATATTTTATTGAATTTTAAGTAAATTGGCTTTAGAAAATTACTTAAGAAGAAACTTGTTGAGGAAATGTCATAAGATTATCAATCAATTTTAAATTTTCTATATTTCCCTCTCTTATTTTCTGATAATGTCGTGTATGGTCGTCCGTATTTACAAAAATCGTCACGTTTATACGCACACAAAAAATTAAAATTCTTTTTAGAGTACTTGTACTTGCTGAATTGTAGAAAGCTTTTCCATTTATTATTAGTAAATATAGTAGTTTTTACTTAATACTGTAGTGTGTAGGAGTGGGGGGGGCATAGAATACGAACTCCGCCTCCGGCCATTCATATCGGAAAAAAGTGAAATGAAAACTGAATTTGAATAAAGTGTTTATTTCATATTTCATCTGTTTTTACATATTTCAAATGTCTATCTTTCTCACACTTCTCAGTAGTAGGCCCCATAGCACCCCCTACGTAAGTCTTAGGGGCGTGCAATCAAGAAGTTGTCCCCAGGCATCACCAAATCTCGCCACGTCACTGACTTAATAATATTCAAATTAATATAGAATTTTAAAACATTTAAAACTTTTTTTTTTAAAAATGAAAACCATTCTTGAAAATATTATTTATCGAAAAAAGTTTTTTCTTAAGAAAATGCAATGTATTCATAAAAAAAAACAATTAAAAGTCTTTCTAATTAAACAATGTTTTAGTTTTATTGCATTTTTATTTCACGATTTAAAGAAGATATTCGGTAACTGGGGGGGTCCTGATTGACAAAAAGAATTGATGATTTACATTTGCCTAGGACTTGTCCTTATGACTAAACGTTAAGCGGTACTATAAAAGAATTTTTCAAAATTTCATAAAAGTAAATATAGACGGGATAACAAATTAAAAAAAAAAAACTCTTATCACGATTTCCTAAAAAGGAAACATTTCGAAAATAATCCCATTCACTTTTGAAAAGTCCTAAAAGTTTCTATAAAATCTGGCAATAATCTGATTTTGGCAAGAATTTCCAAATCAATTTGTTTTTCACCGCAAAAAGACGCTTTAAATCTCTTTTACGAATTTATGGTCCGCCGCTGACGACAGAGAAACAAAATATTTAACCAAAATTTCGAAGGTTCTAAAAAGAAATGATTCTTACGTAAAAAAATTCTTTGGACTTTCTTTCCTCTTAATAATAAAAGAATTTGACGATAAAACCTTTTTATTAAGTTTTGTGAATTTTTTCATTATGTGAGCTCAATTTTTAATGAACCTTTGGAGGTACCCACTTGAGATGAAATAAAATTACCTTTTGTTTTTAGAAATTTTAAAATTTTTAGCGAACCTTTGGAGGTACCCACTTGAGATGAAATAAAATTACTTTTTTTTTTTTTAGAAATTACTTTTCTTCAGAAAGATACTGTGTTAATGGCTATCACATAAACGAAACCACTGGTTCTCCTGGACAAGGTAATAAATAAGATTGAATAAAGCAATGCGGAAGTCTTATAGAAAATGTCAACAAAAGAGCGCTTATGTTCAAATTCAGGAGGAGACGGAGGGAAATTCCTTAGACACACAATGAGGAAAGCGGAGGAACTTCGACGAGATGTAATGATTAATAAGTTTGTCTCGCTGGATCAATTATGCCTGTATAGCGAGTTTGATTCTCACTGGGTGCACCATAGTTCCGGCCGTGTGCAACATCTAAGCAACGCTTAGAAAATCACCATAATAAGGACGGAGGACTTAGAAAATTTTTACCCTCAATGGATATACTGAAGCCAAGAGAAGGCATCTAACGACGTACCCTTTTTTATTTAATCATTCACCCCAACCAAGGTGTTACTGGGAGTGTAAGAGAACAAGAGGACTTTAGAAGGAATCGGAACTCAATCCTAAACAGGAAACAAGGAATAACCCTCTAGTACTGTTCAAAACACAGGGGAGGAGTGTGAACCGGGCGATAGGTGAACCTATCTACTTCTATTGGGGAAAAATTGATAAATAGTCAATAAGATTTGAAAGTTTCGATGGAGACGTTAGAAGTTTTGAGTTGAAGTAGACTTTAGAAGGAGCCGGAAACGCAATCCTAAACAGGAAACATTGGACAAACCTCTAGTGCTTGTGAACATAGGTACATACATCTTTTTGGGGTAAGGTTATGGCACAAAAGGAAAACCAACTCTTCAAATTCAACCACCCACATTCCCTGCGTATCTCATTAGTAACTTCCTCTCGAGCAGCTTCTTCCCACAAATCGCCGCTTTATGGTAACGACTCCCAAGAGGATGTTTCCCTGGTTAACCTGTTTAAGTCTAGGGTTAACGCTCTCTTCCTCACATATCCCCATAACTGTGCTTCTTATCTGTAACCCTCTACTTCGAGTGGCTCCCGAGTCTTGTACAGGGTGAACATCATTGTAAAAAATATATGGAGACATTTTTATTGTTGCTTTACATTTTAATTTTAATTTTTTTTTATTTCTATTAAAAATTTTCATATTGAAATGAGCTTATAATTTCTAATAAGTGAGTTCAATCCCCACCAGGTATTCCGCGCCCATAGCCTTGTGTCAGTCTAAATTAAGCGTGCCCAATATAAATAATAGCATAACTAATTTCATGAAGCGAAACAGTTAACCGTTACTCAAAAATGACTCACTCGTAAATACTAAACGGTTATCTCAAACAATATAGATTATGTCAGACCATAAAGATTATCTCAAACTACAGAGAATTTCCACTTCGTTTTCCCGTGACTTATTCATAACCATTTTTAGACTCTAGACTTCGTGCCTTGGTGTAAAAATTAACAATTTGTCACGTAGCTAATTATTACTGCAGTGAACGCCCCTGTATACTAGCGCCCTCAGATTTGCAGTTGAATCAAGCTCTGACGCTTCATCCCTGTTTTTGTTTGATTATTAGATTTATGAACAACGCCATACTACTGAAACGTTGGGCATAGGAAATTTACTGAATATCTAAAACATTGAAACAACTTAACCCCGAGTAACGATCATACAAGAAGGTTTTTATCGATAGAATAGTACAATGAAACACTTGCGAAGGGCATACCGTAAAAAGATGAGGAGGTGAGTAGATTAGTATACCAGCAGATGATGCATGCGAGCGGGGATACAGGCAGACATTTCTAGACAGGGGTGGGGGTGCGAGTATACATGGAGTATGGTTATACAATTGCAGCCGTGTATATCCTGGCAACGCCGGGTACCTCGGCTAGTATATATAATAGCTGAGCATTCGTATTCGACGATACACGTCAACACGTTTTTTTTATAAACGTTATTTTTTAGTGGATACCCACGTTTGAAAAAGGCCGCTCCGTTTTTTATTTTTATTTTAAACAGTACCGGTCTGCGCTTTCAAGAACACTTACTAAACAGGCCTCCCTTTGTAGAAGAAACTATCCTTTGATATGATGCGCTTTAGACTGCTTTAGAATATACAGTGTGTCCATAAAGTTCGTGGGCACTTTAAAACATTTATAACTTTATTTGTATTTGCGATAGAAATAATTTGTAAAAAGGATTAGAAAGAAGTAAATCTATATTTTTAAGGTTTTATTGAAATTTTATTTAAGTTTCCACATGTCCTCCATCATTAGCAATACAAAGGGTAATACGATTTTGCAGTTCACGGAAAACATTTGACAACTGATTTACAGTAATGCCTGAAATCACATTAGTTATTTTAGCTATATTTGAAACTAGGTACATTAAACTTTATAACATTTTTTACAGATTATTTCTATCGCAAATACAAATAATGTTATAAATTTTTTAAAGTGCACACGAACTTTATGGACAGCCTGTATATGGGCTCCAATGTCCATATATGTTCCAAAGTACATCTCGGAACAAAATAAAGAAAATCTGAACAAGGGAGTTCAAAAGAAAAAGTAGAACTTTGCTAGGCTATGAAGCTCTTTGTGGCCGAACGTTCTACTGCAATTACTTGAAAATTTAAATTTATCCGAGTAGCTATGAAACCTCCGCAAAACAAGCGTCCCAATATGAGGGAGATGGCTGGAAATTGGTAGCATTCAAAATAGCATTAAATGTTTGCTATATGCACTTCAACATGCTGCTGCTACACTTGTAATAAATTTTGTTCAATGTTGGTTTGATGCTTTTGCTAATAGAAGTCCTTGGAAATTTGAAGTTTTTTGTCAATTATTTTCGTGGTGTAGTATATTTAATGACATGCGAGTATATAAAAGTGAACATTGAAGTCAACACTTAGAGGCGACAGTCTGTTTCATGCTAGACGCAATCGTCAGGCCACGAGTGCTGTTTTTTTTCTCGGCTATTTATATATACGGGTCAGTGGTGCATTGTGGGTAGTCTATTTTGGCGGTTATTTTGCCGGAAGTCGTTTATTTGTTTATTTATTTGGGTTACATTATTTTGCTTGTTTTTATTTATTTTTATTTTTTATTTTTATTTTTTATTTTTATTTTTTATTTTTATTCCTTATCTTATATATTTATTTTAATTTTAATCAGTGTTTTATTTACGTAATAAAATATTTTATTTTAATCGGTGTTTTATTAACGTAATATATATATATATATATATATATATATATATATATATATATATATATAGAGAGAGAGAGAGAGAGAGAGAGAGGGACACAGAAAGAACATGTATATGTGCATTAAGGTTAAGTGCATGAGAGAGAGACAAAGTGAACGTATTTTAGACAGAGAAAGTGTGTGCAAGTGCGTGAATGAATGAGAGAGAGAGAGAGAGAGAAATGTCTGTATGTTCGTTTGAAAGAGAATGTACATGTCTGTATTTGAAAGTGAGAGAGAGTTTGGTTGTTTGAGATTGAATGATTAAATTGTTTTTACGGGTTATCAACCCTTTGTGGGTTATAAATAACCTAAAACATATTTTGGATTCTTAGAATAATTCCTTTTTTTGCGAATAAATAATGCGTTAACAATCTTTTCGAGAAAAAATGACTTTTGTAGATACACACCATACTATTTAACCCATAGCTAGGGGAAGGGTATTTGCGTGTAAGTGAAAATACCGAACCTGACTGAAATTCGAACCCCGTTATCTGATTTCGAGCCGTTATTCATTAAACCTCACGTACATCCGCCGTTTGTGTTTTAGAAAGAGAATTTATGTGTATTTGAGAAAGAGAGAGACAGACAG
This sequence comes from Acanthosepion lycidas, assembly GCA_963932145.1. Lineage (NCBI taxonomy): Eukaryota > Metazoa > Mollusca > Cephalopoda > Sepiida > Sepiidae > Acanthosepion > Acanthosepion lycidas. The sequence continues at coordinate 13,679,773 of OZ010604.1, read as the reverse complement.
AGAGAGAGACAGAGAGACAGAGACAGAGAACAAGCATGTATGCAATAGATTTGTCCCGTCCATCGACGTATATACGAGAAAGCACGAGAAATGTTCAAACTGTTCTGTACTAAAGCCACACCCTTCTGCTTTTTGTAGATGCACACCAAACTATTTAACCCATAACTGGGGGAGCTTTAGACTCATACTTTGACCAAGGGTATTTGCGTGTAAGTGAAAATAACGAACCTGACTGAAATTCGAACCCCGTTATTCGATTTCGAGCCACTATCCAATAAACCTCACGCACATCCGCCGTTTGTGTTTGAGAAAGAGAATTTATGTGTATTTGAGAGAGAGAGAAAGAGAGAGAGAGAGAGAGCACAAGTAAGTATGCAGTTGATTTGTCCGGTCCTTCGACGTATATACGAGAAAGCACGAGAATTGTTCAGTCTGTTCTGTACTAAAGCCATACCCTTTTGTCTATCGGGACAGCCAATCGTGCAATCAGAAAAAAAGTTCCAGAACAAATAAAGACAGGATTATCCAGTTGGAAAGGCTGGAAATGTCGGCAGCCGAGGTCGGTCCATTGCACATATCCGAATCGCAAAGTGAAGCACACGCCACCCGACCACGGGAGTAGGTACACACAGTTATATTGGAATTCCAGTTCAGTTGCTTCATTTTGATATACGGGTAGTTGTCCTCCGAAAACGAGAAGATGCCATCGTTACAGTCTCTTATCATAGCGTTTACCTTGCCTGCGAAGGAGAAAAAAAAAAAAACAAAAAACAGAGGTCTTTACGATAATGATTGCTACAAAATTGTGCTTTTGTGAAAGGCGGAGTCATAAAGTCCTGCATCGATCGGTATAGCTACTTTGAAAATAAAACTTTGAAGCATTTTCCAAAAATTGACTTTTCAACATGTGACCTCTTTTCACACGTCACATAAGTCCATCACCATCAGGGACGTACAGGATGTCCTCCCCCCCCAAACCTTTTTGAGAAAATATTTATTTGTTCCAAAATAGATAAGCTAAGCTATTATGAGTGAAGACAGATTTAATGCCCTCGTTCTTTTCCAAGTTCACAAAGACATTCACTTAAACAATGATAAAATCAAGAAAATTGACTTTAGGAAAATCCTTTCATAAAAGCTATATAAGCACACTATGAAACTAAAACATTGAATTTACAATTTTACATATCAAATAAATAAAAGAGCTATATATATATATATATATATATATATATATATATATATATATATATATATATATATATATATGCGAAGCTCTTCAGTAAAATGAATGGAGCACTATGGCTGCTTGGCGTTTGTAAAAACAATACGCTAGATTTGGCTGGCTCATTCTGTCGAGTGAAGATGGCTCGGGGGCAGAAGCTCTGACTGACACCAAATCGGCTGGGTTTCGATCGGAGCTTGAGGCATTCGGTTGTCTAGTCGCACTAAGGAGCTGTGATGCAGCGAAAAAGTACTGTCTGCAAATAACACACACACACACACACACACACACACATATATATATATATATATATATATATATATCAAGCCACTTAGGTGACCATCGAAGCTTACTTGAGCTTGGGCTTTGCCTTACATTCGTCTTGCGAGACACACACGTATTTTTTAGGAAAAAAAAATTCGTTCTGTAAGCGAACTTTATATATATATATATATGTGTGTGTGTGTGTGTGTGTGTGTGTGTGCGTGTGTGTGTCTTCCAAGACGAATGTAAGGCAACGCCCAGGCTCAAGTAAGCTTGGGTGGTCCCGTAATCGGCTGGACTGGTAGGAACGTGAATTTGTATGTTGAGTCATTACACTATAATATTAGCTATCTATCTAATTCAGCCTTTTATATGATATAAACTCAGTATTTAGCTGTTACAAGTATTTCCAAGACTATAAACCTTCCTGGAGACGAGCCACAAGCTTAAACATGCTCTGTTTACTAGCAGCGGTTGGATATGCCATATAAACAAATTCGGACGAGTGATTAATATAAACAGTACGTGGCGCCATTATGTGAGGGACGCATGGTGAATGTGTTGTATGAGAATTAGTTTTTTTCTTAGAAATTTCTTTCCAGTATTAGGGTGCGTCTTCCAAGTCGCAACGTCTTGTAAGCCGGAAAGATATATATATATATATATATATATATATATATATATATATATATATATATATAGTCATCCGCGGACAGACTGTTCCGCTGTATTACAGCTCATCAGTGTGGCTAGATTGCTTCAAGTCGAGATCGAAACAAAACCGATCTGACATCAGTCAGAGATTCTACCTTCATGCTATCGTCACTAAGCGAAAGGCATCAGTAGCTAGCAGAGTTCGATTCCATTAGAAAAGCATTGTATTAGCAGCAGTAATCACTGTTTATAAAATCACCCCTTCCTCTCCGAGAGTTCAATCGAATTATTTCGAGAGCATAGTCATCCACAGACAGAGTGTATCAGGGTTCATCAGTGTGGCTAGACATCCGATCGCTTCAAACCGGGATCGAAACCGATTTGGCATCAGTCAGAGATTTTAACCCCGGGACAGCGGAAGGAAAATTTTAACGTTTATACTAAGCGAAAGACGTCAGTAGTTAGGAGAGCTCGATTCGAGTAGAAGAGCTTTGTATTATATAAACACTCTCTGTTCATTTCTGTAACCTAATATATGTGATCATAGAATTAAAAATTTTGAATTGAGATTTTTACCCTGCCTCTCTTCTAACGGAAATTCACCCCTGGCCCAATAATTCCTGCTTTTTCGTTTTCATTGGTCCTTGAACATTAAATGTCTCGATGCTAAAATGTTTACATGTGATTGGTGGCAGTTATAAAGTTTTAAATAAGAAGGTCCCAACTTTTAAGGGTTGACAGCCGGGGAAGTCATTAATTATCTTTCCCGTCAAAAGTCAAATAAAAAAAATAAAAGAACCTTATACTAATATCGGAGTTAAACAGTACAATATCTTTGGAAACTGACTGTAAATATTATGGAAACGTTTTTATTATCAGTAACAAATCTATAGTCCTGTTCACATTCCTCCCCGGTCTTTTGAATAGGGTGAGAGGTTTCCTGTTTAGGATTGCATTTCTAGTTCCTTTTAAAGTTTACTTCAACTCCTGACGTCTAAAGTCTCCATTTAAATTCTGAAATTTTATTATGCATTTATTTATTTTTTCCTTCAACAAGGTTCGCTCGGTTCACACCTCTCCGGCATTTTGAAATTGAATAGAGGTTTATTCCTTGTTTTCTGTTTAGGACTGAGTTTCCGGTTCTGTTTAGGACTGGGTTTCCGGTTCTGTTTAGGACTGAGTTTCCGGTTCTGTTTAGGACTGAGTTTCCGGTTCTGTTTAGGACTGGGTTTCCGGTTCCTTCTAAAGTCTATTTCAACTCTGTACTTCTGAACTTTTATTTACAATTTAGTTACATTATTTTCTTTAATAAGAGCAGATAGATTTGCCTATATGTGATATGAGAAACCGTTATTTGGCCTTAAATGCATGGTGTTATTTCTTATATATTTACAGGTTTGGGTAGACTGTTCTAGTTCTGTGCAATGTTTAATGGATGTCAGTTATCAGTTATCTCCTGTTAATTTTCCCTCCACTGCCTTAACCGGGTATTGAACTCACACTCTTCTTGGTCCTGTCACTGGATCTAACCAACGTGCCATGTGTCCTTGAGGACATCTGGGTATGAATTTCTGGGTATTATAAACCTAATGTCTTCAGCAACCATTTTTACCAGTGCTCATATTGCAATTTTGCTGTTATCATTACATGTTTTTACCAGAGCTCATATTGCAACTTTGTTGGTATCATTGCTTTTCTCTGGCACTCCTTATTACTGGTTCCCATATTGTATTTATTTCTATGCTTGGTCGGTTCAGGAGATTTTTGTGGGCTAGCATATGTGCTGATTCCTTAAGTTTACGAATTTTCCAATGGTCTTCCTTGTCTATGATCTCGACATGATCCCACAGAGGGCGGTGATCTGCCTTCTCTCCCCATATGTGGTCAGCCACGTCTGATTTTTCTACTTCCCCTCGCGTTACAGCTTTCTGGTGATCTTGAAGCCTTACCTTGAGTGGGGTGGCCTGTCTCTCTTTTATATTCCTTTCCGCAGCTGCACGGGAGAGCGTAAACACAGTCTTTAGTCATGTTCTCCTCTATGGGGTGTCTCATTCGAGAGAGATATCTGCGAAGTGTCGTCAAGCTTTTCAAGGTTGTCCTGATGTTATATGGACCGCAGATCCTTTCTAATTACTTTTCCTCTGAGAAAGAATTTTGTCTTCATTTTTCCACAATAGAAGTAGATAGGTTCACCTATCGTCCAGTTCACACTCTTCCCAGGTCTTTTGAACAGGCGTAGAGGTTTATGTCTTGTTTCCTGTTTAGGATTGGGTTTCTGGTTCTTTCCAAATTCTACTTCAACTCTATACATCTAATGTCTCCGTCTAAACTTCGAAATTTATACTGTTATTGGGTTTGCAGTTTCTTCTGTGTTTTTATAAGATAAATTTTTCCCGAAAGTAGGCTTGAGAAAAATAGGTTTTCACTTTTCTCTGATTGGTCAAATATTTCACATGGTGGTGTTAATTTCTAACCAATAGACACTTTGATTTAAACGGTGTGTTGTATTGTGGAATCTTTTTTGGCATGTTTGTAATATTTTCTGTTATGGGTGGATAATAAAGTTTGGATGTGCTTTAATATGGTATATATATGGGCATGCAATTTATGTTGAAAATAGCGTTTCTTTTCCATTAGAACCATTGGAATAAACGCTTTGGACATGAAATAGCTTAGTTTTACCCCTGAGAAACCGTTACTTGGCCTTAAGTACATGGTATTATTTTTTGTATATTTACAGATTGGTCCTCTTACCCTGGTCAGGAATTGTCCTGGGTGACTCAGACTTGTTCCACAAAAGTCATCCACAAGGTTAGTTTTATTTATTTTGATTTCTTATGCCTTCACTTTAATTCTGTGAAAGAATTTTGTCTTCATTGGAAAATATGTATTTTTTATCATTAGAAACTTTCAAAGGCTTCAACTAATGACTTGCTTCTTGGGAGGTTGCAGATTTTATAAAGGACTTAAATTTTATCGAATTAGCAATCACTGAAGATATGTCATCCATTTAGTACTTATTAACATGGGTATAACTTTGCTTAACTTTTAGTGCATAACATAGGATTATCCCTTGTTTCCTGTTTAGATTTTGGTTTCCGGTTCCTTCTAAATTCTGCTTGAACTCAATAATGTCTCTACATAAAGTCTAAAATTTTTACCATTTATTTATTCTTTTTTATTTTTCGTTTTTCCCCAATAGGAGTAGATAGGTTCATCTATCGTCCAGTTCACACACATCCCTGGTCTTTTGAACTGGTGTCGAGGTTTTTCTCTCGTTTCCTGTTTAGGATTGCGCTTCCGGTTCTTTCTAAAGTCTATTTCAACTCTATACTTCTAAAGTCTCCGTCTGAACTTTGAAATGTTATTTATTAATTATTTTTTTCTCCTTGATAGAAGTCGATATTTTCGCCCATCGCTCGGTTCACACTCCTCCCCCGTCTTTTGAACAGATGTAGAGGTTAATAATGCTATTTTTAGCCTAAAGTTATCTCTAGATTTCGAGATGAGTTATTTTCATTAGTCAGGTGGGAGAGCGGCTGGTGTAAAGTGAAATCAGATAGCCGGGTTCGAATTCGAGTTGGCTTAATTACATTTACTTACGCACAAATACCTTTGGAAAGAACGTGAATCTATCTCAACCTATGGGTTTCATATTAGAATATTTGAAAAAGTCCTCAATATTTGGAAAAATCCTCAATATTTGGAAAAATCCTCAAAAAATATATTTGGTAAAATCCTCAAAAAATATATTTGGAAAAATCCTCAAAAATATATTTGGAAAAGTCCTCAATATTTGGAAAAATCCTCAATATTTGGAAAAATCCTCAAAAATATATTTGGAAAAATCCTCAATATTTGGAAAAATCCTCAAAAAATATATTTGGTAAAATCCTCAAAAAATATATTTGGAAAAATTCTCAAAAATATATTTGGAAAAGTCCTCAATATTTGGAAAAATCCTCAATATTTGGAAAAATCCTCAAAAATATATTTGGAAAAATCCTCAATATTTGGAAAAATTCTCAAAAAGTGAAAAAAATATTCTTACAATCCAAAATGTTTGGGCTTTAATAACCCACAAAGTGTTGATAAACCGTAAAAAACCAAAAACAACAAAAAAAAAAAAAAAACGAACAAAAAAAAAAACAAAACAATGTTAGTAGACTAGTATTGGTTCATGAGTTTGGTGGCATAGTAATTGTGAGTACTACTTTCATGTGATAGTACTTTCATGCACGTAGTAATCAACTAATTACACTGGTCACCACGATTTTTGGTGCCAAGAAACAAACCACGTTTTACAGTTAATTTGATGATGCTGATTCTGAAAATGACCTTAGTTTTTTTTATCATTATCTATCGTTTTTGTTGTACTGAAATTGCTCATTTTTGAAAAAAAGATCAATTTATGATGTTGGCTGATCGTAGAATCCTATCAATATTCTGATTGGCTGACCAATTTATGTCAGCCACCTGAAATAAACTATTTTTATAAGGAAAACAAAATTTTGAGACAAAATTTTTTAAAATAGATCTACCGAAGTTCTCCAATTTAACGTTAAAATTCAAATTAACTGACAAATTTTAGTAAAGCTGATAATTAAGGTGACATAAAAAAAAAAATGAAAAACTAAATTCTTCTGTTTGATATTCATAAATTTATCCCATCACTTTTATCCCTTCACTGCCTTTGTTCTTGTTTAGTGTGAAGAACCCGCTCCCAAAGTTTGTAAAAGTATTTTTAATACACCCTGTATATAGTGATAATATTTTGTCTCGAAAGTTGTGATAGAAAGAAGGCTGAAGCGTTAATCGGTCGCAATACCAGGACAATTAGAATGACCTCGTTTTAACATATCAGCATTTAGCCTTGTGCATCCCAGCTCCCATCAATCTCATATAGCCCAAAAGAGGAGGAGGAATGTGTGGTGTATCGGTTTACAACGAAGATACGGACAGAATCAGATAAGATTGGGGTAGAAAAAGTACTTTTGAGGAGAGCAAAAGCGACTGTTTTGTTTTTAGCTTCTTTGGTGCGTGGTTTTATTTTTTTTTTTCTCTCTAAGATCTGAAAAGTCTGACGCCTACTCAAAATTTTCATGTATTCCTATCAACTGGTAGATAATCCTTCTCTGTGAGACAAGCAGCTGATATGTTGACGATAGCAAAATTGGTAAGAATTTGCAGTTGGAATCGTACTTATAATCCTGACATTAGGACACAAAGTTTGGTCACTCACTGAAGATCCAATATTTTAAGAAACTATTTTTGGTGCCAAGAAGCAAAAAATATTTTTTAGTTAATTTGATGGTGCTGGTTCTGAAAATGACCTTAGTTTTTCATGGTTAACTACCATTTTTGCTGTACTGAAATTGCTCATTTTTAGGGAAAAGATCAATATACGATCTTGGCTGATCGCAAAATTTAGTTAATAAATGTCGTAGAAACCCATCAATTTTCAGTTTGTAATTTATGTCAGCCACCTGAAATAAACTATTTTCATAAGAAAAATTGTTTTTGAGTCAAAAATTTTAAAATAGAAATACCGATTTTTTTTCAATTTATCGACAAAATTTAAATTAACTGATACACTTTATCAGTAATACATTTTAGTAAAGCTGATAATTAAGGTGACATAAAAAAATGAAAACCTAAAATCTTCTGTTTGATATTCATAAATTTATCCCATCACTTTTATCCCTTCACTACGGAAGGAACCCAAGCACATTGAGAGCATTTTGTTTTCACAGATGGATTGAAACTCCAACTAAAAGACATCCCAATTAAATGCATCTATTTCATTATACATGATACTGCTGGAGTATCAAAAGGGACTTAAATAACATTGAACATGACAGACAATCAAGAAAGAAAATTTTTTTACCTTAGTTCTTATGTTCCCGAAGGTTTAATCTCTGCTGTTATTTTATTAAATGATTTGATGAAAAAATTGTTGGTCTTGGTAAATTCAATCCTGTTATTTTCAAAGACTTAGGCTCTGATTTTTATTGCAAAAATAGTATTTCTCAATAAGCAGACCAATATTTGTTGATTTAAATACAAATTGAAAGCTTTGTACGATTTTCTTCTGAGAAATATTGCCAATATTTAATACATTTTAGTAAACCTGATAATTAAGGTGACATTTAAAAAAATGAAACACCAATTTTTTCTGTTTGATAAACATAAGTTTATTCCTTCGCTACGGAAGGAAAAGTAGTTCATTGAAAGCATTTTGTTTTCACAGTTGGAAAGAAACTCCAACAAAAGACATCCCAATTGAATCCCTCAGCTGGGGTCGTAAAGACTGATTGTTTCCTGTTTAAGATTGGGTTTCCGGCTCCTTCTAAAGCTTTTTCATTCTCTTTCACTTCCCAGTAGCCCCCCTGCGTCTTAGTAGCATTATCGCCTTGCTTGGGTTGAATTTGTTTAAAAAGAATAAAATCCATAGACACTGGACGAACATGCAAAGTATGCATAGCTGGCCATTCGTATTCGAGGATACCCGTCTACTAGGGCGGCTAGCCAATCCCTATTACAGATGCTTGCTCAGGCACATTTGTGTTTATTCAACACCCGCAGAGCCCACTTGTGGTTTATATTGCAACTATGCTGAGCAGACCTTAGTTACAGTTTCTGGGAAAGAGAACAACAATTTGAAAAATGGCAGCACCTTCTTCAAGGCCACGATGACTTAGCACAGCTATCTACGGCCCCCAAGGGTTCCGTCTACCCAATTTCACTCACAAGGCTTGGGTCAACTCGTATGATTTTCAGGCACTTTCTAAAGGTGCCGCACGCTGAAATCTACCCCTCGATAACATCAGGCTGTCCCCTTCTTGAAAAATCGACCATCGAGATTCGAACCCGGGTCTTAATGTCAGAATGCGGACGTTCTAATCATTCGGCCACGTGCGAAATATGCTCGTAGAACAATGATATTGAAAGAAAATCAATAAAACCCCATAAATTCCCAATCTTCAAAGAGGTTGGGACTTTCGTGAGTTAGCAAAGGACAGGGAGGTTTGGAGAGGGACTGATAAGCGGACACAGTAACAAAGACGATTAAATCTGAAGTTATACACCTAAAGGTACATAGAAGAAAATTAATATTAAACGAAATAAATACTCAACCATAGTATACACATTGAACAACGGCCGACATCGGCAGGCAACAAGGAACTTCAGAAAAACCTCGGTTCTCGAACGTCTCACATATCGAACAAATCGGTTTTCAAACAGAAAGTTCGAGATGAAAATTTCGGTTCTCGAATAACATAGCTGAAGCGAGTTAACCCGATCGGAATCATTTCTGAGTCGACCGCTGTGTTGCATGAATAGGTCTGAACACCACCCAGGCCCGGTTACAAATATAGGGCCTGTAAGAATTTGATGGGACTTTACAATGTCCACAGACAGAACCTTGAAATCTAATCTCCCAGATATCGTGATGAAAGACCGTAAGAATAGAATATACTTCCATATTGACATGACAGTTTCCGTAGACCCTAATGTCGCTTTGAAGATCTTCAAAAATTATCAAAATACAGAGGAACTTCCGTTGTCAAACGTCTCACATGTCGAACAAATCGTTTTTTGAACAGAAAATTTGAGATGAAAATGCCTGAGTTATCGAACAAAATTTCGGTTCTCGAATAACATAGCTGAAGCGAGTTAACCCGATCGGAATCATTTCTGAGTCGACCGCTGTGTTGCATGAATAGGTCTGAACACCACCCAGGCCCGGTTACAGATATAGGGCCTGTAAGAATTTGATGGGACTTTACAATGTCCACAGACAGAACCTTGAAATCTAATCTCCCAGATATCGTGATGAAAGACCGTAAGAATAGAATATACTCCCATATTGACATGACAGTTTCCGTAGACCCTAATGTCGCTTTGAAGATCTTCAAAAATTATCAAAATACAGAGGAACTTCCGTTGTCAAACGTCTCACATGTCGAACAAATCGTTTTTTGAACAGAAAATTTGAGATGAAAATGCCTGAGTTATCGAACAAAATTTCGGTTCTCGAATAACATAGCTGAAGCGAGTTAACCCGAACGGAATCATTTCTGAGTCGACCGCTGTGTTGCATGTATTCGTGTGTTATGCTGTGCTTTTCTTTTTCAATTTTATTGTACTGTCACTTTTTTTTCTTCTCTACATTGATTCCTATTGGGAAAATAGTTTCGGTTTACGAACATTTCGGGTTACGAACGTTTCGGGTTACGAACATTTCGGGTTACGAACGGCCGTCAGGAACGAATTAAATTCGTGAACCGAGGTTCCACTATATTAAAAAAGAACATCGAAAAATGTTGAAGAGTTTCGAAAATCTGCAGCCCTTCCGTGAGTTATAAACACAAGACACGGAGATTTAGGAACGACCGATAAAATATAGTTACCATATTTAATCGCTTTAGAAAGAGAAAGTAAATATTATTGGGAATGGTTTTTGTAATCAATGCCATATGTAAGAATGATATCGATTGGAAAGTCGCAGACAAAGTACAAGTTTTGCATCTCAAAGGAAGGAATCTGAAAGCATTCATATGAAGGCAAATGAATCTTAAAGTACATAAAAGAAAATTAATATTAAGTGAAATGGATGTTCGAACATCCACAGTATACGCACATTGAACAAAACATTGACCGTGAAAACTTTGAAGGGCTTCGAAAAGCTGCAGCCATTTTGTGTGGTAGCACAAGACACGGAGCTTTGGAAAGACACTGAGAAGACACATTTACCAAATTGCTGAAGATGAGAATTCTTTTTCTATGGGAGTGGAGTCTTAGCCATTTTACATTTACATTTACTATTAGGGTTATGGTTAAGGAATACATTTGCTTTTAGGGTTATGGTCAAGTAATACATTCGCTATGAGGGCTATGGATAAGTAATACATTAGCTAGGAGGGTTATGATTAAGGAATACATTTGCTATTAGGGCTGTGATAAATAATACATTTAGTATTAGGGTTATGGCTAAGTAATACATTTAGTATTAGGGTTATGGCTAAGTAATACACTTAGTATTAGGGTTATGGATAAGTAATACATCTAGTATTAGGGTTATCGATAAGTAATACATTTACTATTAGGGCTATGGCTAAGTAATACATTTACTATTAATGTTAAACTGAGTCAGATCCTCTTAGGGGATTTTATTTGTGCATATATTGTTAATGCAATATTTTGTCCTAAAAATTGTTTACTAAAAAAAACTTATTTTCTACTTATTTTAGAATGTTTTTTTTTTCTCGATAGAAAAAAAAAACATTCTAAAATATTGTGTTGTTTCGCCATTTTGGTGGGGAGCGGCTGAGGGCGACATTGAAAACAATATTAAAGTCCGTAATTTTAATTATCATTTAGATTTTGTATATGCCGTCAGGTTTGGGGGATCTTTCGAGAGGAGGTCAATGCTACGACCGCCCTGGGGAGCACAGAAGCTAGGCACGCCGCCTATTTGTAACCGTCCGTCCTTGTATCTTATGAAATGACTGGTAAGGCTAGTAAGAAGAAAGAAAGTAAAAAAGGAAGAAAGAAACAAACAAAAAAAGAAAGAAAAGAAGAAAGAAAAGAAGAAAGGAGAAAAAAGAAGAACGATGGAAGAAAGAAGAAAGATGTAAAATAAAAGAGAAAGAGAGAGAGAGAGAGAGATAGAAAGGAAAAAAAATTAACACTCTGGATCACCTACAAAACTGGATAATAACACCCACATAGAAATGGACCTTAAATAATTTTATCTAAGTTTTAAGTTTCTGTATTTTATGACTAGCAGTAAAGTCTAGGAAGTAGGAGTTTCAAATTGGCAACACATTTGTCCGTAAGCGAAAAACAAATAGATAAATAAATTAAAAAATTCGAGGGAAACTTGGCCGTGAGTTATAAAGTTCCGTATTCAGGCTTATATAAACAGTTACATAACTGAAAGTATTGCAGATACAGCCTTTTGTCAGGGTACAGGCTGCCCTTCAGAAAATTCGGATATCATCTGTTAGAGAGTGGTTTCAAGACATCTGTGAGTGAGTTGCAAGAAATGAGCAGAAGCGGACAGGGAAGAGAGTTGAAAGGAAAACTTAATCCGTTAGTCTGTCATGACATAAGTAGTAAAAGTTGTACCAGGTGTCATCTACCTACTCCTCGAACCAAGCAAATGAATCCCTGAATACTTAGCTGAATATATTGAAAACAAGATATCCGTTTTAATGTCTCACTTTGGCGTTAATTTCATCTTTCGCTTCCCTTTGTGAAAGGGCAATGAGCCTTTTCTATTTTCTGTGCACACCGATGCGAATGAGAATAGAGGCACAACATTGGGGTGATTTGTCCAGTCGGTGAAAAGGTACGAGAGGGAGCCGTTGTATGCCCACAAATAATTATTTGTTTCTTGTACTTACCATTTTGTATATAAGATTCGATGGCACAGTAATTATATCTCAAATTGTTGTAAGCGGAACAATTGACCGCGTATTTCGAAAGAGAACCTTTACGAAGTTCCCTGATGTTGGATTCACATTCGGAGAAAGGTTGACTACTCTGACAACTGAAACACATAAGACCCGTCACAGGAACAACTGAAAAAAGAAAAAATCAGATTCATTGATCAGTGTGTGTATCAATAAGAGAAAAAAAATCAACGCTATAGAGTTATACTCGGGTTTTGATTGCTGATCATTTTTTTTTTCATTTTATTAATGCTTTCGATATTTGAATGTGTTCGTGGCGTAGCGGTTATCGGCGCCGAAACTGGAATCGATGAGCCGTGCTTAAATTCTAACCAAGATCTGTATACCAATAGCACCACCTTCATCGAGCGACAAGACACGGTGGTCATACCCTGATTCAGAGAGGACTTTTGTCCACCTATCCCAAGAATAGCTGGCCGAGAATTTTCACAGACATGTTACTCCCACCCGAACATGTGCTCTTTTAGTTATGATTTGAATTTTTGAGGCTTCTATATCTGGCCCTTCGTCGAGCAGCACCGCACTTTTAAGGATTCTTTCAACTAGAACAACCTGGTGTAAGTTTGAAGCTGAATTCAAGTTAGCATTGAGTCCGTTCTCATGGATGACCGCGGGTTTTATTTAATAAACTGTTGCTGCTGCGTTTTTTTTTTGTTTTTTTTTAAAGCGTTTCACCCCAAGCAAGGCGGGAAGCCATTAGGACGCAAGGGGTTACAGAAAATAGAGGCAAGATCAGATAGGAGTGATAGAAGAAAGGATGAGGAGAAGGGTAGTGGATAGATCAAGGCAACTGGAGATGTCAATTGACATGACATTTGAACAGCTGAAGATTATAGCTTTCAAGGAAACTGGAATAGGGAAGGGAGTTCCACAGGCGAGAGGTGCGATACATGAAGCTATTGGAGTAGAAGAGACGGCTACATTTAGGAGTTTCGACAGTGAAGGAGTGAGAGCGGGATGCCAGTCTCGTAGGGCTCTTGAACTCATGAAATCTGGGAACCAGCGAATGCACCTCCTCGGAGCAATTGCCATGAAAGTATTTGTAAAACAGAAAGAGAGAGGCGACGGCGCGTCTGTGAGAAAGTGACTGTAGACGAGATGCCAGAACAGGGCCAATTATATTGCATATACGCCTCTGGAGCCTATCAAGAAACCCGAGGAAAACAGAAGGGGCATCAGACCATATATGGCAGCAATACTCCATGCAAGGGCGAATTGTTGATTTGTAGATCTGGAGAAATTCCTGGCGCGGCACAGGGAGCCAACTTTCCTTGCGGTGGACGAAGCAATTGACTCAATGTATTTGTTCCATCTCAGGTCAGCTGTCAATGTGAGACCGAGCAGCCGCAGAGAGGTGCTCTCGAGAAGTTGAGCGTCAGACATTCTAATAGAGGGCAGGGAAGGATCTCTGTGGTGATTAATAGGGAGCAGTTTTGTTTTTGGGAAGAACGTCTTTTTGTAAACAAACTGTTTTTCTATTGAATATTTTTATGTTCATATTACATTATATTTTCAATTACACACGCGCGCACACACACACTTACATAGATGATGAAATCTAGTTTTAAGGGATGCGATATTTATGGGTTAAAGTGCTCAATATCAGGGATAGAGTGTATGTAAATAACACTGAAGGCAGCACTCAGTGACGATCGTCTGACGATTGCGTTTAGCATGAAACAGACTGTCGACTCTATATATACATCTCTCAGCTAAGTCACCATGCTTATATTTACATTAATCCAATATATATATATATATATATATATATATATAATGAAAAATTGCTGCCTATATATATATATATATATATATATATATATATATATATATATATATATATATATATATTCATTGATTCCTGATTTTCACTCTCGCGTGGTCATGTGTGGCGTCACGAGCTGCGACGCGATTTTCGCTTCCGTGTCTCGTATACACGAGTTAGTCGTTGCTTTGTAATTTTTCATGCAGCAAAAACAGACTATCATTATTTTTTCGTCGTGTATTGTTTGATATATTGAAATGTAATTGTCATCTTTGATAATGGCTTATGTAAGCCGAAAGCTTAGATTGGATTTAAACATGTATCAATATGGTGATTTCCTTTCGTCTTTCAATGATAATGTTATTAAGCTTATCAGACAATATGAAAGGAACTTCACTTAAAATAAATAGACAAAATGTGTCTATATTATTTAATGAAACATGCATCAGTGAATATATATATATATATATATATATATATATATATATATATATATATATACGGTGGACTCTCCCGTCGTATTCGACATATGAGGGTCAAGCAGCTCAGTTCCTATGAACCAACAGCCAGACAGCAGCACATATGACATATGATTTGATTATAGTGATGAAGTCTTTGTGCAGAGCCAACCACACTTTTTGAAAGGCCGAATACAGAGACCTGGTGCACTAGGTTCCACAAGGTTCCCAAATTTGAATTCAGAGTTGTCCTAGACCAGTTGCCATCCAAGGCTATAGAACCCAGTCTGTCCTGCTATTTACCCATAGCTGGAGAGAGAAGAGGTTTAATACCTTTCCCAAGGATATTAGCACGTAAGTGAATGTAATGTATTCGACTGGAATTCGAACTCGGCTCTCCGATTCCTCAATCCGAACCACTATCCACTACTACTCCACCGTGCAATATATATATATATATATATATATATATATATATATATATATATATATATATATATATATATATATAACTTGTTAGATAATTCTTTCTTTAAATTATTTAATATATTATTCAAGCTCAATTGAAATAAGTAAGTCAATAACATAAAACGATAAGCCAAAAGTTGTACAAGCAAATATAAACTACAAAAAACATTAAAAAATATACAGTAAAAAATATTTTGCGTTTTAATTCGAATAAAATAAGAAAGAAAACGAATAAATTCTGCCATTCCAATATATTCTGCATTTCATTCGCTGGTTCCCAGACTTCATGAATTTAGGCGTTCAACTAAGCTGGCATCTCGCTCACACCCTTTCACTGTCGAAACTGTTAAATGTAGCTGTCTCTTCTACTTCAATAGCTTCATGTCTCGCACCTCTCGCCTGTGGAACTCACTCTCCTCTTCCTGTTTCCCTGATAGCTATGATCTCCAACTATTCAAATGTAATGTCAATCGACATCTCCAGATATTTTGATCTATCCCCTATCCTTCTCTTCATCCTTTTCTCTATCTCTCCTATTTGCTCTCGCTACAACTCTCTGTAACCCCTTGTGTGCTAGTGGCTTCCCGCCTTGCTTGGGTTGAAACGCTTAAAAAAAGTATTGTAAATATATTCTCTCTCTCTCTCACTCCCTCTCTCTCCCTCTCTACACACACACACACACACTATACATATATATATATGAAGAAATATACTCTTAAGGTATGCTATATTTATAGGTTAAAGTGCTCAATTATTGGATAGCGCGTACAGAAATATAAAAAAAAGAACATTGAAGTCAACACCCAGAAGCGACAGTCTGTTCTATGCTAAACGTCAAGCATTGTGTTTTTGCTCGACTTTTGATATATATACAAGTCAGTGAAGCATTGTGGGTATTCTGTTGCATTGTGGGTAGTCTATTGCATTATTCTAACGATTATTTTGGTGGGTTTGGTTTGTTAATTGTTTTTATTATTTACTTAGTTTATTTACTTATTTATTTGGATTAATTTATTTTACATGTTTTCCTTTATTTTATTTTATTTATTTTCTTTTCTTTATTTTATTTTCATTTATTCATGTTCATTTCCGGTTTTCTATTTTTAAGTAACGTAGTAAAATTTATTCCGTGTCTGCATTTTCAGATTACTTCCGGTTGTTTATTCCATGGACGGAGCGTCTAAGCCACAACGAAGTCTTTAAGAAAATGGTAATAAAAAGAACTCAAAATCAGGAAGAGAGAGCTGGAATTTCTTGGACACTTAATGAGGAAGGACGGCTTAGGAAGATCAACCCTCACAGGGCACATCGTATTTGAAAAAAAAATATAGGGGAAGATAGCGGGCCACCTCCCTGACAGGCTTGTCTGAACGGATGGCGAAAACAGGAACCGAGAGGTTTGGCTAAGGAAAGAAACGCTGGTAAGTGTCACGAGGAATAGGAAGCTGTCGAGAGCAGGAGTCCCAACTTTTATTT
The DNA here is from genome assembly GCA_963932145.1 of Acanthosepion lycidas. NCBI lineage: Eukaryota > Metazoa > Mollusca > Cephalopoda > Sepiida > Sepiidae > Acanthosepion > Acanthosepion lycidas. The sequence continues at coordinate 13,662,982 of OZ010604.1, read as the reverse complement.
TCTATGGGTCGCATTTTCCGAATGAAGATTTGCTCACGCATCCCAAAATTTTATGTGACAAAAATTACATTTAAAAGAAAAAAAAAACAGAGAGAAGATTAAAGGGAGATAACCGCGGATTCATATTCAGAAGATTATCATTGATAACTCTCTCCTCCAATTGGCAGACCCTAGTTACTATATTCTTAATACTTGAAATGATGCAAAAATATCACAGTGATAAAATCTGTCAATAATTATTTATAACTATTTATACTGGGACTCATGCATGCAATTACAAGTAATCCATAATAATATTTTAAATTTTGAAATCATATTTTTGGCATGTGAATTTTTTAAAACTGTTTTTAAATTGTATTTCAGTCATTCCGCCTCACCTGCTATCCTCTTTAACCTCACCTGCTATCCTCTTCCGCATAATCTACTTCTATTTTCCGCCTCATCTGCTATCCTCTTCCGCCTCGCCTGCTATCCTCTTCCGCCTCGCCTGCTATCCTTTTCCGCCTCACCGGCTATCCTCTTCCACCTTACCTGCTATCCTCTTCCACCTTGCCTGCTATCCTCTTCCGCATCGCCTAGTGCCCTTTTCCACCTCATCTGCTATCCTCTTCCGTCTCACCTGCTATCCTCTTCCGCCGTACCGTTTGTGAACCACTGATCTAGAGCCATTATCTTGAAGTGGCAAGGTAAGAAGGAGAAATTAAAAGTTTAATTCTTTTAGGCTTCCGTACTTTAAAATTATAAACGTTCGCTTCTGAAAATGACAAACGAAGAAGACAACATAGATTAAACATAATCATTGAATGTTTAAGGCTCTAAATTTTATTTGGTTTGCCGACCGTTAACAGTAATGGCTTATCACTCGCTTATTATCGTCACATTCTTCCTAAAAAAAAACAACAAAAAAATAAAATTTATTTTAAATAATTTATGTCTTCTTTGAAGTTAAATCTGGATATTATTATATCCCTCAAAAGATTCTCTAAAAAAAATTAGCATTTTCTTTTATGCACCGTGTCCTGTATGAGATCATGGCCCTTCACATCTTCCTGTCTCTTGTAGCTCTTAATATGTTTTATCTTTTTTTATTTCACACAAACCCTGTTCTGCCATCCATTTACTTAAGCCCATTAAGTATGTTACGCGCTGCTTTCCTCTGTCTCTCTTGCCCTCAATCCGTCCAGTGAGTATCAGATTTTCCAAGCCCTCCTTCCTCATTACGTGTCCTAGAAATTCAAAACTCTCTCTTCCTGATGTTATGCATGAGTTTCCTTTATGTTTCTATTCTCTTCAAAACCTCGTTGTTAAGTCCATAGTACCCTCACCATCTTACTGTAAAACCGCATTTCTGCTGCTTCAAGTCTCTTCCTCGTCTTTGAGAAGAGTGTCCAGCATTCGCTGCCATACAGGAGGACAGATAAAAATACTCCAAACTTAATAAAAACAAAGTTTTATCGCCAAAATATTTGTTATTATTAAGAGAAAAGACCATAAGATATTTTTATTATTAAATATTTGTTATCCTTTTTAGAACCATAGATATTTTGGTTAAATTTTTTGTGTGTATCAAATGATGACCATAAATTTAGGAATTCTAGGAAATTTTAGCGTCGTGAAAAATACAATTTGGAAATTCTTGCAAAAATACGCTAATTGACACATTTTAATGAAACTTTCAGAACTTATTAACAGATAAATAAAATTATTTTTAGAAACGTTTCTTTTTCAGACAAGCTTGGTAAAAATGTTTTTGTAGCGCTTAATGATTATATTACTTATAAGAACAAGTCCTTGGAGAATTTAAATCATCAATTTTTTTTACGTCAAACATGACCACCAGTTACAGAAAATCTGCTCTGAATTGTAAAATAAAAATGCAGTTAAGACATTATTTAACTAAAAATGTTTTTAATGGCGTTTATGAATAAAGTATAATATGGACACTATTGTCTTAAGAACATGAATAACTCGGTCATCACATCTTAAAAACGCCCACTTCCGTGATAAAAATACTTATCTGTGATATTTTAAATTAAAAATAATATTTGTTTTAATTCAGATTACTTAAACTTCAAACCATTTAGTCTTTTTCAAAGTTTCATAAAAGTGTATTTTATTTTTGAAAGATTTTTTAATAAGAGAATTATGTTAAATTCGATTTGAAATACACCAAAGTATTTTGCTTGTTGGAAATGTTAAATTTTATCTGTTAGCTCGGAATTAAAACTAGAATAAAAGCTTTGTCATTTTCAAAATGCATTTTAAACCTTAAGTATCGCTTTTCGGAGGTACCAAGTTTATTTGACAAATACTAACTTAAAGGCAATCATTATGAAAAGAAAAATAAATTTCCGTATGTAAATAAAGGTTTTAGACAATTTTTAAAACATTCGCACGTTCTCTCGTCACTGACTGAACCACCATATAGGCGAAAAATGTAAACAACAAATTTAAAAATCCAATATTTTAGGGTTAATTAATTTAATTTTATAAAATTAATCTTTCTTCTTTGCCTGAAAACTACCATCAAGGTCATTAAGACCCGTATTAAGAATGATATCTACTATCATCTCTGACACTTAAAAACCGCGCGATAAATTAAAAAAATTTAATACGGAACACCAATCAAGAAATTGGTATCTATTAGGTTGGTGCAAAAATAATGACGTAATAATGTCGTTTTTTGACGTTAAAAAATAGGTCAAAAAACGACATTATTACATCATTATTTTTGCACCAACCTAATATATTTAAAAATAAATCTTTAATCTTTAATCTTATATAACCAATAGTTTGTGAAGATATTTTTTATTCTATAAGCATTGATGAAATTCAGTAGAATCAATAATTTTTTTATATTATTAGGTTGGTGCAAAAATAATGTCGTTTTCTCACATAGTAACATATGTGAGAAAACGACATTATTTTTGCACCAACCTAATACAAAGGAATTATAAAAAGAAAAAAAAAAACAACTAATGAATTAATATTTTGCTCTTATTTTTGATTATTTTCTTTCCTGTTTTACACCCTTGTGCAAATTAATTATACAGGAAGATGTGGAGGGCTATGATCACCTACACCCTTGTGCAAATTAATTGCAACAAAACGAATAATTCTGATATTATTTACTTTTTTTATGTTTCCAATGAAACATGACCCAGTGCACATTTTAGTACTTCGTATTTCCATTCCACGAAGTCTTCCCTTGCAGATTGACCACAGATTCTCGATTGGTTTTAAATCAGGAGAGTTTCCAGAACAGTTTATTGTACTTTGATTTGCTCACTGGTAAGTCTTGCCAGTGTGTTCGTGCAGCGTTACTTTTGTCGTATGATTTCTTGGAGTAACGTCCATCGCATACAATGGTCGTAGGACAACTAATCGACAGTCGAGACAATAGTGCCTGGGAGTGATAAAAATCTGATGCAGTCACGGATCACGCAATATTTTTTAAGGTCAAACAAATTTCATTCTACACCTCGAAAATAGATTCATATTACTGCACACCATTACAAATGACCTAATCTGAGTAAAAAATAGAAATCATTTACACCCTGTCCCTCTAGTGGGATTAAAACTGACATTATGGTGAAAGAAAGGAAATTAAAGCGATTGTTTCGATTAATTTGCACAAGGGTGTATGTCATAAAATATTTAACGGCATCTAATAAGGTATTTTTAAAAATTATTCTGAATTTAAGAACATTTATTAAAATAACGAAATTGCTACGAACAAAAAACAAAAAAAAGGTAAAATTGATATAGTTTTTGAAGTGATAGTGTTGATTACTTCCAATATAATTTTTTTTGATTTAATTGCCAAAAAAAATTACAAACACCCAATCATCATACAATTTTTTTAAAAACATTGAAAAATGTTACCGCCAGATTTTAATTTAATTTTACAAATAACCAGTATTTACTAAACAAACAGGAAAATACAGACACACAAAAAAAATAAAACAACAAAAAAAAAGACACCCGTATCGATGTATTGGAAATCATAAAATTGATTGACTGATTAAGAATGATAGATAAGAGATTAAATATCATTAGTTTTAACCCGTGATTTGAAATTGGCAACTTTCTCCATTTCATTGAAACAGACGTTAAACACTTTTATCCCATCTTTAATTCGTTCACTGAAACCAAGTAGTGTCTCTGATATGTCTTTTGTCTTCTCGACCGATCAAAACGGAATAGTCCATTATTTATGAGGCATTGGCAGGGCGTAATGACCGTGCAAAATGATGAAGCGAGGGAGAGAGCCGCAGACACAGTTATTATACGATATTACTCTTCTGACGAGAAAAAGCTTGTCAGCAAGGAAGGTAATTCAGAATTGTTTCCGTGTTGAACTTTAGTACAAAATAGTCCAGCAGTTGTGAAAATAAAGGAAATAAAATTATTTTCTCATTTGATATTAACAATTTTTTTTTACTGAAATGATATCAGGGAGTTTTCTTTATAAAACTAAAAGAAAAAAATAGGTACTTGTGTGTTGTGTGTAGGGGAAGGTGTACTCAATGAAAATGGCAATGTCGAATTATCGCATCGAATTCACGGGAATCTTGCAAAGCGCATCAACCTTCACATCACAACTGATGAAAATCATATTGAAGATGTTATTTAATATTCCCATTCAATACAATTTTATTTCTTAAAAATATACATTTTTGCCTATATGACCATTTTTTGCCTATTAGGAACATCCTGCAGAATAATATATTATAATATTTTCTTTATAAATATTATAAAATAATAAATAAAATGGTAATTCATTTTACAAATTAATAAATGTAGTAGTAAAAATTTCATATTCACGAAATTTATTTAGGCACAACATTTAGAAAAATGGGGAAAAAAAGGAAACTTATGCTTAACATCAAGAAGAGGCAGTTGAAATTTCTAGGGCACATAATGAGGAAAGAAGGCTTGGAAAATCTGATACTCACAGGACAGATTGAAGGCAAGAGGGACAGAGGAAAACAATGCCTAACAAATAATGAGCTTGTGTAAATGAAAGGCGGAACAGTGTTTCGGAGAGATTACAAAAAAGACAAAATTTATGGAGCTACAAAGGACACGATATTGTGGAGAGCCATTATCTCATATACCCTGAAGAGACACAAGATATAGAAACAAGAAAAGGATATGGAAGCTTACTTTGTTTATTGGACAAACAAAGTACCCCAAAAATCGTGGTGAGGAAACTTAGGATAAGTAATCCCAAAATATTAATTGAATAGTAAAATCTTTTGTAAGGGAAGTTTGTGTTGAAATTACAGAACAAAACAACGGGGTAATTGGAGATGGTCTAGTTGTTAGGCAGTTTCATCTATTGTCCGGTTCATACTCTTCCTTGATCTTTTGAACAAGGATAGAGATTTATCCCGTGTTTAGGAGTGGGTTTCCGGTTCCTTCTAAAGTCTGTTTTAACTCTATACTTCAAACGTTTCCGCCTGAAATAAGAAATGTTATTTGTTATTTATTTAATTTCTCTTCAATGGAAGATATTTCCGCCTATCGCCCGGTGCACACACCTTTTGAACTGAAGGAGATGTTTATCTATTGTTTCCTGTTTTAAATTGGGTTTCTGGTTCCTTCTAAAGTCATCTCATTCTCTTTCACTTTCAGTAATCTCCCTTGGGTCTTAGTGTCATTATCAACTTGCTTGATTAAATAAAACACCAGAAAAACAAAGAAGATAGACGAAAAAACTCTATGAAAAGGAAGTATAATAGAAGTAGATTACGTAGTTATTCCCCGAAAAATCTGCGTGTGTAGCGTACCCGTGTGTTTACGTGTTGTTAAATTAGGAACACGTGTTGTTTATTCCTGCTAAAAGAAGGTCCAACTACAAGCACATGGCGGACTGAAGTTGAGTCTAACCGAAGATGTAAAGAAAACAAACAAGACAGATATATATATATGTCAAAAAATATATGTATTAAACAACAATTTTACAAGTGACAAAGACATCAACATTTGTGTTTGTGTGTGGACATAAAGAGTTTGTATTTTGGTGAATGTTCGTATGTACGTATGTGTGTGTTTCATGGCGTTTCCCCACAAGTGGGCAAAAAAGCATATCTCTACGAGAGACACATTTTTAAATGTGTCCACTGAAATGCAAAGCAGAAAGAGAACGAGGCAATAAATTGCCCAGTATTTATAATGTAGGGAGAGCGACCCCTAGTGACAATTAGGAAATTAAGGAGGAGATAACTCTGACAAGTTCTTTTCCCCAAAGCCAATTAATTCCGTGATTCTCCTAAAAATTTCCTTATTTTTCTTATTCTTGTATATTTTTTTAACTAATCGAACCTATTTTTATTTTTAAAAAAATTTTTTTTTAGCAAAATACTTAGTCAGTGTGTAACGAATTGATAATTCTTTCCCTGTGTGTATAGTAAAGTTTAGTTAAACCTTTTTTTAGTCTTTACTTTGATAGTGTTTTTTACGTAATAACTAAAAAAATATATAACTGCTGTTATCAGTAAAACATAAACAGTGAATAATTTGATATTAAAAAAAATAACGTATATATTTTGCTTATTGCTTATACAGGAATCCCTCGATTAGGGCGGCTAATTTGTACATCGGTAACTATAAAAAATCAACTTTCGATTACTCGAGGGGTAACTATATATATATATATATATATATATATATATATATATATATATATATATATATATATATTCAGTCAGTTATGTGCCATGCGTGATACACGCTTAGACGAACATGTATCTTTCGCTACATGACTGACGAGGCAGATTTTTTTCCCGCAGTAGTTTGCCATTTCTTTCTGCGGTAGGCCAGTTGCCATCCAAGGCTATAGAACCCGATCTGTTTACCCATACCTTGCCGGGGGTGAGGAGAATGAGAGGATTCATACCTTTCTCAAGGGTATTAGCACGTAAGTGAATGCAATGGATTTGACTTGATTGACTGGAATTCGAACTCGGCTCTCCGAGCCGCTATCCTTTACTCCACCGTGCGTCCATATATATATATATATATATATATATATATATATATATATATATATATATATATATATATAATTATTTATTTAAAAATATGATTCCAACACGCTACATAAGAGGTCTCATGTTTCAAAACAAGAGCCGAAAACTTCAAAATAATATTTGAATTAACTTGAGTTAAAGTAGGCTCTGTTCCATCTTCAAGCGAAATTTTTTGGGAATATATATATATATATATATATATATATATATATATATATATATATATATATAACTTTTTGCTTATATATTTTATTCATAATATTTCCATTGTAAAAGTGTACATCTTTTATATTTTATATGTAGTTTCTGTATCTAATTAAATCGTCCACTTTTTTTTGACAAAAACAGAAATTTCCTTTTAAGGCTTTCAAAATAAACATGAAAAACATTAATAGAGACAAATATTCAAATATATATTTTTTTATTATCGGCTTATATTATAAAATTTATTTATTTACAACCGTCCATTTTAAACACTATTTCAGTTACTTTCATAACGTAATAATTGACAAAAAAATATACTTACCCATTTTCCATTTTTAAATTTTAGAATATTTTTAACTGATAGGTGAGTATAAAAAATAAATTTTTAAGTACTATGGTTGAAGTGAACAATGTTTTACCGCACTAATCAAGTATTATTTATGCACTAATTGAATTTTGGCATATAAAAATTTTAACGCACTAATCGAAAACGCATTAATTGTGGTGTGCCTATATACATACACACACACACACATACACACACACACACACACGCATATATATATATATATATATATATATATACAGGCTGTCCATAAAGTTCGTGTGCACTTTAAAAACATTTATAACTTTATTTGTATTTGCGATAGAAATAATTTTAAAAAAGGATTAGAAAGAAGTAAATCTATAGTTTTTAAGGTTTAATTGAAATTTTCTTTAAGTTTCCACATATCCTCTATCCTTAACAATACAAAGGGTAATACAATTTTGCAGTTCACGGAAAACATTTGCCAACCGATTTACAGTAATGCCTGAAATCGCATAAATTATTTTAGCTGTACTTAAAACTAGGTACATTAAACTTTATAACATTTTTTAGAGATTATTTCTATAGCAAATACAAATAAAGTTATAAATTTTTTAAAGTGCACACGAACTTTATGGACACACACACACACATACATATATATATATATATATATATATATATATATATATATATATATATATATATATATATATATATATATATATATTACTTTTTGCTTAAATAACAATAAAATGAAACAAGATTTCTGAAAAAATCATTTTCCAGCAAAGGTGTGACGGATAATTTTACTGACCAAACCTAGCTTTATAAATATTTATTTAACTGCGCACATTTCTTGTTTTTGAATCCCTTTGGACACTACCCACATATAAAGTAGACATTTAGACAAAGAAAATAATGATGACTAACGTTAAGCAAGCTAGAACCAATTGTTAATAAGTTTTGTAAAATGTATTTTTTAAAATCCAAATTTTTCTCTCACCTAATAGCAAAGGAAATAGCCAAGTAAAAAACTTCAAAAATGGCGGCGTCATGGCGTCGAACGTGCTGTTGAATCCTGATACAAACAACAAAAGACTCAATCTCACCTCCTCACCTCCTCCCGGCCTATGGCTGTCACAATTTTTATCTTAAAGCGGTTAGAGTTGGTGGTGACGGGGGTAGAATCAACTTTGTAAAATTCTTCGCGATGTTTGCAAATAATAAAACATATAAGCACGTGAAAGTGAGTTTTATCTTGTTTTCTCGTTCGGCCGATAAGAGAAGGCAAGGAGAAAACACAAAAGGCGTTGCTGTGCTGATCAGTCATCATGACAATACTGTTGACATTTCTGATTGGTTAAAAAAAAAATTCGATAATTAATGGCCTTATCAAATTGCAGGATACTTCTTGTTTTTTTTTTTTTTTTTTTTTCTATCCTAAGTTAAAACAACGCGATCACTTAATGGCGTGCCTCACATGAAAGTCTTGAACAAATAAGATTGCAATCTAAGAAACGTACAAGTAAAAGAACTAATTAATTAAATAGTTTATTTTGCTCGGGAATTAATTTCTTCCAAATGCCAATATTTTATTCGTGTAGATTATTAAAATGACTAAGTAATCACTCGTAAATTTACTAACTTAAGCTATAGAGTCGAAACAGACTTTTGAAGATTTCCTGCAGTCTTATCTTAAGGAGGTGAAATGTTTAGCCTTTATATTTCTTGCCACAGCTGCATGGGATGACGTACACACAGTCCTTAATCATGTTCTCCTCTATAGGTGGTCTTACTTAGAAGAGATGTTTGTGTAGTGTTGAATCACTCGTGAAGGTTGTACCGATGTTATATGGACCACAGATATTTTGTATTTTCTTCCGATAAGCCATTCACATGGAGTAGACAGACCGTGACTGTTTTTCGTGTGTTATTATCACCTGGTATCCATCTATCCCGGTGTCCCTGCAGTTTTATCTTAAGTAGGTGACAGGTTTCGCCTTCATATTTCTTGCCACAGCTGCATGGGATGGCGTATACACAGTCCTTAATTATGTTCTCCTCTATAGGTGGTCTTACTTAGAAGAGATGTTTGTGTAGTGTTGAATCACTCGTGAAGCTTGTACCGATGTTATATGGACCACTGATCTTTTGTATTTTCTTCCGATAAGCCATTCGGTTTTTGTCATGTTCCCAGGGTAGTTGTTACATTGTAGGGTACTACTTATATTGACCGTTTCTTGTTCATATGCCTCTGGACCGACACTTATGACTTTTGCTCGATGTTGTAAGCAGCGGACGATCCCTTTCTTTACACTGTATGGGTGGTGGGAGTCGAAGTTGATGTAGTCTCCGCTGACTGTTGGCGTCTGGTATATGGATGTCTTGAACCCATGCTCTGTTCGAGATATTAGTACATTCATGAACGCTAGTTGTTTTCTTTCTCCATTGTGAATTTTATCGATGATCTTATTGAGTTCACATGGTTCGGTAGTAGGTGGACATCTTTCTGTTGGAGCCAGAGTATGAAGGTGTCATCTTCGTATTACAGTCTTAGAGATAGCTTTAATGTTGTTCATTCTATCATTTCCTCGAAGTATTCAATGTATACCTTTACAATTGCTGGTGATAATGGCAAGCCAATCATCAAGCTTTCAACCTATAGATATATGTATGAAATGTACAAAAAATCAGCATCTCCATCAGGTTATCTATTAGTATACTGATATGTTCTCGTAGAGATGAGTCCGAGGCCGGTGTATACCTGACTATTGATAGTACCTCTTTCGTGGGTACCTTGGTGAACAAACTCCAGGTTTATCCGGTTGAACTGGAAGGGATCATTTTTAATTATTTCCATGAAGTGGGGGAGTTTCGGACATATGATGATGACTATGTCCTCTATATCCATTAGTAAGTAACGCAGAGGGTGGCATGCAAAGCTTTGGTAGCTAACAATTAGCCTGAGAGGAACACCGTCTTGAATTTGGGGGAGAACGTACACCCTTGTGCAAATTAATTATACAGGAAGATGTGGAGGGCTATGATCACCTACATCCTTGTGCAAAGTAATTGAAACAAAACGAATAATTCCGTTATTATTTGCTTTTTTCGATTTTTCCAATGAAACATGATCCAGCGCACACGTTACTACTTCGTATGTCTATTCCACGAAATCCTTCCTTGCAGATTGATCCCAGATTCTCGATTGGATTCAGATCAGGAGAGTTTCCGGCCCAGTCTATAGTACTTTGATTTGCTTACTGGTAAGGCTTGCCAGTATATTCGTGCAGCTTTACAATTTTTGTACGCTTTCTTGGAGTAACGTTCATCGCATACAATGGTCGTAGGACAACTAATCGACAGTCGAGACAATAGTGTCTGGTCGTGATGAAAATTTGATGCAATCACGGATGATGCAATATTATTCAAGGTTAAACAAATTTCATCATACACCCTGAAAATAGATTCATATTACTGTGCACCACTGCAGATGACCTAATCTGAGGAAAAAATAGAAATTGATTACACCCTATCACTCCAATGGGTCTAAAATTGACCATATATTGAAAGAAAGGAAAATGAAGCGATTGATTCAATTAAGTTGCAATGGTGTATATTTGAGGCAGCTTAATGTAACGTAGGTTATAAAGTTATAAACTTATATTAATGTAAGATTCAAATGGCGTAAAGAATTGCTAGTCAATTTCTCTAGCTATGGAATCACTGGAAGAATCTTCTCAATAATAAGGTTCTTCCTAATGGTAGTAGTTAAGGAGTTAGTCATAATGTTGAGAAGACAGTAGAATGAATAAAATTCTTCCTCGATGACGTGGCTATCTCCTGTGACCATAACATTATGGTCAAAGAACTTCGCAAACTCAAGAAACACAAGAACTACAGCCGGAATGAAATTGCCAGAAAGTGAGACGTTTATGCCACTACTGATGCGTTGATGTATATACCTCCACACTGCTTACATTGATAAAATCGGAATAAAGCCTTGTATTCCATCGCTTCAGAAGTTTTCATTGCTTGGCACTGCAAATATTCTGCGAGGTCGTGCGGTTTGATGGGTGGAGAGCAGCCATTATACAAGATAATAATAATAATCATGATAATAATAATAATAATACAAGGACCTTGAAATCGAAATCTCAGAAATGTGGCACGTAGGAACATCAACAATCTCTGTTGTTTTTGGAGCCCTTAGATTGGTTGGAAAAGATTCCAGTAGACTCATTGAAGGGTTTTCTGGAAGGCCATGCCTTAAAGAAATACAACAACAAAAAATTGTTCTCACGAGTACAGCCCACACCTTACTAAAGACTATGTAAATTATGTGTTTTTTTTTTTTAATTGCTCAATGAAATATGCCATGATGACATTTATGAACTTAGGTCTCTGGGCAGGACCCGGAAAGAAATGAGTACACATCAGAAATCAAAGGAATTAATAATAATAATAATAATTGTTAGTCCAAAATTCTGGACCACCGGAATGAAATTTCCAGAATATGGGGCGTTCAAGCTATAAAAATTATCGTTAGTAATTCTGCTTTAAAAATGTGTTGTTGGTAATTTTACTCTTAATATGTATTGCTTGTATTTTTATGTTTTGGGGTTCACTATTTGTTCATAGCTGGGGGGCCTAACGGGTGCTACCACCCCCGGTCAAGGTGGACCTGGGAACAAAAAGCAATTAAGAGATGGTTCCACACTCCTCAAAACCTCCTTTCTGCCGGATGTAGTTTATCATCATACCCAGGACTACTTGATTGTTTGATAACATGTTTCTACAATTCCATTCCTGTTTATTCTATATGTGTTTTTAAAAAATGCAGTTGACTTTCCTCCTACCAAGTATCGCTTTCATTAATTCCGAACAAAAGCAGGTACTATTATCCACTTACTCCCTCATACACTTGGTTTCTCCTCCAAAATATCCTGTTCAGCCATGAAAATATTTGTAGAAAAAAACAGAGAGAAGACACGCTACGTCGGTGAGAAAGTGACTTAAGTCGAGATTGTTGTTCATGATGACGGTCGTCTTTGAGTATAGAATCCAGAAGTTAGCGGTGAATATTTCGAATACAGTAGGGAAGCGTTTTTCAGGTTAGCAGTGGATATCCCGGTAAAGTAGCAGTAGTTCTTCCTTCTGTTCTTTCGCCTAACAAGTTGGCACTGGACATTCGGAGAGAGTAAACAAAATGGCCGCCTTTATAAACGACGGATTGAATATTTTACGTCTTCTGATTGGTTAACCTTCTATTGGTGGACTATAAAGTGAGTCAAGTCATTTGGGCTAGCTCACTACTACATATACACAAAAAACTGCAACAGATATGCCAGGTCAGGATCGATTATATTGCAGATCTTTCATTGGATTTTGTCAAGAGACGATTAACACGGATACCAGACCAGATATGTCAGCTGTATTCAATGCACGGGCGAATGGTAGATTTGTAAATATGCAATATGCATTCTGACGAGAAAAAAAAACTTCTGGCACTGCACAGTGTTCCTTGCAGTAGACGCAGCTATTGATTCCATGCAGTCGTTCTACTTCAAGTCAGCTCAAAACGTGAGGCCAAGAAGACTCAGAGTGTTGCTCTCCAGGAGTCTAACCGGTTTTTCTAAGCGGTTTCTCATCTAAGTACTGACCGGGCTCGATATTGTTTAACTTCGATGATCAAACAGGGACTCGTATAAAACAAATATTTTCCCCTTTTTCTTCTTCTTACCTGCAATTTTTCGTTCCTAAACAGTTTAGGATTTTTTAGGTGGAGCCGATACAAACATATGCCGATTCATCGCGATGTTTACACAAATTGATTCAAATGTTGTGCAGCGGAAAAGAAACTTTAAACTCACAGGGTCCGGTTTTTTCTTCTGAGACCATTACCATCGTTATTTGTTGCAGGGAAATCATTCTTTCTGTTTTATGCATGGCCAAAATATTTCGAAGATTATTAACTTAGAATAAATGAACATTTTATAAGGTAAGTAATTTATTTTATTGCTCTCATTTGCCTTTTACAATCGAATTTCCTCATCTTGCTTTCTTTTTAGCTCAACACCTTCTTTCTATCTGCGTACGGTCATTTTTTTCATGACCTGTCTGGAACTCTGAAGCCTGTGGGTAACTGAAATAATGAAGTTTGTAGAAAGTAAGTTTATTTTGGACGATCGTTAATATTATTAGGTTGGTGCAAAAATAATGACGTAATAATGTCGTTTTTTGACGTATTTTTTTAACTTCAAAAAACGACATTATTACGTCATTATTTTTTGCACCAACCTAATATTTGTCTAAAGTTTATAAAGAAAATGTAGGGTTCGCTAAAAATAAGCATACATGATGAAAAAATTCCCACAATTTCACTTCAAAATCATGAAGTTGTTATTAAGAGTACAGACCAAAGGACTTTTTCATTAATAAATTGTATTTTATAATCCTTTTTAGAGCCTTCGAAATTTTGTTTAAGAATTTTGTTTTTCTTTCTTGCACGGACCAGATTTATACACAAGTACCAAGTATCGCTTTCATTAATTCCGAACGAAAGCAGGTACTATTATCCACTTACTCCCTCATACACTTGGGTTCTCTTCCAAAATATCCTGTTCAGCCATGAAAATATTTGTAGAAAAAACAGAGAGAAGACACGCCACGGTGAGGAAGTGACTTATGTCGAGATTGTTGTTCACTTCAAAATATAAATGTATGTATAAATTAACATGAGAAATTTGAGCGTCTTTTTGCTGTGATAAACACATGATTTAGAAATTCTTGCAAAAATCAGGTGATTGTCGCATTTTAATGAAACTTTTAGGACTCATTCACAAATTAACTAAATTATTTTAGAAATGATTCCTTTTTAGAAAATCTTGGTAAAAAAATTATTTTTTTTTTTACATCTTCTGACCCTTATTGAATTTATGAAATTTCGAGAAATTCATTTTTGTAGCGTTTAATAATTGTATTAATTAGGAGGAAATGTCCTTGAAGAATTTAAATCATCAATTTGGGGGATTCAAATTACAGAAAATCTGCTATGAATCGTAAAATAAAAAAAATGCAATAAAACTAAGACATTATTTAATTAAAAAGCTTTTAATTGCTTTATGAATAAGATATATTATAGACAATATTGCCTTAAGAAAAAAAATTAATGAAGAATTAATTTTTATAAGAATTTTTATCATTTTAAAAAAATGTATAACGTTTAAATCTCTTAAAATTATGTTTTAATTTGAAGTTTTAGGCGATATTGTTATTACGGAAAACTATATTAGTTAATCACAAACGGAAAAGTTTATTACAATTCAGCGACCCCCTATATTTTAAAAAGAATTTTGAATTATTTCGGTGTATGTAGGAATGTGACAGTTTTTGTAAATCCGAACATCCATACATGATACTTACAACCAATAAGAGCAGTAACTATAGTAAATTTAATATTTATTGATAATTTTCTAACGTTTTCTCAACAAATGTATTCGTAAATAAGACTATAAAACCAATGTGCCTAAAATTCAATCAAATATTAAATTACATAGAATATTTTCCTCAATTTACTTTTATATAAAAAAATGCGTTCACGCTGTATTCGTCGTGAAATATTTACAGTTATATACCCTTTACTTAAAAATGCCAATTATTAAGCGATAGATCTGCTAACACCTCATAAACCTCAGTTTTTTAAAAAATAGGCTTTTCTGAAATTTTCTTAAATTAACGTTAAGTAAATATCCTTTTTAATTCAGACTAATTAAACTTCCAATTAGTTACTCTTTTTCGATTAAAGTGTCATGCAAATATATTTTATTTTTGAAATATTTTTTAATAAAGATAATTATGTTGTGTTAAAAGATTTGTCAATATAGTCGATTTAGCCAAATATCCATATGAGAATCACCTTAATAAAATGCAATTAATTGGTCCCCGAAAAATTAAAAAAATAATCTTCTGAAAAAACTGGGAAATAATGAAATTATTTTTAATAAAGTTGTTGTGTTGAAAGATTTGTCAATATAGCCGATTTAGCCAAGTATACATATGAGAATAAAACGCAATTAATTGGTCCCCGAAAAATTTAGAAAAAAATTCTGAAAAAACTGGCAAATAATGAAATTAAATCTGAACACCAAATTTTAAAGTTAATATATGTTTTATCTTATTAACGATAAAGCATTCACTAATAGGCATAGATAGGGTCGCCTCTCGTTTGATTTTCACCTCTTCTTGACGTTTTGACCAAAAATAAAGGTTTTACCCTTGTTTTCCGTTCAGAACCGTATTTTCGGTTTCTTCTAACGACAACTTCATCTCTACACTTCTAACGTCTCTGCCTAAACTCTAAAATTGTATTTACTATTTCTTTATTCGCCAATAGGAGCAGATTGGTTCGGATATCATTCCTTTGGCACTCCTCTCTTAAACAGGAGTAGTGGTTTATCTCTTGTTTCCTGTTTAGGATTGGGTTTCCGGTCCCTTCTAAAGTCTACTTCAACTCTAGATAGTCTGGAGTTATTTTGCAAATCACATAAACCTCAATAACTCCAGTCAGCTTTAAACAATTTTGCTTAAATTTTAAACGATTACAAACATATATATGATAAGTCTTTGAAGCTTTTACATCTTAATATAGTGACAATATCTGTTTTATATTATTAATGATAAAGCATTCGCTAATAGGCGTAGATAAGTTCGCCGGAGGAGACACGGTGGAGTCATAAATAGCGGCTCGGATTAAGGAATTGGCGAGCCGAGTTCGAATTCCAGTTCAAGCCATTATATTCACTTATGTGCTAATATTATTGAGAAAAGTATGAATCCTCTTCTTCTCCCTCTAGCTATTGGTAAATAACAGGACAGACCGAGTTCTATAGCCTTGGACGGCAACTGGTCTACCGCAAAAATAAATAGCAACCGACTGCGGAAAAGAAAGATACATGATCGCCTAAGCGTGTATCACGCATGGCACATAACTATATATATATATATATATCGAGAGAGAGAGAGACAAATAGATTTGCCACTTACGCATACATCTTAACTTTTTCTTGAGTTTTTTTTTTTTCTTGAGTTTTTTGTTCTCTTTAATATTAAAAGACCACACGTAGCGTTCCTACGTTTCCCGCCAAAAGTCAAGAAGGACTAATATTAGGTCGTTCGGAAAATAATGCCCGACTTTAGAATAAACCTTTTGATTGTGTTTTAATCTATTCTTATAATAGTTGCATAAAAATTCGTAATGATTAAAGAGTCCTCTTTATTAATTTCATAGTAATCTCTTTCAGAAATTATGTTCTCAAATACGTGACGCAGACTGGAAAATAGTATTAGGTCATTCGGATAATAATGTTCAATCTTAGAATAAACTATTTAATTGTATTTCAATATATTCTTATAATAATTGCACAAAAATATATTACTCATTTCTTATGATTAAAGAGTCCTCTTTGTTAATTTCATGTCAATATCTTTCAGAAGGTTGTTCTCAAATACATGACGCACCCTGTGTATACACTGGAAAATAGTAGTAGGTTGTTAGGAAAATAATGTCCGATTTTAGAATAAATCTTTTAATTCTGTTCTAATATATTCTTATAATAATTGCACAAAACTATATTATTCGTTCCTAATGAGTAAAGTGTCCTCTTTGTTAATGTTATATCAATCTCTTTCAGAATTTTACTGAAAACATTATATAGCCCTCATCTTGAACATGAAAAAAGAAGAGAGATCTATTTACTTTTCTGCACGAGTTCAAATTTGGTCATAATGCTTCTCAAACTAATTGCCATCCCAGAGACGCGCTGTGGCTTCCCTCTTTCTCTTCTGCAAATATTTTCAAAGCAACTGTTGCGAAGAGCTATTTTCGCTGGTTCCCGGACTATATGAATTTAAGCGAGCTACCAGGCTGGCATCTTTACCGGTCAAAACGGTTAAATGTAACCATCTCTTCTTCTCAAAAAGTTTCTCCTCTTGCACTTCACGTCTGTGAAACTCCCTTCCCCTTACTTGCTTCCCTGATGATTATAATCTTCAAATATTCAAGTGTAATGTCAATCGACATCTGACCCCCTGAGCTTGTTCCCCGTCCTTCTCTGTATCCTTTCCTCAAACACGTCTCTTTACTCTTGTTCTCAATACTCTGTAACCCCTTGCGTGCTAGTGGCACTCCCGACTTGCTTTGGGTGAATTGGCTTAAAACAAATACTGCCATCATAATGGGGTAAAGGATCCACTTGTGATAGGACAGTACGGCGCTGGTTTTTCCCTTTTCGAAACAGGGTGTAATTTTCCTTTACAAAGCAGGCAATAAATTTTCCCTTTTGAAGGCAGGGAGTAAATGTTCGCTTTTCAAAGTAGAGATTAATTTTTACTTTGCAAAACAGGGAGAATTCTTTTCCTTCTCAAAGCCGGGAGTATTTTCCATTTCAAAGCAGGTAGAAATTTTTCATTTCAAAACCAGGAAATAACTTTTCATTTTCAAAGCTGGGACCATTTTTCATTTTCAAAGCAAAGATTTTTCTTTTTTCATTTTTACAAGAGGTAGTAATTTTTACTTTTCGAAGCAAGATACTGTTTTATCTTTGAAAACAAGGGGCACTTTCCTTTTCAAAGTGAAAACCTATTTTCAGTTTCAAACCAGAGAACACTCCCCCTTTTCAAACAGGGAAAGAGAAGTTTTCCTTTTCAAAGCCAAAGAGCTTTTTAAATGAAACGCCAATCGTCATTTGATATCTCCTTGGATCCTGTTCTTTTATTGTCCATTTTACTCAACAATGTTTTTTCTGTTTCTTTCACTTTCCCTGCGTCTTGGTGGCTTTATCATCTTACTTGGGGAGGGGGGATGATGGTAAAGAATCCAACGAAAGCCAACATGAAATAATAAAAAAAAAATCGGCTTCTGCTGCCATAGTTACTAATGAAGTTAATATTTCTTTGTTATCGTAACACGATGAATGTTTGCTCATTGGCGTCAAGTAATTCATCTGTTATCATAACAATGGAATATCTCATTATTATAAAGGGGTGATCAGGTGTAAACATACAACAGGCCCCTCTTTCAGTTTTTCAACGACCGGGAAATCACCCCAATATTGTGCCTCAATTCTCATTCACGTCGACATAAACAAAATTTGGAAAGGTCCATTACATGTTCACAAGAAAAAAAAGGTGATAATTAATGCTGTGATGTGAAATGAATACACAAATCTTGTTTCCATTATACTTCATTGTTTATTCAGGGATTCACTTGCACGGTCTTGAGGGGGTGTAGGTAGAACAAGTGGAACAACTTCTGTTACGACAGACTAACGGATCAGCTTTTCCCTTCAGCCAGCGAGATCTCTTACCAACCCTCTGCCCTTCTCCTCAACACGACGCAGCACACCCTCTGGCGGTGTAGGAAACTCTATCTCGATGGACGGTACTACCCTCAATTCTAACTGCAGCTATTTATATATACCTGCGAGCAGAACTGTCTAACTGCCGGTCAAGTATCACTTGTTCCCGAAAGTTTTCATTCATCAATTTAAAGTAAGTATTTTGTGTGACACGTTCTTTCCTTTCTACACCTGCCTTTTCTTTTCTCACATTTGTTATGATTCATGGTGATGATGATAGTTTATCATTTTAAAAATAAAGATCTAAAATCTCATCATTCTAAAAAGAACCTTACCACTACAAGTAAAAGTAGTAAAAAGTAGTAAAAAGAACAACACAGACGTATCTTCTTTGCTCTGTGAAAATCCACAGTTGGCGGTTTCAAAAACTTCCCATAACCACGAAATTCTCGGAACAGTTATAAACAAGTAAGCTCAAATTTTAAAAGAAACAAAAAGAGACAAAAACCCGGAGACCATTTAACACCCACAAAGCCACTATTATGAATAACATTCACGAAAAGAAAAGTACAGATTTTTGTCATTAATTTCAACACGTGTCTCAAAGTTTTATTGTTGTATGTTATTGTTGTATGTCTTATTCATTTCATTTTCAGTACACAAAAGGAATAATCTATCACCTAAAACACCCTTGTGCAAATTAATTGAAACAACTGCTTTAGTTTTCTTTCTTTCAACATACGGGCAGTTTTAGACCTACTGGAGTGACAGGGTGTAATCAGTTTTTATTTTTTCTTCAGATTAAGTCATTTGCAGTGGTGTGCAGTAATATGAATCTATTTTCAGGGTGTATGATGAAATATGTTTGGCCTTGAAAAATATCGAGTCATCCGTGATTGCATTAGATTTTCATCACGTCCAGACACTATTGTCTCGACTGTCGATTAGTTGTCCTACGGACATTGTCTGCGATGGATGTTACTATAAGGAAGAGTACGACAATTGTAACGCAGCACGGATACAGTGGCAATCCTTACCAGTGAGCAAATCAAAGTACTATAGACAGGCCTGGAAACTCTCCTGATTTAAATCCAATCGAGAATCTGTGGTCAATCTGCAAGTAATGGACATACGAAGAACTACTATGTGCACTGCGTCATATTTCATTGGAAAATATGGAAAAAAGTAAATAATAATAGAATTATTATTTTCAGTTAATTTGCACAAGGGTATAGGTGATCATAGCCCTCCACATCATCCTGTATAATTAATTTGAACAAGGGTGTAATACATGCAACACGGAGTAAACCAACGTTCGACGTTACACATTTTTTTATTTTTTCTGTAAACCAAGAAGGAAATAAAAGAAACGTCTCTTTTCAATTTTCTTATTTGAAAGAAATCAATATGCCTATTCTATCCTGTCTTTGCCTGTCTTGAAAGAAATCAATATGCCTATTCTATCCTGTCTTTGCCTGTCTTGAAAGAAATCAATATGCCTATTCTATCCTGTCTTTGCCTGTCTTGAAAGAAATCAATATGCCTATTCTATCCTGTCTTTGCCTGTCTTGAAAGAAATCAATATGCCTATTCTATCCTGTCTTTGCCTGTCTTGAAAGAAATCAATATGCCTATTCTATCCTGTCTTTGCCTGTCTTGAAAGAAATCAATATGCCTATTCTATCCTGTCTTTGCCTGTCTTGAAAGAAATCAATATGCCTATTCTATCCTGTCTCTGTTGTATATCTCTCTCCTTGATTCTTATTTCTTTTGATGTGGGAAGTTCATTTTTCCTGCTTTGTTTCTGGGTCTTCAAGTAGCAGGTAAATGCTTATAATCTTGTTAGGTGGATGCTTAAGTACCAACTCGATTTCTGTCGATTCTATAAAAAATAGTTCTGTCGTCCGGTTCACGCTCCTCCTCGACCTTTTGAACAGTAATAGTTGTTTATTCATTGCTTCCTGTTCAGAATTGTGTCTCCGGTTCTCTCTAAAGTCTTCTAATTATAAGTCACTAACAGTAAACCCTTACGTCTTAGTGGCGATCACGTGTCAGTGCAGACGCAAAAGAGGCCCTGGGTTGCGCGTGAACATGTCTGTCAAAGCTAGTCACATCCGGATGTGACTAGATTGGCGTGTCCAGATACGGGCCTGCATGCAACTTGTCCAGATTCGGGTCTTTTTCAACTGTCGCTTGTCAACAAAGGTGACGAGAAAACCAGCAGTTAGCGGTGAATGGGTGGCAAGACACGCTTTACTATTATCAGAGATTGGGCGTCTTGTGCTCTTGGTGCATTTGTTCCGGAACCGTGGTACCGCCCAACGAGCTGTGGTTTCTTTGATAATGGGCTTACCAGTAATTACTCATTTTTACTTTGTTTCCTCTCGTCTCTATCTCTTCTCTGTATGTTACCCCTTAATTCTTAAGAGAACAATCTGTTAAGTGTTTCCCCAAACCTCAACACACCCTTGCCTTATTTTACAACAGTATTAGTGGTATTATCGCCTTCTTTGGCATGAATTGCTTAAAAAAATCTATCAATTATTTTATTCCCTTTTGGTCAAGTGGGTGGCTGATTTTAAGATTCTACTTCACAGACATAATTGCTGATCATAAAGAAAACAATATTCTTTAGACAGATAAAAATCATTTACGACCAACTTGCAGCTGATGTCATAAATGACCTTTAGCCTTTTGTTATCTGGGGCAAAGAATTGCCTGTTAATTTTAATTTTCATTTGTAAGGAAGCTATATTTTCTTAGTTCATTGCTAAATCTGCTTCTAAGAAAGTTCTCTGCTAACAGTTTTTTCTCAAAGAAACTTATTTCATGCATATATTAAGAGCTTATACATTTTAATGCTACTTTAGATTTTGATTAGTAAACGCTCCTTTGTTGTCGTCTAAGCTGTGTTGGCTCCATGTGTTCCATTAAGGAAATCAACCCCCTAGTCCCATCATAAGTCCAATCCAATGTAGAACTACATTCATTTCGTGGAATTATTTCCGGGAAACCAGTTTTCCTGTACACTTTTCGACTTAACATTTCTCTGAAGTGGAAAGTCTATATTGAATTCATTGCTCAGTCAGCTGCTAAGAAAGTTGGTTCCCAGTATTGTGCCAGACATGTTTCTCTCCAGAATCTATCATACAGAAGTATCAATGTTGGGGGAATAAGTCTTTTTATTGCTGATTGTCTTTTATTTTGTGTTTTAAGCCAACGTTCTCAGCTGACATGAAGTGGAAAGACTGAATTTAATTCACGGTTCACGGTGTCGTACCAGACAATTTTTCTCTCCAGAATCTATCCTACATATCTATATGTCTATTATTTGTCCATGCTTAGAATATTCCTGACACATATAGTCCGGTACCTCCGCTATATATTTAGAGATCCTGTAAAAGAATCAGTAATATTATTGCTCTTGATCTGGCCTCTCGGCTTCAGTCACTTTACCACCGCTATAAG
Organism: Acanthosepion lycidas; assembly: GCA_963932145.1. Lineage (NCBI taxonomy): Eukaryota > Metazoa > Mollusca > Cephalopoda > Sepiida > Sepiidae > Acanthosepion > Acanthosepion lycidas. Next base: position 13,640,606 of record OZ010604.1, on the reverse strand, counting down.
GTTGCCTCCCTGTACCTTATATGTAAATATTTTCATGGTAATCGTTCGGATGAGCTCTTAAGTATAGTGCTTTATTAATTTAAGCGCAGTACTAGATTGGCGGTAAGGTCTCATCAATTTCCATTTGGGTTGGCTAGATGTATGTTCTATGCTAAGAGTTTCTTCTCTCGCACTTCTCACTTATGGAACTTTCTCTCTCTCTCTCTCTCTCTGGGCCATGCTTTTCAGTGAACTTCAATATTCAAAAATTTTAAAAGCAATATCAATCACGTTTTACTGTCCTCCTGATTACTCTTCTTTTGTTCCTGTTTCTTAGTAATGTTTCTATGTTCTAATTCTTCCACACCCTCTGTGTCTTAGTGGCTTTATTGCCTTGTGTGAGGTGAACTCGATTAAAAAAAACAGCAAAAAAAAAATCTTGACTTTGTGCGTGTGTTTAGAAGCCAGTCGTATGCGAGACCGAGTGTATCACACAGGCTGCGTGAATATACTTATATATTATAGAAGGGATTTTATACTTTTATATTTACAAATATTTATATTCGTGTTTATCTGTAATTTTGCTAGGACGTAATTATTTGAGAAAAGCCAACACTTAAAAACTGTCACTTTTTAAGATTGTATTTATGTCTTTTACAGAACCAAGGCGCGTCTTTTGACTTCTGTTGAAGTTAAAAAGGTAATCTCATAATTTATTGCTTATTGCTTATGTATTCTACAGTTCAAAAGTTTGAAGCCACCCCAGAATTAGTATGGGAAGAACTTGACAAAAAAGTGCCATCCTGGGTATGACGATAAACTACGTTCAACAGCAAGGCCTCTGATCAGGAGGTTTTGAAGAGCGTGGAACCATCTCTTAATTGCTGATGTTACCAGGTTGACCCTGACCCGGGGTGGTAGCACCTGTTAGGGTCCCAGCTATGGGTAAATAGTTAACCCCCAAACTGGGGTCATAACATTTTGAAAGTGCAAAAATAGGTTTTAATGCCAGAAATACTTTGTAAAAAATTATTACCATCAATAAATTTTTGAAGACAAATTATTACCAGCTATACATCTAAAAAAATAACAGCAATACAGTTTTGCAAAAAAATATTACCAGCAATAAAAATTTTGTTGGCATTAAATATCCCATTGAGGTGTTGATATGCCGTAAAACAAACCAAACCGAAGAGTGAAACTTTTCCCTTCCCAAAAAATGAAAAAGAAATCTTAGAGTCATTGAAAAACAGAATGGAATCAATTATCAAACTTATACTTTGAGAAAATTTCGCAACGAATGCCAAAACTTTGTGCTGCAGTAATCAAGGCGAAAGGAGGATATTGTGACGAGAGCTAAATTTAATCATTAAATCTTTTTTTTTTGTCATAATAAAATTTCTAAAAAAATCAGGTCTCACTTTTTAAACTTTATAATAATTTTCTCTTATTTAAAATACAAAACAACTATATATGACGGTTCTGTATAGGATACAAGTTCGATTCCTGTCAGAGGACGAATATTTTCTATGAAAATTTCTCGGACAGTCGGGCCGGTAAATGTTGTTTAATACTGTTTATTATAAACAGAGAATTTACTTAAATGTTTGTATCTATAAAAAGAATGTTAAACATAAAACTGTCTTAAAATAATTTTAGGACTTTGTCCATTTCATAATGTGTGACATTTGAAATAAATAATTTGAATTAAACATTAAATAAATGTGTGTGTATATATATATATATATATATATATATATATATATATATATATATATATATATATATATATAAGTGAACATTGAATTCAACACTCAAAGCCTCTGAGTGTTGGCTTCAATGTCCATTTTATATTTATATTTACATACGCTCTATCTCTGATATTGAGCACTTTATCCCATAAATATAGCACACCTTAAAACTATATTTCTTCATATATATATATATATATATATATATATATATATATATATATATATATATATATATATATATATTGATAATATTAGTGGTAAATATACATATATATGCAAAATCCACAGGTGCATATACACACATGTATATTTTATTTTTTTTGAATAAAAAATTCTAACAGGATAGAATCCAGGTAGAACTCAATGTCCAGGACAGAGTAAGGATATAATAAAAAGGCTTAAACACTAATATTCCATGGTCACAATTTATTTCATTGGAATCGTAAATACGATCCAATTCATCAGATTTACAAATTCAAAAAGAAAACTGAAAAAAACCCACTCCGGAATAGAATTTAGAGAAAGTGTAAGTATGAGTGTGGGACGAATGTTAGTTCCAAAGAGAGGGGTAATATACGAGTGAATTTAACAGAGAGGGTTTATATATATATATATACACACACACATATTTATTTAATGTTTAATTCAAATTATTTTAGTTTGGGATTAATTTATGTGTTATATATTTTGAATAACATGAGGTTAACGTCTTGGTTATTTTTTAAACGTCGTTATAGTCATATATTTTGGCTTGTGAAAGGAGTAATTCTTTCCGGAATGGAGATATTGGTAAAAAAAATCCTATGCGTAGATTTGCATTTTTATAAGATTCGATACCGGCATTCTCGAGAATTTTAAATTACTTTTTCTTTTAATAAAAAAATGCTAAAAAAACTAATAAATTGAATAAAAAATTAAATTTTCATTGTCCGTCACATTCAAACACACACATATATATATATATAATTATTTATTCGAAAATTATAACATACATATGTTATAAAATCACTATAAAAATAGCCATTTTGTTTCAACACTTCTGGTGTTTTATCAAGTGATGGTGTTGAGTGTCCAATACCATCACTTGATAAGACACCGAAAGTGTTGAAACAAAATGGCTATTTTTATAGTGATTTTATAACATATTTATGTTATAATTTTCGAATAAATTATATTTGCTCTACTCTGTATTGAGCACTCTTACAAGAATAGTATTTTTGGTTATTGGAATTTATTCCGCATACACCAATCCTATACTTAGTTATATATATATATATATATATATATATATATATATATATATATATATATATATATATATATATTTAAGCAGTGTTCGTTGTGAGTGTGGATCTTTCTGCGTGTTGGACTTAACAGGGAAAAGACGAGCATTAAGTTTTTTTTTTTGTCTCGTTTTGGCTGAGGAGGAAGTGACGTATGGTATTTCTGATTGGTCGCTTGCTATTTCAATGTCAGAAGTGACAGTTATTTATACGTCCGTTGTTGTGTGCTTGGTAGAAATTTGCTTCAGGATCGCCTGCCGAAATAGGTACTGTTTCGGTAGGGACTCTTGGGTGAACAATTATGCTGTTGAAAGACCCAAAACTTGTCATGGCCCAAAGTCATAACATCACTGATGAGGCGATCCTGTGTACCTATTGGAGTGTATTCATAACACACACACATATATATATATATAATTTAAATTGCGTATATTTTGGCAGCATGTTTTCTTTAAGACATGGTTCATTAAATAAATTAGATAGGTTTTGCCAACTTATTTTAATAGAACAGGTTTCTTAGTATCCTTATTAAAGAAAGAAAGAAAATTACCATCTTGATACATATTCATTTAATCCGAGTACTTTCGACATTAGCATAATGTCATCATCAAGTTCTCTTTTTTTTCTAAGGTAAAAATTGTTGTGTTTATCTGAAAATTAAATTTTTACTTGAGAAGTTATAAACGCTAAGGTTATGTAATATACGATTTTTAAATTTTATGATGTAAACACACGATAAACGCCAAGGGAGGTAACTAAGTTATTTAAATGTCTAAATATTTAAAAAAAAAAACTGTTACAACTTTGATATTTTAAACTATCTACTGTAAACGTTTTAAAATATTTGTGCATTATTCATAATTAATTTTACTAAGAGTTGGTATCAATTTTTTTATTATAGATCCAAGACGCTGATGCTGACATTGTGCTAAGACTGAAAATATTCGGAATAAAGTAAATATAGCTCAACATGGTAATTTTCTTTCTTCCTTTAATAATTGGTACTAAAAAACTTCTTACGAAAGGATCCTATTAAAAATAAGTAGACAAAACTTATCTAAATTATTTAATCACACACACACACACACACACACACACACACACACACACACACACACACACACACACATATATATATATATATATATATATATATTGTCATCCACAGGCAGACTGTTTCGCTGTATCACAGCTCATCAGTGTGCCTAGACGTCCGGTTGCCTCTAGCTAGGATCAAAACCCAACTGAATTGGCGTCAGTTGGGATTCTACCACTAAGCCGTTGGCGCACGACAGGGATGAAAGTGTATTTAAGCGTATTTATTTTTAGATAAACACACAGTGACTGAGAGAACTCGATTCGATCTACCGAAGAGTCTTATTATTAGCCGTAATAGTCATTCCCCAGAGAATTCAACCGAAATAAATTTTTCAGGAGCATATATATATATATATATATATATATATATATATATATATATATATATATATAACAATAAAAATGCTTAGACTTATTTTACTTGATAAAAAGAAAAGTGAAAAATAAAACAAACACAGGCGACCGGTTTTGCCCTCACTCAACAGAGCTGGATCGAGGGATTTAAAAACGATATTTTTTATGAAGGCGAAATACAATTTAAATAGAAATCACGTTTCCTCCTAATAGACACACCCTCTGTTTACAGAAGGAGACCTGTGACCTAATCACATGTAAAGGATACCCATTATAAGATAAAGTTTTACTGATTTTTTTATTATTATTAGCTAGTTTAAATATATAGAATAATAATAGCTGGCTAATCGTATTCGAGGATACCTGTCTACTAGGGCAGCTAGTCAATCCCTATTGCAGATGCTTGCTCAGGCACATTTTTGTTTATTCAACACCCACAGAGTCCACCTGTGGTTTATACTGCAACTATGCCGAGGAGACCTTAGTTACAGTTTCTGGGAGACAGCGTGTTATCTAGAATGATCAAAAATTTGAACAAGGCCAACACGGTTAAGCCCTCGGTCACGATGACTTGTGGCTTTTTGCTAGCACAGCTACCGAAGGTTCTCGAGGGTCCCCTCTAACCAATTTCACTCACAAGTCTTGGGTAAACTTGTGGTATGATTTTCAGTAACTTTCCAAAGGTGCCCCTCGCTGGGATCTACCATCTTCCGATATATATATATATATATGTGTGTGTGTGTGTGTGTGTGTGTGTGTGTGTGTGTGTGTGTGCGTGTGTGTGTGTGTGTGTGTGTAATATTAGTGGTAAATATACACATACATATGCAAAATATATAAATATATATACATAGATGCATACACATACATATATATTTTTTGAATAAAAAATTCCAAGAGGATAGAATCCAGGTAGAACTCAATGTCAAGGACAGAGTAAGTATATATATATATATATATATATATATATATATATATATATACCCCTGGTCAAAGTCTTAAGACACGATACAAAAGGGTTAAAAAATATCAAATACTGTTACTCTAATCAAAATATATTTGCGAAACCTTTACATTTAATTAGAAAATGTAGTTTATCAACAAACAAGTGAAATTTTAAACTTTTAATTAATTAATTCAAAGAAACATTATTTATTAATAGAAAACATTTATTTATTTATTAAGATATTTCCAGATTGTGCAGAAGTATGATGCTTTTTGACTCTAGTCTCATCAGCTGTATTAGGGTTTGTTAGCCATATTCCAACAGAATTGTTGCAGTTTCAAAGATCCAGTAGATGGCTGATCAAATTTATGACTAGAAGATTTACCACATTTCTAATTTCAAAACGATAGGAGTCGTGTGTCTATTAGAGTTTAGTGAAACTCTAATAAATAATTTATCCACTGGGCAATGTGAATAAAAGTATAGCGTTACGTATCTAACATTTTACCTAGACCATCGGCTATTAATATATAGGATTATTTTCGGATAATCCATTAATCGGTTCGCTAAGCTTTTATTATTTTATGAATCAGTTAGCACAAACCGATCTATGTAATTGCAGAAACCCCGATCAATGTCCATTATCAAACAGGTGCCTAACGAAATCCATTGTATATATGTGCTATATCTCATCAAATTAGAATCCCAAGGATATTAAATTGTATGTGGGATCCACTAGAAGACCTTTTAAGGGTCGATATTACAATCACATATTCTCTTTTACTAATACAAGCAAACGCAATATGACATCACTTTCTAAATACATTTGGAAACTGAAGGAAGAAAGCAAAACACATAAATGGAAAATCCTAAAACAAGCCAGAACTTGCAAATCTTTGAACGTACCTTTGATTTTTATGTTTGCAGGAAAAATATGTATTATTAAACTTTTGAACAACGGCCAGTTATTAAATCAAAGATTTGAAACCATCGTTTTTGTAGGCATATTAAAGATCTATTAGGTTTTTGCAAAATAATGACGTAATAATGTCGTTTTGTGACGTATCTTTTAACGTCAAAAAACGACATTATTACGTCATTATTTTTGCACCAAACTAATAACATTAAAATCTTGCTAAACTTTCAAATCTATAACCCTGAACTTTCAAAATTATAACTCACCTCCTTTGATATCATTTCTACCCTCTTGTATACCCTTCTACTAATCTAGCTTAGATTATGATTCTTAAAATGTTTTTGCACATATATAATACTAGTAATACTTTTAGATCAATTGATTTACATCCATACTTATTCTACAAGTTATACAGTCCGACAATAGGTCAAAATTTGCTTATAAAAGTTATAATAATATCCCATACTTTTATATACTTTTCTACTTATATTAGGTTGGTGTAAAAATAATGACGTAATAATGTCGTTTTTTGACGTTAAAACATATGTCAAAAAACGACATTATCACGTCTTTATTTTTGCACCAACCTAATATCTTAAATTGATAAGTAGAAATTATTAAAAAAAAACAACAAACAACAAACTTATGTATTCAATATATCAAGAATAAATATCCACCTCTTAATTCATTAATTTATAAAATAGATTCATTGATTACAAACTTAAAGCACTAATTCCAGCCTAAATATACGCAGTTCATCTCTGGCTTTGTTTTAAAGTTACCCAAAAAGTTTCCAGTTACTACTATAACCATCCTTTGAACTTATCCCTCCTCTATCGTCTTACTCTCGCCTATTCCCACCTTCCCTCCCCTACCCCTCACTCTTAGGAAACTTGGAAATGGTATGCCTAAATCCTTGACCGTTGCTGTGGATAAAAAACAAATTTCGGGTCGAGCCATCGTTTTAACACCGCGACAATCCCTCACCAAACTGCTATCAACAAGCATTATTGTTTCACTGTCACCATTTTGCCTTTCCTATCTTTTCTTTATCCTTGTACTGATTTAAAATCTACTTTTTTTTTCAAACTAATGGAAAAAAGGAAGTGACGTTCCACATGGGGCCTGCTTACAAACAGAATTGTTCATAACTATTTTGGTTCTCACCACTCGAAATGCAACTAAATGAGCCGAAACGAAGCTGCATCTTTGTAGTGAGTAAATTGCTTTTTGTCTATATGAAAGAATATATATATATATATATATATATATATATATATATAGCATAATGAGAAGCCACGTATACTTTCTTAATATGTATATATAGAAAAAGTTGCAAATTAAAAATAATAATGTTCTTTTATGAAAGTATTTATTTATTTGTATATATATTTGATATTTCAGATTTGCCTCAATCTTTCTTCAGAAATATTTCAGACTTATTTCTGAAGAAAGATTGAGGCCAATCTGAAATATCAAATATATATACAAATAAATAAATACTTTCATAAAAGAACATTATTATTTTTTTAATTTGCAACTTTTTTCTATATATATATATATATATATATATATATATATATATATATATATATATATATATAATCATAATACAGAAGAAAACCTTAAAGATTTATTTCGGTTATAATTTATTGCGTGAATATTTCGATATATTCATCTCTCACTTTGAATTTTTTTCTTTTTTTACTAAGAATTTTCGTCTGAAGAGATGAATATATCTTCAAATTAACGAAATAAATTATAACTGAAAAGAATTTTTCAGGTTTTCTTCTTGCTTATTATTATTATTATTATTCTCTGTAGTCTACATTGTGCTCTCTCTGGAATAATATTCTCCTTGGAATTATCCCTACCAGTCAAAAATTGGTAATACATTGGTAAAATTGGTAATTGGTATTTATATATAAGAAATATATTATAAGAAAGTTGTCGGGGCCGGAGAAGAAGTCTCTTATATCCGGGTTTCTCTTATATCAGGGTTTGGTCTATTTTGTTTAGGTAAGTATGGCTCTAATTTGGGATAAGAGAAAATCACTCTTATATCCGAGTTTCTCTTATATCAGGGTTTCTCTTATATCCGGGTTACACTGTATATAATAAATTTACTAATTTAAAAATATGCGATGGGACCATATTTTTAAATTAGTCCATTTATAATATCTATGCTCCGCAGAATAGTATTGAGCACTGTTTTTAAAACTAAAAGCAGTTATTAAAAACGCCGGATTATAAATTTCTTTTCTGTTCTTTCTCATTATTTCAATATATATATATATATATATATATATATATATATATATTAGGTTGGTGCAAAAATAATGACGTAATAATGTCGTTTTTTGACGTATTTTTTAATGTCAAAAAACGACATTATTACGTCATTATTTTTTCTCCAACCTAATATATATATATATATATATATATATATATATATATATATATATATATATATATATAAGGAAAGTCAGAGAGAGAGGGGGTTGAACATACTGAGATATGTAGATTGATAGATAAACAAGAAGAGAGAGAGAGAGTTAACTGAATTTAAGATATCATTGATTTTCGTTGTGCCCCACAGTTGTACTGAGTGCTTTTGTGGCATTGGCCTACATGAAACTAAACTTAATCAGTCGATTGTTTTCAGTTCAGGCCAAAATTTATTCCCGGTAATGCTTTTGAATTTTTTCTTTTTTTATAGCAGCAAAGAATTAAGCTTAGATAAGAAACAAGGAGGAAGTTTGTCAGCCCAGCCATTTGATAACAAAGTCAACAAGCGAGATAAATCAGTACATGCTACAAGAGGAATGTGACTTTTCACGAACTTTGTATTTGTAGAATTTTGTTATCAGGCTGAGATAACCAGGGAATAGGTAACAGAACTTTGTTGGAAAGGTTGAGAGTGAAGCCCAGGCCAGTAAAATTTGTGTCGATTATACCATAGGTTTCGCCATGAGCCAGACGACACCTTCCGCCATTTTGTTTTGTCTTTTAATTTACGTATATGGTAAGTGGAATTTCTATTTTGTTTTTAATTCTAGTTTTATAAAAATATTTTATGGTTTGAAAATACAAACAGATTCTGATAAATGCCATATTTCTCTTCGTGTTTGTAAAATCGAAATATCGATTTAACTGTTGACATATAAAAACATCCGGAATGTTCATACGAAATTTGTGTACGTCTATTTATAATGTTCTCTATTCCGGATTTCTCCTAACTGACCCCAGTCATCGTAGGGGTACACGATTTACGGATTATCAAATTCGTGATTTTCTATCTATCTCTCTCTCTCTCTCTCTCTGTCTGTCTGTCTGTCTGTCTCTCTCTCTCTCTCTCTCTCTCTCTCTCTCACATACACACCCACATGTCCCCAAGTCTATTTATATCTATAGATATTAACGCCAGTATGTTTTGAATAGACTTAACACAATCTAACATAAAGTGAAAATGTCGGGCACCAATTGAAGAATGAAATTACCTTTTATATGCCGTGTGTCTTCAGGACGTGTATGATTATGCCGCTACACAATCTCCTTCTTTTGTTGTTCTAAGTGACTTTTATCTCTTTGCCATCTCTTTTTGTCCCTTTTTTTGACATCCATTCACACAAACTCATTAAATCGTGGCACTCCACAACTTCATGTCCTTTTTTAAAAAGTTTCTCTTTTTTTTTTTGACTTGCTTCTCTTGCCTTCAGCCTGTCCTATAAGTGATAGATCCCCCACCAAACCTATATCCTCAGTTTCCGAGAGATTTCAGTTGTCTTTTTCTGATTCTTTTTATCCGAGTTTCATGACAAACCAACTGTAAAATGGAGATGTGAGAATTTCAAAGTAAACGCCTGCTTTTTAGAAGTAGGGAAAAGGTGAATTCCTGGAAAAAAAGAACCTAGTCTATCGAAAGCAGAATTCAAGGTCTTCCGTTCCCCTTGTGAACTTACACCGGGCCTTTTTCCAATATCGTCCATATTGACGAAGACAGAAATCGAAAAAAATCGATATTGTCTCGTCGACAAAAAACACCCAAGATGCCCATTAATATGTCTACAGTCTCTGGAGTTCTAAAATAAGGAATAATTCTAATTAGGATCCACATCTATTTTTTTATTTTTATTAATCCATTTCAGCCGGTTTGTTCACCGGGCTTCCTATATTTAAGTCCTAATTTTAAGTAGTATGATGGCACAATAATAATAATTTTGATTAGTATCTTCATCTTTGTTGTTTTCATCAATTCATTTTACTCGGTTTGTCCTTCGAGCTTATTATTTAACGTTATATGATTCGGTACTCTAATGACTGAGTAGTATTTTCATCAATTTTTGTTTTCACAAAATTTCAGCCGGTTCGTTCTTCGGGCTTCCTAATTCTTATCTTATAAGTTAAAGTCCTGTCATTATCAAAAGGAAGGATTCTGGCAAGTATCTCCATCTTTGTTGTTTTCTTGATCACTCCATTCCAGCCGGTTCGATCTTCGGGCTTCCTAATATGTATCTTGAAAGTTTAAGTATCGTCATTACCAAAAGGAAGGATTCTGACTGGTATTTTCATCTTCCTTGTTTCCTTGAACATTCCACCCCAGCCGGCTCGTTCTTTTGGCTTCCTAAATTTTCATCTTTGTTGTTTTCTTGATAACTCCATTCCAGCCGGTTCGTTCTTCGGGCTTCATAATTTTCATCTTCTAAGTTTAAGCACTGTCATTGCTAAAAGGAATGATTTTGACAATTATTTCCTTCTTTGTTGTTTGCTTGATCATTCCATTCCAGCCGGTTCATTCTTCGGGCCTCCTAATTTTTTTCTTCTAAGTTTAAGTACTCTCATTACCAAAAGAAAGGATTCTGACAAGTATTTCCTTCTTCGTTGTTTTCTTGAACACTCCATTCCAGCCGATTCGATCTTCGGGCTTCTTAATTTTTTCTTCTACGTTTAAGTACTCTCATTACCAAAAGAAAGGATTCTGACAATTATTTTCATCTTTATTGTTTTTGTTTGATCATTCCATTCTAGCCGGTTCGTTCTTCGGCCTTCCTAATTTTTTATCTTCTAAGTTTAAGTACTGTCATTACTAAAAGGAAGGAATCTGACTAGTATCTTCATCTTTGTTATTCTGATGACTCCATTTCTGCCGATTCGTTCTTCGGGCTTCCCATTCTTTATTTTATGCGTGTCTTTTCAGTGAGTGGCGTAATTGGCTTGATGTGCTACAACTGTGCCAGTACAAAACCTTTTTCGAAATGCGAATCGGACGTTAGAGAATTACGAAAAGGCTTGAAATCGAAGTTCGCAGTTAACTGTTCAGACTATGCCAATTTGACCACGCCCTATTGTTCAATAGAGACACATCGCAATAACGGTAAGTAAAGGAGCAGACTCCCTCCACTCCTCCATCCATATATATATATATATATATATATATATATATATATATATATATATATATATATAAATTTATTTGATTAAACCTTAATTTCTTAATGCGTATTCATATTCGAGTAGATGCTCTGTTTTTATTTATTTATTAAATCGTATATTTATTTATTTACATCAACTAGTCTTAATATTTGAGAAATCTGGTTCGAGAAACCTGTTTAACAGGAACACGTGACCATATGTGGCGGGAATATTCAAAGAATGGACGAATGGTAGATTCTGGAGAGAAACATTGCAGATTTTATCAAGAATCTCTAAATATATAACAGAGGCATCAGACCATATGTGGCAACAATATTCAAAGCAAGGACGAATAGCAGACTTATAGATATGCAAGATAGATTTTGGAGAGAAACATTGCAGATTCTTCTTAGGATCTTATCAAGAATCTCTAAATATATAACAGGAACACCGGACCATATGTGGCAGCAATATTCAAAGCATGGACGAATGGTAGACTTATGAATATGCAAGATAGATTTTGGAGAGAAACATTGCAGATTCTTCTTAGGATCTTATCAAGAATCTCTAAATATATTGCAGGAGCACCAGACCAGATGTGGCAGAAATATTCAAAATGTGAACGAATGGTAGATTTATTAAACAATATATTCATTATTTACATCAAACCGATCTGAATGTTTGATAAATCTGCTTAGAAAAATATGCTTCCTCTGGTAGGATTTGAACCTGCGCCCTCCTTTGCAGGATAAACCATAGTCAGATTCGAAGGGCTTTAGACCAATTCATCCATGAGGGTGTTCCGGTTAAAACAAGTTTGAATAGTGTAATCCTTCGTGTCCCAGTATAATACAACAAGAACACGTGACCATATGTGGCGGCAATATTCAAAGAATGGACGAATGGTAGACTTATAGATATGTAAGATAGATTCTGGAGAGAAAAACTGTTTAACACGACACAGTGAACCAACTTTCTTAGCAGCTGACTTAGCGACTGAAAAGCCAAATATATATTTTGGATTGTAAGTATATCTTTTTTTTTTCTTGAGTGAATATTTCATTTATTTATTAAACTCTCTATTTTTTTTTATTTACTTCTACCGGCCTGAATATTCGAGAAATATAAATATATGCGTCCTTCAGCAGGATTCGAACTCCAATCCACTCGGAGAAACCGCCATTAGATCTGACGTGCCTTTAACCATCTCGGTCACAGAGGACCTCCTTCGCGAACAAAGCGTGAATAAAACTTTTGAAACAAACATTTCCTTTCCGATTCTCGAAATATTCATCTGTTTCTGTCCTAACGTAAGCGAAAACAATTTTTAAGAAATGGATTAAATTCCACATATTTTTAATTTATTTCTTTAAACTTTAAAACGAATATATATATATATATATATATATATATATATATATATATATATATATATATATATATATATATATATATAAAGCTGTAGAAAAAGACAATATTTATAAAAGACAATGTAAAAAACAATAGGAGGAACTAATATTAGGCGACGCGTTTCGTCCAATGTGGACTTTTTCAAGGCAAAAACAAAATTAATTTATTAAAACAAAGTAACTATTAATAACAAAACAAAATGTCCTTAGCAACTGAAAGAATTTACATAAACGCTATTATATTCGTATTCTAAATTCTCACAGTTGCTAAGGACATTTTGTTTGTTGAGAAAGTCCGCATTGGACGAAACCCATCGGCTAATATTACAGTCTTCCTATTGTCAATTACACACACACATAAATATATATATATACTTTAAAAATCAGGAGGTCAGTTCAATCTGTTACCTTGGTTTCAGCCATGAAGTATCCTCAGGCGATTTTTATCAAATGGCCTCTTAACGTTTTATTTTTAAAAAAACCTAATTAAATTAGGAGGGAAACCCCCATCAATACTGGAAAGAGGGATAAAAGCTACTGAACGTCAGAAACCTGTTTTCTCTAAAAAGAAAATTAAGAGAAAGAATGAATGCTGAATGAATGCCGAATGTTTCCTTATAAAGAAAACGGCTAATATTACGATTACCATAACCAATGATACTGTCTCCCCTTTGATCGTAACAAGGTTTGTTCAAAAAGTTCTAAGCCTCACTCAGAAGGAGTTGGAGAAACAAGACTGTTTTTAACTATGTTTCAATATAGTCCTTCTTGACATCCATGCACTTAAGCCAACGATGCTTAAGCATTGCAATCCTATCACGGAAGAAGTTGGCGTCCTGGTCTTCCAGAATCTCCTACTCAGCATATATGATCTTATCAGTGTTTCCAAATAGCAGGCGGAATTTGAGTTAAGGAAATATGAAGACGTCAGATGGAGCTAAGTTCGGTGAGTAAGGTTGATGGTGTAACAATTCAAAGTCATGGTTTGCTGATTCAGCTACTGCAACCTGAGTAGAGTGAACAGGCGCGTTATCCTGGAGCGCACCTGCTCCCAGCTTCCCTCTGAGTTTCGACCTGATTGCTTCCTTTAGTTGTCTTAATTCTGACGCAGAGTACTCTTTCTCTTTTCCATTTAGTCTCTCATGATGACGATTTCAAAACCCGAAGCAAACAGAAGCTATCTCCTTCCCTTGCTTGAACATCTTCGCGTGGAGAACCAGAATGTTTCCACTGTTTGCTTTGAATCTTTGATTCAAGTTCAAAGTGTTGAACCCAGGTATCATCTTGAGTTACTAATCTACGTTGGATAGTCCCAGGTTCAGCCTGGAAGCGAGTCAGAAATGTTCTGGAAATGTCAGCCCTTTTCAACTTTATCTCTGACTATCAGTAGAACCCGGCGTTGCCCGGGGATATAACAGTAAGAGATAGATCAAGTATCGACCATCATAAAGACTGAAAAATAAAATTGACAAAGATTATTGTTTAAGGTTGACGGACACGCATGTCTTAATTAGTTTTTTTTTTTTTGTTTTTTACGAATTGGTCAAACCCAAACTCAAACAAAAAAATAATGATATATCAATGATAACACTTTTAATCTGCTTAATAGCCTTTTAAATAATGACAATTGTATATCAAAGTTACTCTAAAGTCTAAGCTAATAGGAGTTGGCATGTAGCTAATTTCGGCCGACTATCGCGAATTTGAAACCTACGTATGGCATATTAGACGCAGGGGAATTTTAAAAGATACTTATAATAAAAAAAAATGTGCGCCTTATATGCCGTCAAATACGGTACACTATCAAATGCTGACCTGGTCTCGATGGAACAAATATGGATATTTAGGAGAACGATGAGTTGTTCTCCCAACTCTCTCTCTCTCTCTCTCTCTCTCTCTATATATATATATATATATATATATATATATATATATATATATATAGGGTGTTTCACAATTGTTGAAAGAAAGCAGCAGCCTCTCGAGGAGCATGAGGCCTTTTGTTGTGGAGTAATTTGAATTTATTGCATATAATTTTAGTGAAACAAAGTACCAATATTAAACGTGATGAAATATATTGAATATTATCAATGATAACACTTTTAATCTGCATAAGAACCTTTGCATAAGAAATCTCGGATTTTCATCTGTACAATTATTTCTATTGTCAATGATGATAGGTATTTTAAAGTCACTCTAAAGTCTAAGCTAATAGGAGTTGCCAGGTAGCTAATTTCGGCCGACTATCGCGATTTTTAGACTTACATATGGCGTATAAGACGCAGGGGAATTTTAAAAGGTATTTTTAGTCAAAAATAAAGTGCGCCTTATATATACCGTCAAATACGGTAATTTAAATTATTATTCAAAATAACCCACATTAAATATTGATCACCACAGGAGAAGGTAGCTTAACGTGAATATAGAGAATTAATATGAGTATATGTTTTATTATCATAATAAAAACAAACATTTAAATTAAATTAATAAATGAATACATCTCATTCTTTTAGTGCGGCCTTGTTCTTAATCGCCGTAACAATTCAATGATTAAAATAACAAATACTTATTCAATAAATATGCAATATTTTCTTTTCTTTTTTTTTTTTTTTTGCATATCTTTTAAGTTATTATATATCCAAGAATCTAATTTTCGGTTCCCCCTGCAAACAGATCACAAGACCAAACGTTTCAAAAAGTTAAAATTTGGCCCCGGAAGTAAATATTTGGGTATAGCCAGTTGTATGTTGCATGCTTAAGAGTAAGAAATCCTAAGAATTTATCCTTCGCTGTCAAAAAGGAAAACTTGACATTTTCATAAAAATATATATTTTACCATGGTGTACTATATAGTGGAGGCACGGTGGAATAATGGATAGCGGAGAGCCGAGTTCGAATTACAGTCGAATCGATTACATTCACTTATGTTGCTATTACCCTTGGGAAAAGTATGAATCCTCTTCTTCTCCCCCCGGGTTTTATAGCATTGGATGGCATTATGGTCTACTGTAGAAAGATATGGCAACCAACTGCGGAGAAAAGAATATGCCTCGTCATGTATCGAATGATACATGATCGCCTAAACGTGTATTACGTATGGGACATAACTGACTGACTATAAAGTTAAATTAAATTAAAGAAATTATTAAAACACGAAGTAGGGTTTTTGTCAAAGTATTTTTCCCAAACAAATCAGTTTATTCAAATTTCATCGATTGGTATGCTAAATTGAACGAAGCGTAGAGTTTGTGAATCTCGACAAAAATGTACCGATAACTTCAACAATACTGTGAGGATTTCAATTCTAGTGATTTAAAACGCAGAAATCTTTTTTGTTTTACTTTTGACAATAGAAATAATTGTATACACGAAAATCCGAGATTTCTTATGCAGTATTAACTCCTTACACTTGGACGAGTCTGTTTTTAGGTGGGAACCCAGGCGTGTACGCCCGGGACAAGGACAAAAACTGCCCTCATCCCCCGCAACCGACGCTGGCCTCGGAGCGAGCACCGATCCCTCCCTCTGGTGCAATGGGAAGGCGCGGCCTCGGGCAGCTGTTCCCCAGGGCTGGGCATCTCTCAGTATAATTTTCTCAGTTGCCCCTCTGTCCTTTGACAGAGAAGCCTCTGAGCGCACTCTATCCAAAGACAGAGACTGAGAGATGATAAGCCTGCATTAACATCCCTTCAAAGAGGAAAATGCAGAAAATATAAACAATGCAAGTTTAAAATCATTTTGTCATTTTTGATGGTACGAGTCGTATAAGCTTTCTTTGGATATTTTTAATTTTAATTATTTAAATGACAGAATACTTTATATAATTTGACGCTAGAGTTAATTGTTCAAATCAAAATTCTAGACTAATCAACGCAATTTCAAAATTATTTAAATATGGCCGTCATTTTTTATGGTACGTGTTGTGTTAGTTTTCTTTGAATATTTTTTAGTTTTAATGATTTATATGACAGAAATATCTCTTACGCGTGTCAATAAGTGTGAGTCAAGAGTATAGATAAAAATGCTAGCTGATTCATATATATATATATATATATATATATATATATATATATATATATATATATATATATATATATATATATATATATATATCACTGCCATAAACAGGCAAAAATTAGTTTTATTATTACCACTCATGATAATAAAAAAAACATTATAAATACATTTATATATATATATATATATATATATATATATATATATATATATATATATATATATATATATATATATATATATATATATATATATATATATATAAGATATGTTTAGTGGTACAAAATGTTATCACTACCATAAACAGACAAAAATTAGTTTTATTATTATCACTCATGATAAAAAGTAAAAATGAAAAACGGGATAGCTAACAGGTTTCGAACCTCGCTCAACAGAGCTAAATCGAGTTTAATAAAGTAAATTATTTAAAAAAAAGAGCAACAAAGTGTATTGGGAGGAATATATAGATGGTAATTAATTGGCGACCTAATACAAAGTATGTATTGGTCAAAATGCCCGAGGGAGTGTACTTAAGGTTTTGTATTTTCGCTGGAACGTGTTGTTTTATACATACGGGTATTTCATAGCAGAACACCTTATAAATAGCCATAATTGTGCTGTTAGTTTCAGCGAGGACGCTTTTACCATCCTTATCAAGTCCCACTCAAATTACCACCTAAAAGTGTTGGAGGCCATCTATATTCTATCATTAAAACCTTCTCTATGTAAACAGAAGGACTTTATATTAGGCCTCAAACTAATTAACATATAAATATTTTTCCCAATAAACTTTGTCCATTGTTCTTTTTTAAATAATCTACTTTATTAACCTCGATTTAGCTCTGTAGAGCGAGGTTCGAAACCGGTTAGCTAGCCCGATTTTCATTTTTACTTTTTATTATCATCAGTGGCAATAATAAAACTAATTTTTATCTGTTTATGGCAGTGATAAAATTTTGTACCACTAAATATATATATATATATATATATATATATATATATATATATATATATATATATATATATATATATATATATATATATATATATATAGATATATATATATATATATATATATATATATATATATATATATAGATAGATATAGATAGATAGATAGATAGATAAAATCAATGTATTTACAATGTTTTTTTTTTTTTGCCGGAAGGAAAAATTCTTTATCTGTAAGCATTTGTATAATTAACCAATCAGCATTTGGGAATAAAATAAGCCCATCCCATCTCTCCTTATCGTTTGTAGTCACCATTACAATAATAATGTTTATCAGCGCTAAAATTGAATGAGTCAAACTAAGCTTCGTAATCTTATAATTGTTATATTTCCTGTCTATTTTATTTCTGTGCAATCGTTCACGAACACTATCTTTATGACCACTGTTTAATAACTCTGCTTGATACCTTAGTCAACGTTCCTATAAATAAATCTTTTAGAACTTATCCAATAGAGCCACTTCTCATATAACGACCGGGTTCTTTTTAACGAAGTGGTCGCTAATTAAGCTTGTCACCAAGCGTGAAAATGTACCTGATCGCTATTTTAGGGATAATAAATGTGTAATGGTCTTGTGTATTCACCTCCATTTTTTTCGCTAAGAAAGAGCATAGTGTAGTGAAAAAGACCCCAGACTTGATGAAAACAATATTTTATCGTCATAATTTTTATGCTGTTATTAAGAGGAAAGACCAAAGTATTTTTCATTATTTTAATAATTTTATTAATACGTTCTAGCACGTTCGAAATTTTTTTTTTTTGCCTCACCGGTGTGTCAAAGATTACTATGGAAAATTTAGCGTGTAATGCAATATCCACAAACATAAATTATAAGAAATGGCCAAATGGTAACGATATTCAATCACGACAAAAAATACATGTTTGAAACAACAGATTAAATTTTATATACACAATTTACAATTTCTTTGTGTGCAATGATGTGTGCAAAGGTGTAGAGGAAGCGGTCTTTGCTGTTTCAGAAATGTTCAGTGTCTAAAAGTTGTCTGCCTTTGATTGAAAGGTTGAATTTAACTTAGACAAAAGATTTTTCTATGAAAGATATTAAGTGAAAAAGTTGTATGAATTTTTTCAATCTCTCATAAAGTAAGTTTATTTCTTTGGCGGCATTTTTGACACATAATTCCCGTGTCTGTCTTTGCGTGTGTGAGTCTCAAAATGCGACGAAAATTCGTTTGCTGTTTCTATTTGTAGTTTTATTTTTTTAACAATAAAATCGGCTCCAGCGGCTTGGTAGCTTGTTGCGAATTTTTCTGAGAAATGCGTGGGTGAATGTTCTATTTTTTATTTTTTAGCCAATAGGATTTCTTGAAACATTTAAATTAGGGATGAATTTGAGGAAGATTTTTTTTATGTCAGTTGAGCCTATTTTTGCACAAATTTTGACTGTTTTGTTATGGAAATTTCTCGAAGCAATTTCAAAATTATTTAAATGTGGCCGTTTTAACAACCAATGAATTTCAAGAAAATGTTTGAAAATTGAAATGAAGGTCACTAAAAGCGTCCTTTTTGCAGTAAAAAAACATATTGCTTTAGAAATTCCTGCAAAATTCAAATAACTATCTTTAGCTTCCTTTTGCACAATTTTAAACATCTCTAATTTATTACTAAATCATTATATAGTACAGTAGGGTACTGAACAGGAATTGTAATAAAGAAATTCGAAAATATATATTCTGTTCTTCAGTTTGCATACTGTAAATTCAGTACAAGTAAATTTTTTTTTTTACTATTCACACACGGACTGTCGTCCTTATTTTTGACTTGCTTTCACAACGTTATCAGCCGTTGTGACGTCTAACATCAACAAAGATGAGGACAATAGTCCGCATGCAACTGGTGTCATCATGATTGTCGACCGAGACCCTCAGGTTTTGAATCCATAATTTTCCTTCTACTAGACCGGATGCCACCCAAAGCTATTGATCCGTCAGCTATTTAACCATAGCTAGGGTTTCACTAGTAAATATTGATACCCTCCATCCCAGAGATTCAGGCAGAAATTAAACTTTTATTTATTAGTTTTGATGCATTTTCCAAAACGAGAAAACATTGTATTTTTTATTTTTTAGCCAAAAGGATTTCTTGAAACATTTAAATTAGGGATGAAAGTTTTTTTTTATGTCAGTTGAGCCTATTTTTACACAAATTTTGACTGTTTTGCTATGTAAATTTCTCGAAGCTTATTTTTATTTAACAACCAATGAAATTCAAGAAAAAAGTTTATATACAATGTACAATACCAACTGATTGCAAGTCTGGGGTTCGTTAAACATGTAAGTTTTTAAGTGGTTGTATTAAATTGTACATATCTGGAAAGTGGTTAACTTGGGCAGGAAATGCCTTGTAAATTTTAATGCCTCCAAAACGAAACTTCTCAAATTTAATGATCATAGAAAATCTTTCCTGTCCGCCATCAGCATGGCTGATGCTAGACTTATAGAGAGCAACACACTGCGCCTTCTTGGCTTCACGTTTTCAGCTGACTTGAAGTGGAACGACTACATGGAATCAATAGCTGTATCTACTGCAAGGATCACTGTGCCGTGCCAGAAGTTTTTTCTCTCCTGAATCCTTCTTTCATTTTTATGAATCTACCATTTGCCCGTGCATTGAATACTACTGACACATCTGGTCTGGTATCCATGTTAATCATCTCGAAGTTCTTGACAAGATCCCAAAAAAGGATCTGCAATGTAATCGATCCTGACCTGACATCTCGACTTCAGTCACTTTCTCACCGACGTGGCGTGGTTTCTCTCTGTCTTTTCTACAAATATTTCCATAGCTGAACAGGATATTTTGGAAGAAAAGCTAAGTGAACAAAGTATTAAGTGGATAATAGTACCTGCTTTTGTCTGGAATTAATGAAAGAGATACTTGGTAGGAGGAAAGTCAACCACATTTTAAAAAAAACACATATGTATGGGTATGATGATAAATAGCTGCATCTATTGCTAGGAATGTTGGGTCACTGTGCTGTGCCAGAAGGTTTTCATGTCCATCTTGCATATTTACAAATCTACCATCCGTCCGTGCATTGAATACTATTGCCATATCTGGCCTGGTGCTTCTGTTAGTCATCTCGAAGTTCTTGACAAAATCCAAAGAATGATCTACAATGTAATTGATCCTGGCTTGGCATCTCGATTTCAGGCACTTTCTCACAGACGTAACGTGGCTTCCCTCTGCCTTTTCTATAAATATTTTCATGGCAACTGCTCTGCCGAGCTTTTTCCCCTGGTGCCCCGACTAAGCGCAATTAAGCGTGCTACTAGATTCTCATCTTGGTCCTACTCTTTTACTGTCGAATTAGTTAAATGTAACCGCCACTTCTACTTCAACAGTTTCTTTTCCCGCACTTCCCGCTTTTCCTCTTACTTGCTTCCCTGATAACTATAATCTTCAATAATTTAAATTCAACATCAATCACCATCTTTTTATTTTCTTGAATCCCGTTCAGCTTTTATCCTTTCCTTAATTCTACTTATATCCAGAGTTTTTTCTCACTTTCACTCTCTATAACCCCTTGCGTACTAGTGGCATTCCCGCCTTGCTTCGGGTGAAATGATTAGAAAAAAATGTTCCACACACCCACTTTGAATTCTGGAGCAAGATATATTTTTAAACATTTTTCAATATTAAATGTCTGCCAACAAATGAATGTTACCGCCTGAACGAGTTTTAAAATTTATTCCATGGCATCAAAAATCGAATAGAATTAGTGATCTACGTCCTGGTTAAGCTGTTTGCCTATATTTATTGTCATTATCTGTGGACAAGTAAAAAATGGCTAAAAGATTTCTACTTGACGGCTACTTCAGGCATACGACAGTATTCAAGATGGTCGCTAAACGAGAAAGTCGCTAAGCAAGTTGTAATTGGCTGCTACTTCAGGCATACTATGAGTGTAATGGGTTTGTGTCTACAACTGCTACTCACTTAACGACCATCTTGAAATATGGTCGTTAAACGAGGAAGTCACTAAGCGAGGAAGTCACTAAGCAGGTTCTATTTGGCTCCTGTTTCAGGCATACTATGGGAGTAATAGGTTTGGATCAGCAACTACTGCTCAACGACCGTATTTCAAGATGGTCGCTAAACGAGGAAGTCGCTATGCGAGTTCTACTTGATTGCTACTTCAGGCATTCTATGGGTGTAATAGGTTTGTGTCTAAAACTACTACTCAACGACGGTACTTCATGATAGTCGCTAAATGAGGAAGTCGCTAAACGATGAAGTCGCTAAACGAGGAAGTCGCTAAACGAGTTGTACTTGACTGCTAATTCAGGCGTACTATGGCTGTAATAGGTTTGTGTCTACAACTACAACTCAACGATCGTATTTCATGATGGTCGCTAAAGGAGGAAGTCACTAAACAAGGGAGTCGCTAAAGGAGAAAGTCGTTAAGCGGGTTGTACTTGGCTCCTACTTCAGTCATACTGTGAGTCTAATAGGTCTGTCTCCCCAGGTTCAGTTAACTTTACCTGTCACGTTTGCATAATTTATAGCATTTCACATTTGTTTCTAAATCGTTATACAGTAGCGTAATGAATCGTAAACGTAATAAACAAAATCGATGAAAGATCGATATTCTGTACAGTATTTCGTTTTGCAACCTGTAAATACAGTACAGGTTTTTTTTTCTTTATTTTTTAATTGATTTTTTGTTGAATCATTGGCCATGGTTAAATGTAGGCCGAAAAGCCCAAGGAACAGAATTGCCAAAGTTTGCCATTAACAATAACAAGAGGAAAGAAAAAGTCGAACAGAGCCAAAATAATATTAAACAAATCAACACTAAATAAAAGGGAAAGCAAGACTAATAAAGTAAAAACTTCACAAACTAGGAACGCAAAAGGGGACACAAACTAGCGACAAGAAAAAGCAGATATTGGGTAGAAAGAAATCCCAGCATGCATCTATGTCTTGTCTATAAATTTGGGGAGGGGGAGCTTTCTGTAATCATTTCCATATTGAAACCAATACTTTTACTTTTTGAAGAAAGCGAAAACCAATTATGGATCCAATTTTTATTTTATTTTATGAGATTTTATAGCTGGTCGTAAGTCCGGGGATCACTAAACAGGTAAGTCGTTAAGTGAGGAGTGTCTGTACTAATATACACTGTTTTCTGTATGTTCTGGATTATAATGTATGTATGAATTCACTTTCACATTTACGTTTTATTGCCATTCTAATCATCGCTTTTTAAAACAATAAACATTGCCGAAGAGTAAAGAGATAATTGTTTTCTAAAAAAAAAGCGGTGTCATGGGAAAAAATCGCCTTTGAGATAATCATTTTTTTGCGGGCACAAAGATCTATGTTTGCCAAAAGTAAAATAAAATTTACAGGGAATAAAATGACCATAAGTTTGATAAGCGAACGCTTGGGTTTATTTTATTTTGTTGCCTGAAGTTAAGAATCTAAACGTTTGTTCGTATTTTGTTGATATTATCTGGACTGGATGCGACACATATCAGCCAGATCCGGTGTACTTTCACGTGGTGTAAACGTTGGCAAGCTTGTCTCGCTAAATCAATTACGACTAAATAGTGAGTTCGATCCTCACTGGGTTCTCCATACTTTCGGCCTTGTGCCACAATCTAAGCAACGCTTAGAAAATCACCATATCAGCCAGATCCGACGGTTGACGTCTACAGAGGCCATTGCTTTAGGCTTGTAGATGTAGCGACAGAGCCACGATGTTCGTCTGGCGGCATCTTATCACGTGACATCTATCTATCTATAAAATTCTGTGACTACTGTTAGTACGACCGTCACATCCCCTAAAATAGCCATACATTTACCGATCAAAACTAAATTTGTGGGAGAAGTGCAAACAAGTAAGGAGGCACAACCTACAGTTGGTTTTACTAGGTGCCTAGCTTAGCATAATAAATTTTCATTCATTTTGGGGGAAAAATTAAGTTTTATTATTTAACAAATAAAATACTCCCACTATTTTAAAATTTTAATAATTAAAATAACAACTATTTGTCTATATTTCTGAGATGAGGTATTGTAACTATTTACATTATTTACATTGTTCGGACTGTTGTCCTCATCTTTATCGCCATATTCACCTTCAACATCTGTCTCTATTTCTGAGATGAGGTATTGTAACTATTTACATTGTTCGGACTACTGTCATCATCTTTATTGTCATGTCCACGGCGTTTCGACCGTTATACACTCTGACCTTCTTCAGGTAGATTGTTCCAGTTCCACATCCCTCTTCCGGATGTCTAGAAGTTCCAATCACCTGAAGAAGTCCGGAGCGTACAATGGTCGAAATGTCGTGGACATGACAATAAAGATTAGGAAAATAGATCGAACAATGTAAAAAATGTCAATAATAACAAATATTTACTTAATAAAAATGCAGTACTGTGTTTTGCATATTTATTCTTTAAGTTTTTATATATACAAGATTCCAGTTTCCACTTCATCCTGCGTTTTCGAGAACTATAAACAAATCACAAGGCCAAACGCTTCTAAAAGTTGCAATTTGACTCTAGAAATAAATGGCCAGTTGTATGCTGCATACTCAAGCGTAAGAAATCATAAGAATTTATTCTTCGCGGTTAAAGAGAAAAACATTTTTTACAAAATACTCGTTACCATGAAGTCCTATAAAATTAAATTAAATTAAAGAAATTATGAAAGCGCGAAGTAGTGTTTTTGTTAAAGTATTTTTACAAACAAATCAGCTTATTCAAATGTCATCGATTTGTTTGCGAAAAGTTCGATAATTTTGACAAAAATATTAACGATAACTTCAACAATAATAAATACTGTGAGAATTTTAATACACGTCAGCATGTTGCCAAAAAAAAAAATTCTAGTTTAAGAAAATTCGAAATGCTTAGGCATGTTTATCGTGTTAAATTTGTTCTTTTTAGTCTGCCCTATACGTAATACCCCTACCCACACACAAAAAGAGGCGTCTTCTTATCAGTGTGGGAGTGGAGTACCAGGAGTAGCCAGGAAGTCAACGAGGCTTAGGTAGAAAATGCCCGCAAACAACTGAACTGGAAGAAAAAACAAATTCAAATATTTCTGCATTTGGAAGTCAAACCTAAGTTATTATTGAATAAAACGATCTTATCGCTTGTCGGTTGCTAAACATTTAGAACAATCTGACATTTTATTTTGTTTCTCTTTTTTTTTTTTTTAGGATTTGATTAGTGCCGTCACTAGGGTTAGTGACTTGAAAATGTATTTCTCTTCAAAATTGTCAGGAAAATTTAACTCTCTTCGGAATTACGAAGGTTGATTCATAAAGATCTTCTATTATATAAAACAAATTTTAGCCTGCATAGAATAATACAGCAGGCATGAAACTAAAGCAAATTTATTCCTCTTCAACATTACGCGTATACTAGGGTCAGCTGAAAAGTTCATAGGCTGACCAAGATACTATTATAGAATGTAACCAAATGACGTTTATTATTCAACATAGTCCACCTCGCGGTCCACGCTCTTTTTCCATCGGTGTTGTAGTGTTTTGTATTTCATTATTAAAAAAGCTTTCATCTTGTTGCTCAAAAACCAGATATAACATCATTATCACTGTGATACTAGTCAAGTGTTTTTTATGTTGGGGAACAGATGATAGTCAAATCAGGAGAATAAGGAGGGTGATCGAACAGTTCAAATCTACAATCATGAACAGTATCTACTGACATCAAGGGCTTGTGTGCTAGAGCATTTTCCTGGTGAAACAAAAGCCCTATCGTCAGTTTTCCAGGGTGTTTGGTCTTGATAGCCTTTCATAACTGCCTAAAGTAAATTGGTATAGTACTCTCCATTGATAGTGTGGCCCTTCTGAATGTAGTCAATAAACATTTTGCATCCCAAAAAAAACAAGGCTATCACGTTCCTTGCAAATGAAACAACCTTGGCCTTCTTTGGATAAGGTGAAGAGGGTTGTATCCACTGAATGATTTGTCTCTGGCTCAAAATGATGAACCCAGCAGTAACAGACTCTATTACTCAATTTCATCACACAGCTAACACGAGGCAGAAGAGTACTTTATGTACAATCAAAGATATGTTTTAAAATGTTACTGCCTCTAATAATGTTTAATCATGTGTCAGACTCCACTATTAGCGGCGTTACGAGGTTGAAGACCTTATTTATCAATCAACCTTCATATCACACAATGTCGTCACACGACGGAGCAGGTTTGAACAGGACTTTAGATAATGACAAATAGATGTTCATTTCTACACTATTTGCTGTTTTTTTTTTTAAATAATTTCTTCCCAGAAAGGCGATAATGCCACTACGATTCAAGTGGCTACTTGTAGCGAAAGAGAATGAAAATATTTTAGAAGGAACAGAAAACTCAATCCTGAACAGGAAACAAGGGATACACGTTTACTCCTATGCAAAAAACCGAGAGGAGTGTGAACCGGGCGATGGCCCAACCTATCTACACCTATGGAGCAAAAGAAAAAATAAATTAGAAATTCAAATTTGAGGGTTCAAGCGGATATTTTAGAAATATAGAATTGAAGATGACTTTATAAGAACCCCGATGGTGTGTGTGTGTGTGTTTCTATTTCTTGACAACAATATCCTGGTTGCGACGATAAGCTACATCCGACAGCAAGGCTTCTGATCGGTATTGAGGAGCGTGGAACCACCACTTAATTGCTGTTGTTCCCAGGTCCATCCTGACTCAGGGTGGTAGCACCTGTTAGGGTCTAAGCTATGGGCAAATAATGAAACCCAAACTGTAGTCAAACACTATGAAAGTATAAAAATACATTTTTATAGGGAAAAGTCTCAAGCAAGAGATAGTAAAAAAAACAACCCAAAACCCAAAGTTTCCAAGGATATTAAATTCCGGCATTAAATGACCCATAAGGAGTTGATGTGCCGTTAAACAAAACAAAACTTCTTGAAATTGAGATATTCTTTCCAGAACGTGTTTTTACTTTTCTTTCATAAACAAATTGAAATTTTCCCACCTTCTAGTTTCTGTTTTTTTTTTTGTTTTTTTTTTTTTGCTTCATTATTATTTTAATTACAGATTTTCTCTTTACCTGTCAGGTGGTATCCGTACCATTTTAAGAGAATGCAGCGACGGTGCGTCTTTCACATTTGACATGAAAAATCCTCAATTCAATAAGATGAAGTTCCTCAATCCTGTTTCTAATGTTACGATTTGTTCCTTCTATCAAGTGACAATATGCGTTTCGCTTTGTCAAGCGGACATGTGCAACGGACCCCAGGATTTTGACCGGGGTTTGTCCACGGAGTCACTCTTGAGTCCGGTAACTCTTTTAACGTTAATTCTCCTATATTGCGCTGCCGTATAGTTTCTTGCTAAAGTTGTTCGGAACGTTGGCCTTCTTTTTGTTTCTCTAACAGATTGGATCCTCTGGGCTCTAGTTTAAGTTGGAGCTTAAAGTTTGAAACAAATCCCAAACAAATCGGAAGAGATTAATACCAGGTGGAACACAAATGTTTGACATATTTGACACTGAAAAAGAAAAAGATTTACATTAATACACACAATAATTGATGGCATATAAGATCCACTGGCAGATAAGTTTTGACTTGTATTTTTTTACGGCTTATCAAACTTTTACGGGTTATTTAAAGCCAGAATTTTTTTTTGTAATATTTAATGGAGATAATAATGATTTACTGATCAAAGATCTACCAATTAACCCATGACTTGTGCAGGGAGAAGAGGTGGAGTAATATTTTTTTCCAGGGGTATTTGCGTGTAAGTGAATATAACGAAAACGGATAGAATTGAAACTCGGCTCTTCGACTTCAAATTCCGAGTTATTACCCGTTACACCAGCCGCACACCCAAGCTTACAGCAGCTGGTATTCCCAAACGGTAACCCGTCTAGGTACTGACCAGGCTAGATGTTGCTTAACCAGTGATCGTACGGGAACCGGTATTTCAATGTGATATGGCCGTAAGCCACTGGCGGTTAAGGGTTCATCCATTTCAGAAGGGAACATAGAGGAAAATTGTGAGATAGAATATTGTATATTACTATAACTTCCATATTTCCGATTTGGTCTCTTTTAAAAAAGAGATATTAAGGGAAAGGAAAGTGGGCTTTATATGACATCAAAGACAGTAGTGCCAACTGTTTACTCCGAAAATAGTCCCTTACGTGTTAACTGTACTCTTTTTTTTTTTTTTTTTTTACAAGCGATACTGCTCAGAAAGGGTAGCGGCAAATTTCTGTACTACATTTGGATAGAACTCTAATAATATTTATTAATCAACCTCGTCTAGCATCTTTTTGCTGCATTTTTCTCTTATTCTCTTTCTTTTTTTTTCTTCATTTCCCTATTGCTTAAAACTGTATCCTTTCTTTTTTCCCTTCTTCTTCCTTTTTTCTTTCCTTCTTTTTTTTCCCTCCTTTAATTTTTACTTTTGTTAACTACTTTTAAGAAGAAGATATGTCTTGAAAGCAAATCCCAATGAGTCACATGGTGTTTCACAAATATGTACCAACGCCTCCATGGAATTTATGTTCATCCATAGAAACTGCTTATATATATATATATATATATATATATATATATATATATATATTTGCAATTATTTAATTTCAAATATTTTTACTATATAATTATTATAGTATTATTTTGGATATTATTATATTTATTATGTCAAAACTGAAATAATGTATGTGTGTGTGTATGTGTGTGTGCGTGTGTGTATATATATATATATACATATATACACATGGACGCACACACATACATATATACTTATACCCGCAGACACACACACACATATATATATATATATACACATACACACACACATATATATACACATACACACATATATAAATACATACATATATAAAAACACATGTATATACACACATATCTTTATCTGTGTCAAAGGACAGAGTCGCAACTGAGGAAAATCATACTGAGAGATGCCGTCCCTGGAGAACAGCTACCCAAGACCGCGCACTCTTTTTTCACTAGAAGGAGGGATCGATACAAACACCGTGCCAGTACAAGCGACGGTTGCGGAGGCTCGGGAATTTTTTTTCCTAGCCGGGGTGTACGCGCTCGGGCTCCCCACACTAAACCAACCTTGTATCACAGCCTGACTTCGTGGGAGGTGGGTGATTAAATACAAATAATGATATAATAATTCATGTATACCTATTTTTATAGACCACTGTTTATATTTACATGGATGCTTTTTATTTGAAGTTTCAGTAATAGTCAATGTACCATCTAACACAGTGACTACCAACATTTTTGCCCAATTTTCAATATAAGTCAAAATGCCATTCCCCCGATTCCAAGGTTGTCCGATTCAAAAGTTTCATTTCAAATAATATGCATATATTGCTGAAAATCTTCCTCCTTTTACAAATTAGCACACATGAATTGTTTTTATACAGGAATTTTACAGATTCTCTTTTCTTTTTATGTGGCATGTCCTTTCAGGACGTAAGCGATCATGGCTCTCCACATTCTTCTATCCCTTGCAGCTCTCAAAAAGTTCCTTCCCTCTGCTTCCTCCCCCAGACCACGTTCTGTTATCCACTTACTTAAGTCCACCAGGTATGTTACGCGTTGTTTTCCCTTGTCTCTCTTTCCCTCTATTCGACCTGTGAGTATCAGATTCTCCAGGCCCTCCTTCCTCATTATGTGTCCTAGAAACTTCAGCTGTCTCTTCCTAATGTTAAGTATAAGCCTCCTTCTTGTTTGCAACCTCTCTAAGATCTCAACGTTGCTCCTTTTCTTTCTTTTTATATACCATATCCTTTTAGGATGTAGACGATCATGGCTCTCCACCTCCTTCCAGTCCTTGCAGCTCTCAACAAGTTCCTTCCCACTCCTTCCTTCCCCAGACCACGTTCTGTTATCCACTTACTTAAGTCCGCCAGGTATGTCAAGCGTTGTTTTCCCCTTGTCTCTCTCTTTCTCTCTATTCGACCCGTGAGTATCAAATTCTCCAGGCCCTCCTTCCTCATTATGTGTCCCAGAAACTTCAGCTCCCTCTTCCTGATATTAACTATAAGCCTCCTCCTTGTTTGCAACCTCACTAAGATCTCATCGTTGCTCACACGCTTGGTCCATGATATCCTCAGCATCCTTCTGTAGAACCACATCTCCGTCGCCTCGAATCTATTCTTCATCTTTGAGGAAATCGTCCAACATTCGCTGCCGTAAAGAAGGACAGATGTCACGTAACAGCTCAATATTCTTTTCTTTGTTACCAAAGAAATCCTCCTGTCTCGCAGTACTCGGCCCAGCTTTTGGAATGTGTCCTTGGCCATCCCAATACGCCTACAGATCTCAGTGTCGCACTTACCGTCCCCTGTCAAGACGCTTCCGAGATATTTGACTTCCGCGTCTGCTTTATTCTAGTGTTCCCGACGTTCAGATCGCATGTCGGGCTCATCTTCTTACTGACGACCATGCGCTGTGTTTTCTTGTAGTTTTTGCTTGGTCCTTTCTTTTCACTCTCCGTCGCTACTAGCAATAGAATATGGTGATGGGTTTTTAAATTTGAATCTATGTACATTAATTTGTTTTAATTCATAGATAATTATTGAATAAACAAAAGAGCGCAGACCCCAATGATCAAAAAGTTTAACAGAACATCAGGAGATTGTAATTCAATAAAGAACATTCTGTACAAGAAAAAAAAAAAAAAAAAAAAAAAAAAATAAAAACAAGAAAAAAGTAAAACATTTCTCTCCCCGAAATCCTAAAAATTCTCTCCCTGAAAACCCATGGACTGAACGTTAGGCTCTCAGCTATGTCAACTTCCAAAGGAAGATATTTGACGGCAATTTTGGCGGGTGGATGTTAACGACTGTTTTATATATTATGAAATAGCTTCTTCTTCTTCTTCTTCTTCGCCTGCTCCTTCTTCTTCTTCTTCTTCTTCTCCGCCTCCTCCTCCTCCTCCACCTTCTTCCTCTTCTTTTTCTTCTTCTTCCCCTTCTTCTTCTTCTTCTTCTTCTTCTTCTTCTTCTCCGCGTCCTTCTTCTTTTTTTTCTTCTTTTCTGTCTCCTTCTTCTTCTCCTCCTCCTCCTCCCTCTTCTTTTTCTCCGCCTCCTTCTTCTTCTCCTCCTCCTCCTCCACCTCCTTCTTCTTCTTCTCCTCCTCCTCCCTCTTCTTTTTCTCCGCCTCCTTCTTATTCTCCCCCTCCTCCGCCTCCTTCTTCTTTTTCTTCTTCTCCGCCTTTTTCTCCTCCTCCTCCTTCTTCCTCTTCTTCTCCTCTCCGCCCCCTTCTTCTCCTCCTCCTCCTTCTTCTTCTTCTTCTTCTTCTTCTTGTCCCTTCAGAACGTTATCGATCATGGCTTTTCATAATCTTTTGTCCTTTGTAGCTCTTAAATAAATTTTGTCGTTTTATCGTCTTTTCTAAACCTTGTTCCGCCATCGATTTACACAGGCTCTTTAGGTGGGTTAGGCGTTGCTTTCCTCTATCACCCTTGCCTTCAATCTGCCCCGTGATTACCAAATTTTCCAAGCCCTTTTTCCTCATTATGGGATCTAGAAATTTTAACTGTTTCTTCCTGATGTTATGTATTTTTTGTTTCTATTTTCACTAAAATTTCTTTTCCTCCTGCATCTTCTCCTTTTCCAGACCTGCTTCTTCTTCTTCTTCTTCTTCTTCTTCTTCTTCTTCTTCTTCTTCTTCTCCTCCTCCTTCAAGCATTGTATCCCGTTTTCTTCTTCTTCTTCGAACATTGTATTCCATTTTATTTTTCTTCTTCTTCTACTCCTCCTCCTTCTTCGTCTTCTCTTCCTTCTCCTTCTCCTCATTCTTCAAGCATTGTATCCCCTTCTTCTTCTTCTTCTTCTTCTAACATTGCATTCCATTTTATTTTTCTTCTTCGTTTTCTTCTTCGTCTTCTCTTCCTTCTTCTTCTTCTTCTTCTTCGAACATTGCATTCCATTTTATTTTTCTTCTTGTTCTTCTTGTTCTTCATGCTCTTGTTCTTGTTCTTCTTCCTCGTATTCTCTTCCTTCTCCTCCTCTTTCTTCTTCTTCTTCTTCTTCTTCTTCTTCTTCTTCTTCTTCTTCTTCTTCTTCTTCGAACATTCCATTTTATTTTCTTCTTTTTTGACCTGGTATTTCCTTTTGGCACGTGGGAAATAATAAAACACTTCCAGTCTGAATATCGACACTAAGTAGTTATCATTGTTTACATGATTTACATTCGGACTAAAGTCCTCATCTTTGTTATTATAATCACGACGTTTCGGTTGCTGGGCCCTTTGACTCTCTTCAGCTGCCTGACACTCTTTATATGAATTTAATGACATAGTAATTGTGAGCTCAATCGGTTGGACTCACTGGAAAGAACAAGACGAGATATCTCGGAACGAGAACAATCTACCCCTATAGATTAAATAAAGGGTTAAGCTCGAAATTGCCCGGAGGCTACCTAGATCGACAAACACCAGGGGAAAGCCGAAGAGCACAAAGAGTGAAGCGTTATTATAACGACAACAATGATGAGGGCATTAGTTTAATTCTGACACATCGCAACAAAAATGTGTTTTTTTAAATCCAATCAAACGAGAAGATCATAAGAAGGTCGACGTGCTTATTTTTCGTTTCGCTTCTGGGTAAAAAGGTTTACACAAACGAATGAGGAGGGCAACCGGAGGTGGTAGAGGCTTCGCTTCTCGCTTCTGCTTATAAAGGTTTACAATATATATATATATATATATATATATATATATATATATATATATATATATATGTGTGTGTGTGTGTGTGTGTGTGTGTGTGTGTGTGTGTGAATAAAAAGCGGCAAGAAGAAAAAGTATTTTTAAACGACGCACACACATATATATATATATGTGTGTATGCGTGCGTGTGTGTGCGCTTGTGTGTGTGTGAGTGTGTGTGTGTGTGTGTGTGAAGATTTCAGAGAGGGTAAATCTGTAAGAGGACTATATGAATAAAGACAAAATTAAAAGTTATCTTTGTCTTCATAAAGTCCCTCGGGGTACGAAACGCGTCGGCTAAAATGTGTTTTCCGTTTGTATTTATTCATATATATATATATATATATATATATATATATATATATATATATATATATATATATATAAGTGAAATTTGAAGTCAACACTTAGAGGCGGCAGGCTGTTTCATGCTAGACGCAATCGTGTGGCCTGACGATTGCATCTAGCATGAAATTGGTTTATACCAATGGCTTCCCATAGTTGTATACACGCGTTAGTCGTTGCTTTGAAATTTTTCATACAACAAAAACAGACAATCGTTTATTGTTTCGTCCGTGTGTTGTTTGATATATTGAAATGTAATTGTCATCTTTGATAATGGCTTATGTAAGCCGAAAGCTTAGATAGGATTTAAACATGTATCAATATGGTGATTTCCTTTCGTCTTTCAATGATAATGTTATTAAGCTTATCAGACAATATGAAAGGAACTTACTTAAAATAAATAGACAAAACTTGTCTATATTATGTAACATACATACATTAATGAAAAATTGCTGCCTAAATATACACAATATATATATATATGTGTGTGTGTGTGTGTTATATAAAATATAGTTTTAAGGTATGCTGTATTTATGGCTTAAAGTGTACAATATCAGGTACAGAGCCTGTGTTAATATAAAAGTAGGCGCTGAAGTCAATACCCAGCGACAACAGGTTTTTTTTCATGCTAAGCACAATTCCCAGTCGATGACTTATCCGCGTATAAATTTTTGTATCAGACTACGTGTAAGGCAAATGAAGGAGGAAGTGAAAACATTCTATATAATGTGTTTGGTCTGAGGTAGTCCTTCAAGGGGTCGAAACACGTTATCCAGAATGTTTTCCATTTTAACGTTACGATTACCTTTTTTTCTTCATTTGACATGCATTTCTACAGTAAAATCATTATGTCAATATCGTAATTCAATTCTAACATTAACGCTTGCATTCATTTCTGGCCAATGAAAATCGATTTTTTCTTCAATGTTAAAATATTTCTATACTAAAATAACTAACAATGAGTTCGCTTTTTGTCCGTATTTGTCATAGACGTTAGTATTAATTGCTTGACTAGTGAAAAGCATTTGCTTTCTAATTTTCCGTGTCAAACATTTTATAGAACTTGTTACGTCCACACAATTAAACGAACATTTCGAGTATACTTTTTTTTTTTTTTTTTTTTTTTTTTTTAAAAAAAAAAAAAAGGTCAAAATATGAAGATAAACAAATAAATATATAACCTGATATGAAACTTCTGTTTTTAAAAATATTGTTTTTAATTTCGGAGAAAAAAATATTTTATTCAAAATACTGATTTGTTCATTCTCTGTAGGGACGGATTTAAACGAAGAGTGACCTTAGGCTATTCCACTTGTGAAACCCACTCCAAACACCCCGTTCTCACGAGTAGAGGAAAATGGAAGTGTGCTCGATTAAACAATTTGCTCTTTTTTTTTTTTGCGATTTCGTGGAGGTGCCTATGTTTATGCTTAATAAACGCGGATCAAAGTAATCCAGCCACGGAGAAAATTATTCTAAAACTAAAGTCTACCGTCACAAATATGCATAATGTCAAATATGATGACGGGTTTTTAAAATTCCAAGGTTGACAATTCCACCTCTAAAGGACATAAGATGTTATTGTTAAATACAATACGTGATTGAAAATATGCGTGAATTTTAAATTTAAAAAATCTATAAAGAAATCATTGGTAAAATCGAGTTAAGACAGAATTAATCTGGAATTTAATATAAGGAACTGAAGGGTTGTTTAGAGTCTACAATGCGATATGACAACATGTATAAGAAAGGCATATGACATTGTCAATAATATCATACACCTTGGCTGGAGGACCTCTAGATTTTGAGGCCTGCTAAGCCGATAGGTAAAACCGGAACTGTTTGATACATATATTATTTCTATTCCTACCTTTCTCAAGTTTATTAGTGCCTATTATGGCTGACACCAACCAATCATATTACTGTGAGGAGGAACCCAGGTGTATGCATATTTATTACATCAAAAACTAAATGCTGTAATGATCTCAACAGGCATCGGTGGGTTGCAAATAAATTAGGGTAGATGACAAAACACAAAATTGGTATGTGTTAATAACAATTGTTTATGGAATGTATTTGATATTTCGGCAATATTCGTTCTTTGGAAATCAGCGTAAATGAACGTCTTTTGTCTCAAAGACAAGAAATTAAGCGAAATAATTTTTAAAAAAATTAGTAAAGGGAATCAGGGCCTGGTTTTAAATGAAGAGTGACCCTAGGTTATTCCACTTGTGAGGAACCTCCTCCAAATCCCCCCATTCTCAATGGCAGAGGAAAATGGAAGAGTGTTATATTAAACAATTTGAATAAAGCCAAGGCTGATGACGAGTTGTTTAAAACTAGGGAAGCGTTATTTAAAATCTACAAAGCGTTATAACAGCATGTGTAAGAAAGGTCTTTGAAAGTGTGGAAAATATTATACACTTTGCTTGGTGATTCCCTAGATTTTGAAGCCCTAGGTTTCAGCCTATAGGTAAATCCGACACTGCAAATACAAGTGTCGTCTGGGAAATGGGAATTTTTTTAAAGCCTATGGGTTCAAATAAACGTTCGGCTGGGATTTGTTATGCTTAATAAACGCGGATCAAAGTAATCCAGCCACGGAGAAAATTATTCTAAAACTAAAGTGTACCGTCACAAATATGCATGGCGTCAAAGATGGTGACGGGTTTTTAAAATTCCGCAGTTGACTATTCCTCGTCTAAAGGACATAAGTTGTTATTGTTAAATACAGTATGTGATTGAAAAAAATGCGTGAATTTTAAAATTAAAAAAATCTATAAAGAAATCATTGGTAACATCGAATTAAGACAGAATTATTTTGAAATTGAATATAAAGAATTGAAGGGTTGTTTAGAGTCTACAATGCGATATGACAACATGTATAAGAAAGGCATATAACATTGTCAAAAATATCATACACCTTGGCTGGAGGACCTCTAGATTTTGAGGCCTGCTAAGCCGATAGGTAAAACCGGAACTGTTTGATACATATATTATTTCTATTCCTACCTTTCTCAAGTTTATTAGTGCCTATTAACGCAAATTATCTTAGCCAGCACGCCTTCTCCATATTTTTATGCCGCCAGCTGCTTCAGTAATTGCACGTTAACCGATATTCTCATGAGCCGGGGTCAGCTGAAGGTACTGGCAACTCGAGCAGTCGCCTGGAACGGCATCAAGATCGAGGACGTAGTCATGCCGCCATTCATGTGTTTTGGGATCTTCCAAAAGTAAAGCTTATAAAAACATACTTGTAGTGGTCCATGACTCAAGACATATTAATTTTTTGGTCTATTTTGTCAATAGAAAATTAAGATAGGTATCGTAAGCGACATGAAAAGATTTGTATTAGGTTGGTGCAAAAATAATGACATTTTTTGACGTTAAAAAATACGTCAAAAAACGTCATTATTTTTGTACCAACCTAATAAATCTAAAGGCAAGAAAAATGATTTAGGTAGGATAATGAATGTTTTCTTCAGCTTGTATTAAGTTGTATATTTTAATATACTCATAATTCTACATTTTCAGTTTTTCTCCTTGTGAAAATTTAAACAAAAAAATACTTTATAGTCGCAGAAGTTCAGCTTGCCCGGGGTGCCAGCAATTATAGGACCATCACTGTTGTACATACGTTATATACGTGCATACAAATTCACATGTAGACAGTGTGTAACAGACGGAATTAGCTATACTTTTATAATATTGATTATTAAAAGAAATTACAAAATTCTCCAAGAAATTTTAAAAATTGATTAACAAAAAATCCCGTACACTCCGCATAAACAGGATCGGGTCTGTCTACCTCCCCAGGCGAGACTCTGCCCTTCGGCATAGCTTCGTTCGGGTTCCTCTCTGCCCGAAGGTGAAAAGTTCGACAGCACAGCTGGAACAGATTCCAGCTGGTGTATCTAGCAACTGCCCGACGCAGTCGCATGTGACACAAGGCTGAATTTAATGTGGGGTTCCCGAGCCCGTAGGCTCACAAAAAAATCCCTGTAGACCCCGAATAAACGGGATCGGGTCTGTCTACCTCCCCAGATGTGACTCTGCTCTTCGGCATAGCTTCGTCCGGGTTCCAAAGGCAAGTAGTTCGACAGCACAGCTGGAACAGATTCTAGCTAGTGTCTCTAGCAACTGCCCCACGCAGTCACATGTGGCACAAGGCCGAATTTAATATGGGCTTCCTGAGCCTGTAGGCTTGGCAAAAAAATCCCTGTAGACCCTGCATAAACGGGATCAGGTCTGTCTACCTCCTTACTATCTATAGTGTAGTCACTCATGGGGGTGACAGGTTATTCCATTACATCAGAAAATATATCCAGTTTAAGTACAGGGGTCATAAGTTCAAAGAAACGAACTGGCTTATAATCTTTTCTTGTTACTCAAAAGTTATTTCCAGACAAAAACAGAAATTACCTCTTCATTTTATGGTTTCATTTTATGGGCTGTCCAGACTGATTGAGAGAGGAATATATTATTCCAATGTCTTATATATAAACAAGGTCGACTCAAGGTACTGGCAACTCGGGCAGCTACCCGTGGCACCATCCAGATCGAGGCCGCAGTTATGCTGCCATGTCATATTTGGGATCTTCCAAAATTAAAGCTGATATAAAAAAAAATACTTGCGGTTGTCCATGACTCAAGACAATTCTTTGGTTATTTTTGTCAATAGAAAATGATCTTCTAAAGAAGATAAGTGTAGAAAGTGCCATGAAAAGATTTGTAGACCTAAAGGCTAGAAAAAATCTTTTAGGTAGGATAATGAATATTTTCTTGAGCTTCTATTAAGTTATATTTTGTAATAAAAACGTTATTCTACATTTTCAGTTTTTCTCCTTGTGGAAATTTAAAAAAAAAATATATATACTTGTAAGGGCGCTGAAATTCAGCTTGCCCAGGGTGCCAGCAACCCCGGTGGCCCGTCCTACCAGGTGGATATGTGTTAAGCATTTGGCTATTTTGTCAATAGAAAATGATCTTCTAATGAAGATAGGTATCGAAAGTGACATGAAAAGATTTGCAGATCTAAAGGCTAGAAAAAATCTTTTAGGTAGGATAATGAATATTTTCTTGAGCTTCTATTAAGTTATATTTTGTAATAAAAACGTTATTCTACATTTTCAGTTTTTCTCCTTGTGGAAATTTAAAAAAAAAATATATATACTTGTAAGGGCGCTGAAATTCAGCTTGCCCAGGGTGCCAGCAACCCCGGTGGCCCGTCCTACCAGGTGGATATGTGTTAAGCATTTGGCTATTTTGTCAATAGAAAATGATCTTCTAATGAAGATAGGTATCGAAAGTGACATGAAAAGATTTGCAGATCTAAAGGCTAGAAAAAATCTTTTAGGTAGGATAATGAATATTTTCTTGAGCTTCTATTAAGTTATATTTTGTAATAAAAACGTTATTCTACATTTTCAATTTTTCTCCTTGTGGAAATTAAAAAAAAATATATACTTGTAAGGGAGCTGAAGTTCACCTTGCCCGGGGTGCCAGCAACTCCGGTGGCCGGTCCTACCAGGAGGATATGAGTTAAGCAAGTTCTTTTGATCTAATATAGAACCGACATTATGAGAAATGCTTTATTCGGATAATACATACCTATATATCCGAAAATATGTGCCACTGCATTTGATAAAACATCGTTTCGGTGGTCCATTGCCAAGGCTTGAACTGTCGAACTGGAGACACGACGACACATCAGATACAGTATCAATTTAATAATTAAAGTAAAAAATTAAACGAAAAAATATCATGATATTTTTTTTTTACATCATTAAGAATTTTAAGGAAAAGTGTCACGATATATGGGGTGATATATGACGCCAGGAATCAGGACTGGCTCAAGGTAGTGAAGCTGTGGCATAATCCAGGCCGAGGGCGCGATGATGCCGCCATGTCATGTTTGGGATCTTCCAAAATTGAAGCATATAAAAACATACTCGTAACCGTCCATGAATCAAGATAGATTCAATTTTTTGGCTATTTTGCCAATAGAAAATGATCTTCTAATGAAGATAGGTGTAGAAAGTGACATAAAAAGATTTTCAGATCTAAAGGTTAGAAAAATGATTTAGGTAGGATAATGAATGTTTTCTGGAGCTTATATTAAGTTGTATATTTTAATATACTCGTAATTCTACATTTCAGTTTTTTCTCCTTGTGAAAATTTAAAAAATTATATTTGTAAGGGCATCGAATTTCAGTTTACCCGGGTTGCCAGCAATCCTAGGGCCGCCACTGTAGCACATACATCATATATGTGCATACAAATTCACATGCAGACAATGTGTAACAGACAGAATTAGCTATACTTTTATAATATTGATTATTAACCCTAGAACACTAACCATCAATTAAAGTTACACCATTACTAACCATGGGTATATCATATCCGATTTTGAAAATATCAAAAAAAAAATATTAAATATAAATCTTTATTTGAAATATTTTACATGCAGGCACTTCAAACTTTGTACTTTGAGTTAACATTAATAGGAATTGAAAAACATATTATTTAGGTAAGAAAATCAGGTACTGAAAATTGTAATTAAAAATAGGAAAATTTACGTTGGGTACTATATACCCATGGTTAGTGTTCTAGGGTTAATGTCAATGGTGTCTTCATCTAGCTAATGTATTACCATTATGTGGGAGGTATTTCTGAGGGGTATATGTGGGACGTATGTCTGTCGCACACTATATATTTGGAGGCATTTACAAAGTTTTAAATAATAGGGTGCCTACTTTTAGCAGGTGACAACTTTTAATAATTCTAATAAAAAAATGTTTACAAAAACGCTTACAGTTAGGTTACTTCCGGTTTATGCGGTGCTGGTGTAAAAAGATGTCCCTTTTAGAAGTTTGCTCGGAAACACTTTCGGCTTGAAACTGGTTTGTGGCGACTTCGATTGACCATATTCTATGATCATCCGTAAGTCAAGTTACCCTATCTGAATAAATGAGTCATTTTCAGCTCGTAGAGTCCAGTCGTTTATCCTATGGCTCGCCGGCTTTTCGTCCGTGGAGAAGGCGTTATAGGATTGGAAATAATTAAGTACCCGCCATGCCGGGAGGACGCTTTTAAAAACTGTCTGAATATTAGAGAATACGGCCTACAGTTCTGTTGACTAGACAGTGGTATATCTCATGTTAAGCCTTCATTGTGAAAGCATAAAATGAGGCGGAAGAAATAGGAGATAACATAAAATAAATTGTCAATTTAAGAGCGTCTCTACAAACATCTTATGGTCACATCACAACAGCTTATGGTCGCATCACAACAGCTTACGGCCATAGCACGTTGAAACACCGGCTCCCGTACGATCACCGAAGGTAAGCAACGTCGAGCCTAGTCAGTACCTAGATGGGTAACCGCTTGGGAATACCAGGTGCTGTAAGCTTTGCTGCACAGGTGGTGTAATGGATAATGCCTCGGAATTTGAAATCGGGGAGCCGGGTTCCAACTCTAGAAGGGCTCGTTATATTCGCTTAAGCACAAATACCTTTGAGAAAGGTATGAAACCACCTCTTCTCTACTTTAGTAAGAATTGTATCACTAAATTATTATTATCTAAAAATAATTGTTTCAATCTAAAAATATTTTCATTTTATGGAATAACCTGATTCACAAAAATTTAATTTTTAATTCTTTGAAATTATTACGCGCTGCCTTCATTGAGATTCGAACCATTATTATTTTGTTTATACAAAGAAAGTACTTTCTACTATTGAGCTAGTTTATTATCTTTTATATATAAACAATCCTCACTTAGTATTTTGTAGGATGGTAACTGTTTCAAATACTTAAGGGGAATATATATATATGTATATTCCGTAGAGTGGTTACTGGAAGATGCAATGAAAGTGTAAGGGTTTGGTTTGTTTTATTTTACGGCATATCAACCTCAATAGGTTATTTAATACCGGTAAGATTTTTATTGCGGGTAATATATTTAAAAAAAATGTATAGCTGGTAATATATTTTTTCAAAGTATTTCTGGTATTAAAACCTATTATTACACTTTCATAGTGTTTTGACCCCAGTTTTTTTTTTGCGGGGGGGGGGGTAACTATTTACCCATAGCTGGAACCCTAACAGGTGCTACCACCTCGGCTCAGGGTAGACCTCAGGATACCAGCAATTAAGAAGTGGTTCCACATTTCTGAAAAACTCCTGATCAATGGCCTTGCTGTCAGATGTAGTTTATCGTCTTACCCAGGAGGCGGATGTAGTTTATCATCATACCCAGGACGCGGATGTAGTTTATCGTCTTCCCTAGGACGCGGATGTAGTTTATCGTCTTCCCTAGGACGCGTGTGTAGTTTATCGTCTTCCCTAGGACGTGGATGTAGTTTATCGTCATACCCAGGACGGGAAAGTGTAACGAATAAAGACATACAGACAGAAAGAAAAGGAACATTTATAATTTAAGTACAAATGACATTGGTGTCTTTTATCTGCAAATATGTACATTCGATATTGAATGCTGCAATGGAAGCGTAACGTACAGATGCAGAAACGAAGGAAGGACAAAAAAGTATATTTTGCCAGTAAACCATTTTTTGTACATTCAT
The DNA here is from genome assembly GCA_963932145.1 of Acanthosepion lycidas. Taxonomy (NCBI): domain Eukaryota; kingdom Metazoa; phylum Mollusca; class Cephalopoda; order Sepiida; family Sepiidae; genus Acanthosepion; species Acanthosepion lycidas. Next base: position 13,598,766 of record OZ010604.1, on the reverse strand, counting down.
TTTGTCTTTGTTTTATGTTTTATTCATTACTTGTGAATTATGGTACAATAGTTAAAAGCTAAATTAATTACGACAGAGCAGTGAGTTGCATCATCACTGAGTGCTCCATACTTTCAGCCTTGTACCACATCTAAGCTACCCTTATTTAAGAATGCTTCGATGTGGTGTAATGTTTAGCAAGCTTGCCTAGTTAGATCAATTACGACTGAGTAGGGAGTTCTATTACCAGTAGGTGCTTCACACTTTCGGCCTTGTGCTATCTCTAAGCTTCGCAGAGTTGGAGCACTTCGACCTGGTACAAAGGTTAGCAAGCCTGTCTCACCAGGTCAATTACGACTGATTAGTGAGTTTGATTCTCACTGGGTGCTCCATAATTTTGTGTTACTTCTAAGCTTTGTTATTTATTAGCTCTTTGACGTGGTGTAATATTTATCAAGCTTGCCCCTGCGTAGTGAGTTCGATCCTCACTGGCAGTCCCATACTTTCTGCTTTGTGTCACAAGCTTCACTTACGGGCATTTCAACGTGGGCTAATATTTAGGAAGCTAGTCTTGCTAGATCAATTCCAACCAAATAGTGAATTTGGTTCTCACTGGGTATACCATACTTTCGGTCTTGCTCCACCTCTAAGGTCCGCTTAGAAAAACACTACCATTACTGTAAGATTTTCTTTTTAAGAAAAGAAAATAAATTACTTTTTGTTTTAGTAATATGACGCCTGATCACTTCGAGTGGCGCTGAGCATACCTCATATTACTATGGAGCTTTTCTACGTGTAGCTTAGATGTGTTACATGGCTGAAAGTATCTGGTACCCAGTGAGGATCGAACTCACCATTCAGTCGTAATTTAGCTAGCGAGACAGGCCTGCTAACCATGACACTGCGTCGAAGTGAGCAATGCCTCGTATTAATATGTAAAGGAAGCAAAACAATTTCTGGAATAAGGACATTATTTTATCTCAAAGTTTCAAAGAATTTGAATATTATTCAAATTAGATTTTATTTTTGTTGTGGTGCCTTCCCTCTAATGAGGCTATTGTGGACTCTTCCACTTACTATAAAGGAGTAGGAAAGTAAACCTCGGGTGGAGGGTGTTAGTAGTGCCATAGCCTGTTCAACTGTCGAACTCTCTGTCTTTGGCAGAGAGGAACCAGGACAAGGCTTTGCCGAAGGGCAAAGTTTCGTCCGGGGAGCAAGACAGGCCCCGAACCCGTTTATGCGGGTTCTAATTTTTGGCCGAGCCTACGGGCTCGGAGAACCCACAGTAAACTTGGCCTTATGCCACATACAACCCTGTTAGGGAGTGGGGCTGTAAAATATTAACAGTGACATAGCCTGTTCAACTGTCGAACTCTCTGCCTTGAGCAGAGAGGAACACGTACGAGGATTTACCGAAGGGCAAAGTTCGGACCCTGAGCCCGTTTATGCGGTCTTGTGTCACATACATCCCTCGAAGTTGAGGTAAAATATAAAATATAGATGTAAAGGAAATAATTAGATATTAGCAACTGTATATCTATGCGTTAACATGCATACAGAGGTAAAAGAATAAATATTTACTTAATTTAATATAAAGTGTAAATAAAATAGTGCTCGATGTGGTTAGAGGGAGCTAAAAAATAACTAAGTAAAGATAATGGCGAGACAAAATTTTATTTCGGTTCCACAGCCAACTACTGGAAAACACAACATTACCACCATAAAATGACTATTAACAATAAGTAATATGCAAATGCTACGACACTCTCAAAATTCTACTGAGATATTAAAACAGATGACTATACACCGGTAGTAAATTGAAATTTCGTCGCCAAATCGACATCCTTTTCCGGCTGCGGCGATCGATGCAACCTGTGTTTGCTGGAAAAACAGATTCATTGTCAAAAATATTAATGACCAAAATCTACTTAACAAACGAAATGAACACATGACAACTTGTAATCACAGAAAAAAAAACTCTCTTAAAATATTTTAATTCTGGATAGATAAATTATCCAAATATAACATGCCCTTGACATATTTTAGGTTATATATTGATACCCCCAACTTTTTAACTATTTTAACGTCTATTAATACTTAACGAGTTACCGGGCGTCTCCCATTTAAACTTTAAGCTTGCAACTTATTTTTCTTTTTTACAAATAGCCTCCTACCTACACTCTACATTTTGAATTTACACCCCAATAATATATTAAGCTTATATTAACCTCGAGCTTTGAATTTGCGTTTAATTTAGTGTTCATAATAGTTCGTGCTTGACGAGTTGGGAAAACAACGAAACTTTAAGTTGCACTACGAACATAGGTATATGTATCTTTATTAATATATATATATATATATATATATATATATATATACAGGGAGTCACAAAATGCAACAAAAAAGATGTGGGGTTTGTGACATCAGAAAAGAAAAACTTTTGAAAACCCAAAAACGACATTCATAATAAGTAAAAACTTAAACTGCAACTCCAAAAATGTAATTTATGTACTTAAATGCACAAAATGTAAGAAGTCATATATAGGCATCAGCCAACAACTGAACAACAGGGTCTCCCTACACAAAAGCAATATAAAATTACCAGACAACAGAAAACTTTTTGTATCACAACACATCTTCAAATGTAACCAGGGAAAATTTAAAATGATGCCAATATATCAAACAGACAATTATTCTGACCTACAAATACAAGAACAAAACTTCATAAACAAATTTAAACCAGAACTAAATAGACCATAACAACAAACGCAAAAGCACACAACATGCACACATGTGGGTGTTTGTGGGGCACGAATGTGTATATATATATATATGGAGATCTGTCGGATTTATATCCATTTATATTTGCTTACATATATATATATATATATATATATATATATATATATATATATATATATATATATATATATATGTGTGTGTGTGTGTGTGTGTGTGTGAAAAGTGCGTGTATATAAATATAAATAAATATATATATATATATGTGTATAATTATTTATATATTATATGCACGGTACTTATTAGAAAGCGCTCAATATCAGAGATAGAGCTAACATATATGGTTGGATAGATGTGAGCTTGTGACCCTGGGTTTCACGCTTTAGCGATAAACCCAGGGTCACAAGCATCCAACCATATATATATATATATATATATATATATATATATATATATATATATATATATATATATATATATATTGACAAAATCAGGAGAACTACTCACAGGCACGGACACAAACTCCACACAACTTAGGAAGTATGTGTGTATGTGTGTATATATATATGTGTGTATGTATGTGTGTGTATGTATACTCATTCCATGTAACTTGGGAAGTATGTGTATGTACATATGTGTGTATGTGTGTGTGTATATATACTGATTCCTTGTAATGGGATGGTATGTGTGTGGGTTTGTGTTTGTGTATGTGTGTGTATGTATGTATGGCTGTACAGATGTGTTCAATGATTCTTCATAGTGAGACAGTATGTATGTATGTATGGAAAGGGGATATACACATATATACACGTATGCTGACAAAAGCACACGACAATGGAAATAGATCTAAGAACACACAGGGGTCATTAAAAGATAAGCATGCCGATAACTAATCCATCATTTATCGAACCAAACAATTGTTTTATAACCCTTCACGCAGAACATTTCACTGCCAGTTCAAGAAAGACATTTGGATCAGAAATCCAAAAAAGAGAATGTCTCATATCGAGAATATTTAACATCGAAAAACATTAAAAAAAAATGAATTATTTTTTAATAATATGTGGAAATCTCCACCTTTTGCCTGATGACGGTCGCGAGACTGGAAACTCGTGTAGTAAATGGAAAATAAAGCATAATATTTTTTTTATAAATCTACATTACAACCAAAAACATTTGCTGTTTCTCTCTTCTTTTTAGTAAACACGCCTGGAACTACTATAACCTCTTCCTTTTATACACATATCTATCTGTCTGTCTGTCTATCTATCTATCTATCTATCTATATATATATATATATATATATATATATATATATATATATATATATATGTGTGTGTGTGTGTTTATAATTGATTAATATATCCCTTACTTATAACTTTCAATATTATATAGTGGTGTATACATACATACACACATATATATATATATATATATATATATATATGCGCATATACATATACACACACATATATATGTTTATAATTGATTAATATATCCCTTTCTCTCTTATAATTTCCATATTATATAGTAGTATATATATATACATACATATATACATACATACATACACATATATATGTATGTGTGCATATATATATATATATATATATATATATATATATATATATATATATATATATATAAGTTTAGAATTGATTAATATATCCCTTTCTTGTAATTTTCTGTATTATATAGTAGTATTATATTGGTATGGTATAATGATTAACAGTAACAGCAAAATTGTCCAAATAGTGTAACAGCAAAATTGTCCAATTTTCAGATTAAGGTCTGAATCGATGTATCTCAGAAATGATTAAAGATATATTACTGGGATTCTCCGTGTTTTTATAACACTATTGAAATCTATCTTGAGCAATAAGTATGTATAATTAGTCTCTAAGCTTAACAGAAGCATCGTGAGGAAATCGAACATAAACGAAAATTACATGTTCATCATTAATTAATCATAGCTAGGGATCCGAAGCCCATGAAGTACTGAAATATATATATATATATATATATATATATATATATATATATATATATATATATATATATATATATATATATATGACGGTTCCGTATAGGATACAGGTTCGATTCCTGTCGGAAGACGCATATTTTCTATGGAAATTTCTCGGACATTCAGGCCGGTAAATGTTGTTAATACTGTTCATTACAAACAGAGCATTTATCTTAATGCTTAATGTCTTAATATATATATATATATATATATATATATATATAGAAGATCAAGTATACAACAAGTATGGATAGGAATCCCAGATCAAGATATCTTGATCTATGAAAAAGCTTTGATAAAGTGAAACATGTTAGATCGGAATCTGTTTCGTACTTGTTCTTTATCCTATCCTATCATATATATATATATATATATATATATATATATATATATATATATATATATATATATATATATATATATATATATCGAGAGAGATTCAGTTTAGTATCTTTGGATAGCAATCTTTTGATTAAACATGTTTTATTGAATAGATATGACAGAGAATGTATGTTAAACCTTTTGGTGATTTTCTCTTCATCTTAAATAAGTCAGTTGATGTACTTGTAAAAGAAATTGCCAAAATTATGTGCAACATTCGGAGTATTTTTCAACATTGCCACTTTATTTCAAGTAAAGTAAGTCGAACAAAACTTTCCTCATCTATTAATCACAAATAAACATTTATATTTAGAAACCCTGGCCTACAGCGAAAAGTCAAACTTCCTGAAAAGAGTTTATATTGTAAGTTTAACCTATTAAAAATTCTTCGGAGGTGATTTTCAATGCCAACAGTAGATTTAGAAAAAACAGGAATTGTAGTCTAGATCATGATTTTCTGATATGCAGTTAATGTCGAAAACTGATGTTTCATGCCAGGCATATAGTGCCAAAAGCTTGTAATGACCAACGTATGAATGGAACTATGTTTTAAATATCTTCCCGGGAAAAATTTTTCATAACTGGATTTACTGTTTGGAAAAACATATAGCACCATAAGCGGGTAACGATCAATTTAACGTGAAAGTGGGTAGTTTTAATACTTGGGTACTTAAATTAAAAAGGAGAAAAAATTGTCTTTTTTGTTAAAGTTATTCGAATTTGGGTTGGGGTATCTGAGACTTAAAAACCAGGCAAAATATGAAGTTTGTGTTGTAGCCTTCCCCCAAATCCGCTTTATAGAGGTCACTTTTTTAAAAAAGAGTGTCAATTTAAACATATCTTTCACATATAGCATTCGTTTCAACAAAATATCCATAACGAAAAGAGACTGAAATACCAGCTACTTCGAACTGATCATCTAAAAATTAATGATTACCATATTAACTATAGTATAGTGCAAGTTTTATGACCAGTTTTTGTTTACGCAAAAAATAGAGGGTCACATTATATACAGGTAATTTTTTGAAGAGTTTAAAAATCATGCATTTGAGGTGACTGCTTGCACTATATACACAGGTAATTTTTGGTACCTCAACATGGTATAATGATTAGGAAGATTGTTACGACAAGATACTTTCGGCCTTGTGCCACATCTAAGACTCGCTTAGAAAATCACTATACGGCCTCTCGAGGCGGTGTAATAGTTAACAAGCTTGTCTGGTTACAACAATTACGACTGAGTAAGTTTGAACCTTACTGGGTGCCCCATACTTTCGGCCTTATGCCACATCTAAGCTGTGCTTAGAAAATCACTATTGGGCACCTCGAGGTGGTGTAATGGTTAACAAATTTGTCTCGCTAGAACAATTACGACTGAGTAGTGAGTTCGATCCTCACTGGGTGCCTCATACTCTCGGCCATGTGCCACATCTAAGCTACGCTTGGAAAATCACTAGAGCACCTCAAGGCAGTGTAATGGTTAGCAAGCTTGTCTCGCTAGAACAATTACGACTGAATAGTGAGTTCGATCCTCACTGGGTGCCTCATACTTTCGGCCATGTGCTATATCTAAGTCGCTCTTAAAATCATTATAGGGTACTTCGAGGCGGTGTAATGGTTATCAAACTTGTCTCGTTAGATCAATTACGACTTAGTTTCATCCTCACTGGGTGCCGCATAATTTCGGCCTTGTGCCGCATCTAACCTACACTTGTATAATCGCTATACACAGGTAATTTTTTTCTGGAGGGGTTAAAATTCAAGAAAAAAAATCAGGGGTCGCATTATACATAAAGTCGACTTATACACGAGTATATAGAGTAAGAACGTGCAAGTCTTGAAACGATCATGACTTGAAAAATACTTGGAGTTTGGACAACGAAATTCGGGAATCCTGAGATTGTTTGCTTTCAGATTAGATAGAACGCGTAATATTTTGGAAATATTCCGAAAGTAGCAACTGTTATCTTGCGAGCACCCCCCACCTAAAACTACAGGTAACATCAACTTTGTTGTTACTGCCTCGAAATTCAAGATACTTATGAGGGAATTATTTGCTTAACTCTTTACCTAGTCTCTCCTTTTACTGACAAATATCGTGGCATGCCAGTAACAAAGTATTGTGTTCAAATATTGGACGATAAGAGAGGACACATTGAAGTCATATCTTTCGAAAGAGCTTTACGATGAATGGAAGATTGCTGCTGTTGTTCTTTTCTTTCTGTGTGCCGTGTCCCTTCAGGACGTTTGGAATCATGACTCTCCACAATTTCCAGTCCCTTGTAGCTCTTACTAAATGTTCTGGTTTTGCTATCTTTCCTAAACCCTGCTCCTCTAAACATTTACACAAAATCGTAAGGGGGGTAGGCATTGCATTCCTCTGTTCCTCTGTTCCTCTTACTCTCAATATGTCCTGTGAGTGTTAAATTTTCTTAGCCTACTTTCCTCATTATGTGCCCCAGAAACTGTCTCTTTTTTATTCAAATTATAAGCGTACTTTTTTTTCCCATTTTCCTTAAGACTTCATAAAACTCCATGATATGCTCAGCATCCTTCTGTAGAGCTGTATTTCTGTTCCTTCAAGCCTGTACTTCTTCTGTGAGGAGATTGTCCTGCATTCACTGTCATATAGGAGGACTGATATTACATAACAGTTCAGTACTCGTTTCTGTGTTTCTGACAAAATTCATCTGTTGCTTAATACCTTTCTTAGCTTTTGGAAGGCATATATGCTATGCCAATGCGCCTTTTCTTTGCTACTAACGAAATTTTTCTGTCTCTTAATACTTTGCTTAGCTTTTGGAAGGCATATTTCCCTACCAGAATGCTCTCTTTCAGTCTAATACATGTTTTATTTTATTTTATTTTATTTTTTAAGCGTTTTCCCTCAAGCAAGGCGAGAAGCCACTAGGACGCAAGGGGTTACAGAAGATTTGGAGCATGATCAGATAGGAGTGATAGAGGAAAGGATGTGGGGAGGGATAGTGGATAGATCAAGGCAACTGGAGATGTCGATTGACATTACATTTGAATAGTTGGAAATTATAGCTCTCAGGAAAACTGGAATAGGGAAGGGAGTTCCACAGGCGAGAGGTGCAAGACATGAAACTATTGGAGTAGAAGAGACGGCTACATTTAGGAGTTTCGACAGTGAAAGGGTGAGAGCGAGATGCCAGCTTCGTAGGACGCTTAAACTCATGAAGTCTAGGAACCAGTGAATGCAGCTCCTCAGAGCAATTGCCATGAAAGTATTTGTAGAACAGACAGAGAGAGGCGACGGTGCGTCTGTGAGAAAGTGACTGTAGACAAGATGCCAGAACAGGGCCAATATTGCATATCCGCCTCTGGAGCCTATCAAGAACAAGGCAAACAGAAGGGGCTCCAGACCATATATGGCAGCAATACTCTATGCAAGGGCGAATTGTTGATTTGTAGATCTGGAGGATCGATCCTGGGGAGAAAAATTTCCTGGCGCGGCACAGGGAGCCAACTTTCCTTGCGGTGGAAGGAGCAATTGACTCAATGTATTTGTTCCATCTCAGGTCAGCAGTCAACGTAAGACCGAGCAGCCGCGGAGAGGTGCTCTCGAGAAGTTGAGCGTCAGACCTTCTAATGGAGGGCAGGGAAAGATCTCTGTGGTGATTAATAGCGAGCAGTTTTGTTTTTGAGGCATTAAAGTTTACCAGCCAATTCCTGCCCCAGTTCACAACCGATTGGGGGTCCTTTTCGCGACGCACGGCCAGGTTAGTTTTGTAACTTAAAACGACTGTCAACGTTTCTATTAAGTTTGATTTTTTTTTTTTTTGTTTTTCAAGATATTTCTTTTTGTTTGTATGTTCCGAGCACTTTCGACTAATTTATTAGCTTTTTTTGTAGGTCATTCTGTTATTTTTCTTAAAACTTGTTCCACTGGCCATTTATTCAAGCTTACTAAGTAGGTTATTTTGTTGTTTTCCTCTGTCACTTTTGCTTTCAATCTGTCTTGTCAGTACCATATTTTCCAGACCTTCTTTCCTCATAATGTGCCCGAGAAATTTCAACGGCTTCTTCTTGATATTAAGTAGAAGTGTCCTTTTTATTTCCATTTCATGTAAAACTTTGTTGTTGCTCACATGCTTGATTCATGATATTCTCAGCATCCTTCTGTAGAACCACATATGTTTTGCTTCAAGTCTCTTCTCCGTCCGTAAGGAGTTTGTCCAACATTCACTACAATATAGGAGAACTGATATTACATAATTACCTTCTCTAAAGACGCAGTCTGTGTTCATTTTTAGGCTTACATTCAGGACGCTTAGATTAATGAAAGAAGTAGTTAAGGATTCTTTTTTTTTTTTTCTTCTTCTTTTCTATTCCACTGAGATATTTGCCATGTTCATATTAGTCCTTTGTTTTTCTTTACTACAGGCCAAATCAAAGTTTTGATTCGTGAATGCAGTGATGGAACTTTCTCATTCAGGACCTCAGATCGAGGCTATGCCAAAATGAAACATCTGAATGGCCACACGAACATCACGATATGCTCGTATGTCAGCGATATTATGGTCTGCGCCTCACTTTGTAACAAGGACATGTGTAATTACTTGGAGAGCTCAGCGAAGACCGGAAGTTGGGCAAATCCTTTAGCCGCCATATTGGTTGTCGCAAATATTTGGTTGGTGCATGGCTAAACAAATACATTTGAAACACAATGATTTCGTTTCATATCTTCGTTTTACTGCCTGGAAAAGAAACGGTATGTGACCAAAAGCAACCCAGAATAATTAGGCCGTTTTGCAGTGAAATAAAATTAAAAGGAAAAAAGAAGACAAAAAAACTGATGGAAAGATATCATATCTATTTATGGTGCAGCGTATATAATACATAAAACGAATATTTGACTACAAAATCAGACAACAGACACGCACAAACACACACTTATAAATATATATGTATATATAATGGACTCTCCCGTCAGTTTCGACGTAAGAGGATCTGACAGCTTAATTGATTCAGTTATGAAATTTTATGCGATAAGCTTAAGTGGCACTGAAGACCCGCTAGTGATTTACAAAAGAGGCCACACATGGAGCAAGAGTGAGGTTTGTGGGATGGGAACACTGTTAGATTGGCTGACCTTTTAGATCTTGCTCTTGCTTCTTGAAGACGATTCTGATAAGTAGATTGAAAACTGCTGAGTCCACTAAAACTCATCCCCATTCTATCAATTCCAACACTAAGTGCTCAAGGGTGTTATGTGGTATATTGATAGCTGACAATTTGCTCTTCAGCTTGTCTTTGTATCTTATCCATGGGCGTCCTACATTCCTATATATATATATATATATATATATATATATATATACAAAGAATTCTTAACAAAGTTTAATTTAGAACCAGACAGAAAGAATTGTGTCAAAAGGATGTTTTCTTTTTGTTTGTTTTTTTATCTTGACATCGCCCCCCCCCAGCTAATTTCTTTTGTTTTAAAAAGCTATTTTTAGAATTTTAGTAAAACCGTAACTTATGAAAATGAATAGATTCCGGTACCCAGTAACTTAGAAAATAGGTAGATATGGTTAATTATAGCGAGTGAAAAGCTTATTAAGCAACGTTGAGGCTAGTCACTAACTGATCTGCGACACACCAGGTGCTGTAGGCCCATACCAACATGCATTGGGTCCAGCTTGGTATAATTCTTCCCCATGAGCGGCAAAATAAAAGATCAGGGGAAGGCCAACCCCCCACAAAGGACTTTCAAAAACTGATTAAGAACAGAGAGACAACAATGTAATAAACACAATTTTTTTTAATTAAAATGATAAATTACTTTTTTAAAAACATTTTTATAGTTATATTTATTTACAGAGTATAAATCTTGTAAATGAGCAATTGAAAAAATAAAGTGCTTAACATTTTTGTTGTCAGTTCTCAAGGAAAATGTATAACACCAGTTGCATGTTTTATTTATATCTTTTTCAAATGTGTCTATATTTCTGACATGAGGTATTATTTGAACTATGTTCGGACTGTTGTCCACATTTTTGTTGCTATATTCACGGCGTTGATTAGAAAAAATAGCACTAGAAAGAGACAGTTGAAATTTCTAGGGCACAACGGCTTCGAGAAGACATCATTAACTAGGAGAGACTTACTGGTACTAAAATTACCCATCTTGTACATTTAAAAATCTACCATTCATCCATGCATTGAATACTGTTGAATATTTAGTCTGGTGCTCCTGCTATTTTCATGGCAACTGCTCTGACAAGCTTTTTTTTTCTGTAGTGCCCCGACCACATGAATTTAAACGTGCTACTAGATTGGCAACTAGGTCCCACCGTTCTACTGTTGAAATAACTAAATGCAGCCGCTACTTCTACTCCAACGTTTTTTTCTCACACTTCCAGCCTGTGGAACTCCCTTCCGTTTCCTTGTTTCCCTGACAACTACAATCTTCAAAAATTCAAATGCAACATCCCTCGCCATTTTCTATCTTCTTGAATCCCGTTCATTTTCTGTTCTTGCCCCACTCTTCTCTATAATCTTTTCTCTCACTTTCAATCCCTGTAACCCCCCCCCAGCGTACTAGTGGCAAAAAATGGATCGTAATCTGACAGAATGACGAGATAAAGAACAAATATGAAACGTTTATCAGTCTAACATGTTTCATTTTAATTAAAGCTTCGTCAGAGAATGAGGTATGCAGTAAAAGAAAAAAATAAGTTCTGGTATTTTTCCTTTTGTGTTGTTTGATTTTCATTGGTCAGTCATGGTTCACGTGCATTCAACTCTTTAAACCAACTCTATTATAATTTGTGGCGTTTCAAATTCAGGGAGAGAAGACGCGCCCATCCGTAGTTTCAAGAAATTGACGAATTCCAAGACTAACTGAAAAACTGTAAATGTTGCTTTGTGTATGTAACTGCATAAATATTGTAGTTTTTCTATGTGAGATTCAGATGATAATGTATATTCGTAAGTGTGTATCTGTGGATATATATATATATATATATATATATATATATATATATATATATATATATAGATAGATAGATAGATAGATAGATAGGAAAAGGCTGAAATAGATAGATAGATAGATAGATAGATAGATAGATAGATATGAAGAGATTGAAATAGATATGAAGAGGCTGAAATAGATAGATAGATAGATAGATAGATAGATATGAAGAGATTGAAATATTTATGAAGAGATTGAAATAGATAGATATGAAGAGGCTGAAATAGATAGATAGATAGATAGATAGATAGATAGATAGATATGAAGAGACTGAAATAGAGAGATATGAAGAGGCTGAAATAGATAGATAGATAGATAGATAAATAGATAGATAGATAGATAGATATGAAGAGGCTGAAATAGATAGATAGATATATAGATAGATATGAAGAGATTGAAATAGAGAGATATGAAGAGGCTGAGATAGATAGATAGATAGATAGATAGATAGATAGATAGATAGATATGAAGAGATTGAAATAGAGAGATATGAAGAGGCTGAAATAGATATGAAGAGATTGAAATAGAGAGATATGAAGAGGCTAAGATAGATAGATAGATAGATAGATAGATAGATAGATAGATAGATAGATAGATAGATACTGGCAACTATAAATAAACTCTAATAGAAAAGTGGATAGCTATATTATGAGAAAGAGTGACAAAAAAAAAACGTAAAAACAAAATGAAATTCCCACTCCCCTACCTCTATCTTTTGGATTATCTTCTTTTTATTTTGTTTGCTTAATTCCTGACTTCGTCACCGTCAATTAATTTTATAGCCGAAAATATCGTGTCGTATAAATGCTCACGTCTAAGTCGCCTGGCAAAATGCCAATCCATATGAAAAGCATATTGACGCAATGACATACTAAGATTTTACCATGAGTTTAATATTAGAGAACTCTTAAAGAAGAAAATAGTTTCCCCCAAAAGTAGAAGTCTAGTAGATCTATAGTTGGATGGCTCTTAAAAACTGAAACAACAGATGATGACTTTCAACAGGCAGGAAAGCAGGAGGCAACGAGGTGTTTATTGTACAGTTTAGAGAGAACAGGAGCCAGTTCGGAGGCACACTTCTTATTGACTATTACGAGTATACAATAAACCCTGATCAGAGAACGAGATATGGGGAAAAAGAAATAAAGTCTGGTATTTTTAGTTTTTGTTTGATTTCCATTGGTTAATCATGTTTCACGTGAATTCAACTTGTTCAAGCAATGTTAGTATAATTTGTGGTGTTCCAAATTCAAGGAAGGATGACACATCCATTCAAGTTTTCAAGAAATTAACGGATTCCAAGCCGACCTGAAAAACCTTAAATACTGCTTTATGTGTACACTATTTACATTATTCGGACTATTGTCCTCATCTTTGTTGCCATATTTATCACAACGTTTCGGCCGTTGTACGCTGTGGCCTTCTTCAGGTGGTTGGAATGTCGAAATGATTGGAATTGTGATAAATATAGCAACAAAGATGAGGACAATAGTCCGAATAATGTAAATAGTGTACATAATACCTAATCTCAGAAATATAGACAGATACTGAAAGGCCGAAACGTTGTAATAAATATGGCAACAAAGATAAGGACAATAGTCTTAATAATGTAAATAGTGTACATTATACCTCATCTCAGAAATATAGACAGATGCATTGTGTGTGAGTGTATAAAAATTCTAGTATGTCTATGTGTGATTCAGATGATAATGTATATTCGTAAGTTGTTTTACACATGTATATATTGTTGTTTTATATATTTGTATACATATATGTATATGTTATTTTGCATTTTTTTATAAACTTTGGAATAAAATATTTCTTTTCAAATTTATTTCTTTGGTAAGTAATAAACTTTTACAAAAAGATCAATAATATCGCATTGTACTTGGTTGACATACTTTTATAATCTTGTAAACAAACGTTGCTGAGTGAGTCAAAAGTGTATCCAGTAACAGAGGCGTCAAAGGAATAACTATCCTTTCGACACATTGTTTATTGCGGACACGAAGGTTAAACGTTGCCATTTTATATTTGTCAAAACGCAAGGAACGTAAATATGCTATTTTTCCATAAAAGTTACCGCAGACATAAAATTGAACATAATATAGATTACAGTTTGATATTTAACATAACAAAGTGAGCACAGATTTAATTATCATAAGAATATATTAACGTTTAAGATTTTTTTGTTAGCACTCAATTCAATATTACAATATTTACTGTGAAAAGCTTTAACCCGTGAAAGTTTCACCGTTTTCTTAATTTTAATATGCCAACGAATCTTAATTCTTTAGTTAATGATTGAATAAGCTGATAGCGAGTTCTACGACAATAAAATACCCATAGAAATTCCCTTATCGCATCGTTAAATATTTGAGCTTGACAACTTTAACAAAATATTGCAATAACTTTCATAAATATGAATGCAGGTCATTATTTTAAGAAGTAAGGGGATACAAATGAAAAGATTTGAAATTGACGACTTTTTTATTTCACTGACTCAGCCATCAAAAACTTCTTTCTTTCTTTCATTTTCTAACTGAAACCAAGTAGCGTGTGTCTTTGCTTTTCTACTCAATCAAAAATGGAATAGTCCATTATTTATGAGGTATTGGCAGGAGACGTTAAACATTTCCATCTTCCCTTCTTTCTTACTTTTTTTTCTTTCTTTTTTCTTTCTTTCTTTCTTTCATTTTCTCACTGAAACCAAGTAGCGGGTGTCTTTTGTTTTTCTACTCAATCAAAAAGGGAATAGTCCATTATTTATGAGGTATTGGCAGGAGATATTAAACAATTCTATCTTCTCTTGTTTCTTCCTTTCATAGTTAAATCCCCGTCTTACGAATATTTCTCTTCATAATAATTTGAAAATAATTCAACAGACGATGTTATTTTATTTATGGTAATTGCATTTTTGGCGATTGTCTTACTCGGTTTCCGTCATTCGATACTGTGCGTCTGGAAAATGGTGTTTTTCTTGCTTTGTTGCAGTATAAATTGCAGGTGTTCTTTGTTGAACAAAGAAAATGTGACTGGGAAGGCGTCTGCAGCAGGGATTGGCGAGCGTCTATATCAGTTGGATGTGCTTGAAAACGACTAGCCAGCATGGAAAATGATAACCGGAAAGAAAATTCCGCGGTTTTCCTGTTGTAATATTCTGATGAATCTTTAAGTTTAATGATTGAGTAAGCTCATGGCGAATTCTATGACAGTAAAATATCCATAGAAATTCCCCTATTGGATCGTTAAATATTTGGGCTGAATAACTTTAACAAAATATTGCAATAACAATCCTAAATATGAATGCTGGTCATTATTTTAAGAAGTAAGGGGGTACAAATAAATTTTTTTAAAATTAATGACATTTTCTAATAAAAAAGACGTAAAACTCTTCTATATTCTCTTCTTTCTTTCTTTCTTTCTTTCTTTCTTTTTCCCACTGAAATCAAGTTGTGTCTTTCCACCTCTTTCCACGTGATCAAAAAGAAATAATCCATTATATTTGAGGTATTGGCAGGAGATGTTCAATACTTTTATCTTCCCTTACTAGACAAATCCCCGTCTTACGAACATTTCTCTTAATAATAATGACCCTAAATAATAATAATAATAATAATAATAATAATAATAATAATAACTAGTTTTAACGAGTGAGATTTCACGGTTTTTAAATTTTCCGGTGAATCTTAATTCTTCAGTTAATGATTAAATAAGCTGATGTCGAGTTTTATGACAATAAAATATCTGTAGAAGTTCCCTTATCGCATAGTTAAATATTTGAGCGTAACAACTTTAACAAAATATTGCAATAGCAATCATAAATATGAAAGATAGTCGTTATTTTAAGAAGTAAGGGGGTACAAATGAAAACATTTGAAATTGACATTTTTTATTTCACTGAATCAGCCATCGAAAACTTTTCTATCTTCCTTTTCTTTGATTGGTTTTCTCACTGAAACCAAGTAGCGTCTTTTCCCCTCTTACAACGCGATCAAAATCTACGTCTTACGAACATTTCTCTTAATAATAATGTAAAAATAATTCAACAGGCGATGTTATTTTATTTATGGTAATTGCACTTTTGGCGATTGTCTTACTCGGTTTGCGTCATTCAATACTGTGCGTCTGAAAAATGGTGTTTTAAGACGATCGCCATTGTTTTTCGACCTTTTGGCTCGGGGAGCTTGGAATAATTTTAAGACTAAGCCCCAGTCAGTACCTCTCCTTCGGGAAGGAGTTCGGGTTTATTGCCAGCGCATATGGCATCCTCAAAATAGAATTGTACAGAAAGGGCTGGAACAATTTTACCACGGTATTGTGAGCTTCTCTATCAGATGTGTGTGCTTGAAAACAATGTAGCCGGCAAGAAGAATTATAAGAAGAAATAAAATTCCATGGCTTTCCTTTTGTAATATTCGGATGAATATTAATTCTTAAGTTAAGGATTGAATAAGCTTATGGCAAGTCCTACGACAATAAAATATCCGTAGAAATTTCCCTATCGAATCGATAAATATTTGAGCTTAACAACTTTAACAAAATATTGCAATAACTTTCATTTGAGCGTTGATCAATACCCTTGGTCAATGTGCTGTTCATGCAAGATTATGGACTTTCTTGCATTGTTGCAGTATAAATTGCAGGTGCGCTCTGTTGAACAAAGAGAAATGTGTCTGGGTAGGCGTCTGCAGCAGGGATTGGCGAGCTTCTCTATCAGATAGACGTGCTTGAAAACGAGTAGCCGGCAAGAAGAATTATAAGTCAATCGCCAAAATATCCAGTTACCATAAATAAAATGTGCGTTTGGAAAATGACGCATTTAGCGACGTCGCTATTACTTTTTGGTCCTTTTTTAAAACTTTTAAGCCCATTTCCCAGGAAACCTTCCCCAGACAGTACCTCTCCTTCGGGAGGGGGTGGGTTTATTGCTCGGCGCCCGAAGTGTCGTCAAAAGGGAAAGTACTTTCTGTCATAAACGGTAGCCAAGTGGGCGCGCTGAAAAATACAATCGTTTCTCGGCTTTATGGCTAAGATCAAAGTGTAGAATCTGCTCTCGGGCGGATAAATTACATTTCATCTCTCAGTTGTGTCTCTATCTGCAGACAGAGCTCAGCCGAAAATATTACTGAGAAGTGACCGGTCCCGAGGATCACCTGCCCGCAGCACTACCTCCTTCACTACACTAAAGAGTAATACCGATGTCAGCGCAACCAATGGTTGGAGGGGCTGGGCTATTTTTTGCACCTGGCCCGGGTGTATGCGCTCGGGCTCCACACATGAAACTGACCTAGCGTCACATCCTGCCAAGGTGGGGCGGCAAGAAAATGCAAAGTGTAGTATTTGTTCTCGGACGGATAAATTGCATTTTATCTCTCAGCTGCGTCTTCATATTCGGACAAAGCACAACTGAAAATATATTTGTGAGGTTCCCGGTTTCGGAGAACAGCTACCCGCGGCAGTGCCTCCCCAATTACACTAAAGAGTGAGGTAGATCGTTAGTAATACCGTTGCCAGCGCAACCGACGGCTGCAGGGTGGGTGTGGGGTTATTTTGGGACATAGCCTGGCTACACGCACTCAGACTCACCACATTAAACTGACCTTGTGTGACACCCTGCTGGCGTTGGGTGGCAAGAAAATACAATCACTTCTTAGCATTTGGGGCTGAGATCAAAGTGTACTATCTGTTCTTACCAGCTTCTCTACCTTTCTTTCTTTCTTTCTTCCATTCATTTTCTCACTGAAACCAAGAAGTGTCTTTTCCCCTATTTCCACACGATCAAAACGGAATATTCCATTATTTAGGAAGTATTGGCAGGGCGTAACGGTCGTGCGAACTAACAAAAGAGGGAAAAGCACAATTATGATAGGATATTAATAAATATTATATTTAGTAAATTTTTGTTATAACAAGCATATATTGTTTTTTTCTTTATTTATTCAATCACAGAGAAAAATATATTTTTTTCAAATTTTAATCGTTTCAACCTAAACAAGGCTGTAAAGCCACAGTCAGTTGTGTGTCATGCGTGATACACGTGTAGGCGATCATGTATCTTTCGATACATGACTGACGAGGCAGATTTTTTCCCGCAGTAGGTTGTCATTTCTTTCTGCGGTAGACCAGTTGCCATCCAAGGCTATAGAACCCGATCCGTCCTCCTATTTATCCATAGCTGGCGGAGAGAGAAGAGGATTCATACCTTTCCCAAAGGTATTCGCAGGTAAGTGAATTTCAGTCAGTTATATGCCATGCGTGATACAGGCTCAGGTGATCATGTACCTTTTGATACATGACTGACGAGGCAGATTTTTTTTCCCGCAGTAGGTTGTCATTTCTCTCTGCGGTAGACCAGTTGCCATCTAAGGCTATAGAACCCAGTCTGTCCTGCTATTTACCCATAGCTGGCGGAGGGAGAAGAAGAGGATTCATACCTTTCACAATAGTATTAGCAGGTAAGTGAATTTCAATCAGTTATGTGCCATGTGTGATACAGGCTCAGGTGATCATGTGCCTTTCAATACATGACTGACGAGGCATATTTTTACCCACAGTATGTTGCCATTGCTCTCTGCGGTAAACCAGTTGCCATCCAAGGCTATAGAACACGGTCTGACAACCATGACTGGGTTCCCTCCGTTCGCTAGTTCACACGACCGTTACGCCCTGTCAGTACCTCATAAATAATTGACTATTCCGTTTTGATCGCGTGGATAGACGGAAAAAGACACTACTTGGTTTCAGTGAGAAAACGAAAGAAAGAAAGAAAGAAAGAAAGAAAGAAAAAAGAAAGAAAGAAAGAAAGAAAGAAAGAAAGAAAGAAGTGTAGATAGAACTGCTGTTTCAGTAAAATGGGAAAAAGTTGTCAATTTCGCATACTTTTTTTTTTCAGTGGGAGAAACAGAGAAGCAACATAAAAATGAAAACAAAACCTGTAACTACTAACTGCCATGAGTTATCTCCCCTAAGCATATAAAGAATAATGAGAACCATCTACCCTGTGGATTGAATAAAGGGGTTCCGTTCGAAGTTACAAAAAAGGTATTGAGTACGAAGATAAATATCTGAAGAAAACCTATCGGTACAATGGCCGAAACGTTGTGCGTACAACAAAGGTGAACAGGCCTGTCCAAAGAGCAAAGAATATATTGTTTGAGAATAATGGAGGACACAAGCTCACTGGTTAAAGACGTTAGGTAACTAGGCAGAATTTTTTGTTCTTACCGATTTGGATGTTTGTTTGGAAACTTTCAAACGGGATCTAAGAATAATTTCATCGGCCATTAAGGCCGGGGAATGCTGTGGTCTAAATATTATGAATAATAATAATAATAATAATAATAATAATAATAATAATAATAATAATAATTAATCTTTTCCCTCCGTTCGTTAGTTTGCATGACCGTTACGCCCTGCCAATACTTCCTAAATAATGGACTAATCAGTTTTGATCGCGTAGAAAGAGGAAAAGACACTACTTGGTTTCAGTGAGAAAATGAAAGAAAGAAAAAAAAGAAAGAAAGAAGCTTTTAACGTCTCCTGTTAATACCTAATAAATAATAGACTAATCGGTTTTGATCGCGTAGAAAGGAGGAAAAGACACGACTTGATTTTAATGAGATAGAAAGAAAGAAGGAAAGATAGAAAAGAAAGAAAGAAAGAAGGAAGGAAAGAAAGAAAAGAAAGAAAGAAAGAAGGAAAGATAGAAAGAAAGGAAGAAAGAAAGAAAGAAAGAAAGAAAGAAAGAAGGAAAGATAGAACAGTTTAACGGCTGTTAAATGGAAATAGTTATCAATTTCAAATCATTTCATTTGTACCCCCTCGCTTCTTAAAATAACGAGCAGAATTCATATTTATGGTTGTCACTGCAATATTTTAGTAAAGTTGTTCAGTTCAAATATTTAACCTTCTTTCTATATTATTCATTTCTCTCTATGTTAAAACGTTACTTGATCTCGCTTCGTACGTTACAAGTGTTTCATTGCTGATTATCAGTTACAAGTCCAATGACCTACATTCACTCATTCATACACTTGGTTAATACTGATAACTTTTCCTGTGTTGTGCATAATCTTATCACGTATGGCCCATCACATTATTTTGTTTTCATTACGAGACATGCAACGTTTTTACAAAAACTTAATTTTTTTCTTAGTGTTTTTTTTTTTGTTTTTTTTTGTTTTATTTTGTTTTTTAATGCATATCAACCTCAATGGGTTATATAATGCTGACAAGATTTTTATTTCTGGCAATATTTTTTCTCCAAAAATGTATCGCTGGTATTTTTTTTTCAAAAATGTGTAGTTGGTATTTTTTTTTCCTTCAAAAATATAAATTAAATTTAAATTTTTTTTTCTCAAAAATGTATTGCTGGTAATAAGTTATTTCTGGTAATATTTTTTTTATTCAAAAATTTCTTGCTTGTAATAATGTTTTACAAAGTAATTCCGGTATTAAAACCTATTTTTACACATTCACGGTGTTTTGAGCCCAGTTTGGGTGTTAACTATTTGCCTATAGCTGGGACCCTAATAGGTGCTTCCATCCCGGTCCAGGTTTAACCTGGGAACACCAGCAATTAAGAATTGCTTCCACGCTCTCCAAAACCTCCTGATCAGAGGTCTGGCTTGCTGGGCGTAGTTCTATCGTCTTACCCAGGACGTGGGTGTAGTTTATTGTCATATTCAGGACGGAATGAGCTTTTTTCCCTGGTGCTCCGACTACATGATTTTAAGCGTACTACTAGATTGGCATTTAGGTCCCACCGTTTTACTGTTGAAATAGCTAAATGTCACCACCACTTCTACTCCAACAGTTTCATTTTTTTTTTGCACTTCCTGCCTGTAGAACTCCCTTCCGCTTACTTTCTTCCTTGATAAATACAATCTTCAAAAATTTAAATGCAACGTTAATCGTTATCTTGTGTTGCTTTTGATCCCCACTCTTCTTTTATCCTTTTCTCCAACCCCCCCTCTACCCAGGTTTTTTCTCTCATTTTAACTGTCTGTAAAACCCTGCGTGCTAGTGGCACTCTGGCCTTCCTTTATAAAAAATTAAAAAAAAATTGAAGACAGACATATTGTCGAAATATTGTTTAACATTGTCAAACACTGCTTTATTTTTCTTTTCTTTTTTTCTTTTCTTTTTTTCTTTCTTTTCTTTTTTTCTTTCTTTTTTCGTGCTCTTATCTTAACTGTTGAAAAGTATTGAAAGAGCTAAGTCAGTCATTTTGTTTAATATTATTATTATTAATATTATTATTATTAATATTTTATTAATATTATTATTAACTAGCAGCATGGCTCGGCATTGCTCGTGCTTGATTCAAAAATCGTACGACTCATACAGCAATCGCTATCACTTGACTTGAAATATGTTTGCCCTTCCAAAATGAACACAAAACGATCTGCTTTTAAAAAAAAAGACTCGCAACTGGAAAAACCGAAAAAAAAGAATGTTAACAACAAATACTTTTTCACAGCCAACCCAGTTCTGCGGAATCAGAATCAACGTTAAGATTAAGCAAGCGAATGAGCCAATTGAAGTAAAGTGCCATGCAGATTTAAATTTTTCCCACTTGTGACGAATGCATCTATCGATTTTTTTTTTGCATTCTAGCACGCTAGTTAACATTCGTGTCAGTCAGATGTTGGCTCTCACACTGGCCAATAGAATCTTCCTGCCTATTCGTGGCAGCCAGCTATAGGCTCTCACTCTGGCCAGTAGAAAATAGCCGCAAACTACATGACAATTGCTGTGACGACCCCCCCCCCCCGGTGTCGCTGCGCCAAATGTGACGTCTGCCTGGTTGCGTCCGTCGTGCTATCCTGTCCTGTGACGACCAACTGGCTTGGTATTGGTCGCGGCACCAAATGTGACGTTCTAACCTTTTGGTGATTCGGATGGGAATCTGGTTAGATTCGGTATCAGCCTTGTCGTTCCCAGCTCGCTTCCAACGTCTGGTTACCGAAGTAACTGCTTTGACTTCCAGTCTAATCTACCCACGTTGTGAATTGATCTTAGGCAGACGAAATCAATCAGTCGCTGGGCCGTAATGCAAGCCGAGTTCGAACAAGGGTGATATCGCACAAGTATATGTAAGAGAAAATAAAATAATAACTCGAAAAGTTCAAATGTGTTAAAAAAGGATAACAATATTTTATATCTGGTTGCTGAATACAGGACTGCGTCTACTTCCCAACCCGCTATATGGATTCGTGACACTTTGTGTTTGTTAGGCGAGTCATAACATCTTAAGTTGTTTGATCTTTAAGAAACTGGTTCTTGGTGTATCTTCAGGCGATATTCGTAAAACTTGTTTTGGTGGTGTGAGTCTAAGTCGTTCTTCAAAAATAAATTGTTCTTGGCTAGAAGTTGAGTTCGGAATTGCGTGAATCTTAGTCAGCTTCTGTGAGGCGGGTGCAACTTCATCTGCGAACTTCGAACTTAACTGCCTCCCAACTGGAACTCGAACTGAACTGGTTTTCGCTCGCTGTGACTTTGCTTATATGGACGCCGACCAAAACCGGGGGTGGCCAGTGGGGGTTTGAAGTTCCTTGATAATTCTCAACCCACAATCCACTTATTTGGTTTTGGTCAGGAAAATTTTATTATTTTCTGTTTTTGAAAGTCTTCTCGTCCTCCCACCTTCTTCTGTTCTCGTATTTGTATCTCTTCATACCCTCAGAGGGTGTCAACGGGTTTCCCTTCTCTCTCACAGTGGCATCTCACACCTATCCCCTCAATGGGTGCCAACAGGCCTCCCCTCCTGCTTCACATGATTACCTCCGCCTGGCTCTCGTTACCATTCAGCCAATGGGCGCTCGATTTAAAAATCTTGCTCCAAGAAAAAAAAAAATTATCTTTTTTTTTTTTTCACTTTTCCTTTTCCTTCTTCTCTTCGAGGAGACCTCACACCCTAGACTCCTTATCTTTAACCGTATTACCTGGTATTCGTCAATTATCTTTTCGCCGGCATCAAGTGGGTGGCCTATTAGACGTTTTCGCATTCTGGCGCTATCTATTCCCGATAAAATAAGTTCGCCACTATGGCCAGGTTTCGACAGAAAACAGATGTCTTTTCTCTCAATGATTTCTACATATAGACAAAGGCTTAACCTTACCTTCATGGTGGTCAGCGGACACTTTTGTTTTTGTAATTTTGCGACACAGTTAATTTTTATCTATTTAGAATTCTGTTTCTCAGGTTATTTGGCCAACCTGGAATTCGTCAATTAGCTTTTCGCCATCACAAAGCGGGTGGCCCTTTAGACGTTTTCGCATTCTGGCGCTATCTATTCCCGATAAAATAAGTCCGCCACCATGTCCAGGTTTCGACACAAAACAGATGTCTTTTCTCTCAATGATTTCTACATATAGACAAAGGCTTAACCTTTCCTTCATGGTGGTTAGCGGACATTTGTTTTTGTAATTCTGCTACATAGTTAATTTTTATCTATTTAGAATTCTATCTCTGAGGTTATTTGGCCAACCTCGAATTTTCACCCGCCCTGTAACATAAATCAGATTAAATCCAGTATCTTCCTTTCTCGACAATGGACATAAAAATCTTACCACTCTTCCTTGTCAGAAAAATAACACCGCTTAGTGTCCTTTTCGTGATGGCTTCTTATCACCTAAATTTAATTCTCGACTTTTTTCTTCTTTCTTTTTTAGGAAGCCAAATAGTTTCACAATCCTCCCCTAACCTATTTCTCATTTACTCGTAAATGACACCTAAACCCAAATACACTATTTAGCATGCATCATGCATCATGCATCTGTCCCATGCAATTCTATTTTCTTTTTTTTACGGATTTACATGCAAGGTGATGTAATTTTCATCTTCTTCTGTTCTACATGCAAATGTAATGTTCTTTTCATCTTCTTCGTCCTACATGCAAATGTGTGTGTTTATTATGGCTTGTTTTTCTTGGTCAATGTTTTTCTCTCCGCTGTAGGGCTTTTTTCCGCCGCACGTGTCGGTCTCACGCCAGTCCTCCGCCGGTCTTTCTGCAATTTCTTCGCCGATTCTGTATGAGTAAGGAACACTGCTCGGCATCTCCCTCTCGAGTTGCTGCACGCTCATTTGATTATCGGTAGTTAATTTCCTCTTACTCCTAATCTTCCATATTGCCATACCCACTATGGCTATAATTATGAATTTACCCATCATTGCCGACCAACTTATCGCGATCTGCTCATCATCTTCCCAAGCCATAACTTCATTTCGCAACGCACTTAACTTGTCCCTCAATTGATCCATATCGATCTTTTCTATCGGTTTCATTAGTACTGGCATTTTATTCAAGGTAACATTGGAGAATCCCTTCACTATTGGCTCCCACAACTCTGTACAATTGACTAAGCTTCTCCCAATCATTTCTATGATTGAATCTTTCTCTTCATATCTTTCTTCCTCCTGGTAATAGGTGGGGTAAGGAAATAGATATCCCAAATGCCGAACATCCCATGGGTAACTTTAACAGGGATAATGGTGGCCTTACTCTTAATGTCCTTGTGGACTCTCCCCCACATACCCTAGACAAGCTGATGGGTTTCTGTGTGGCCACTGCCCACACCCCGTCTGAAACACTGATAGCTTGTGGTAATGCCGTGTTCGCTAATACCTCTACTTGACAAGTTCTCTTAATTCCTTCTTTCTTCCCTTCAAACAATTCTAGTATGCACATTTTGTGGTTACCAGCTATATAGATAGGGCTTAACGATGTACAAGTCCCTAGAGCATCATTTCTACACTTTCTAGCTTCTTCAGCTGTTAGCAACATGAATTTTGTTCTACCCGAATTTAAAGCTTCTGTTTCCATCTTGTACCTTGCTACCATTCGTCTGGCTACCATCATCATCATCATCATCATCAACCCTTTCATTTTGATCATTCCTGCAAGGCAACAAAATTCTCTTGTTTTTATTCTTCATAACCATTCGGTCTTGTTCAATTCTTCACTCAATTATTCCATAATTTCTTTCTAAGTTTGTAATCCTTCAGCTATTCCCTCCTCTAACTAACCCTAGCAGACAGAACGGTCCGGACAGGTGCGTTGGGCTCCTACTTCAAAGGTCGTACTTCATGACACCACTGCTGGCCAGTTAGCAATGCCAATAATCTTCTTCCGTCCTTCGTGAGGTGCAGCCCGCGACTCCATCCCCTCCATCCACATCCACCACAGTCAGTCAGTAGGTTTTCGGATGAGCCAATGTCGTTATCTGTCGACACCGAGTGCTTCTATTCTGCACCGCTTTCTTTTTTTCACTGAGACTTGGGGTTCTTCACCATACTCAATCTCATCTTCAGAGGTAGTTCCTGATCGACCTCTAACCTTCCCTCGGTGTTTAATTTCCTGATTTTTCTTTCTGTTTAGAGTCCTCGCCCTGGACGTCTTCATTACTTCTTGACTTGATGTCTAAATCTCTCCTGTTTCTTAGTCTTTCCTTGAGCTGGGAAAGGGGTATTTGATCCTCTTCCTTCCATTCGTTAAACTCTTCGTCTTGTTTAGGGTGTCTCTTTTTAGAGCCCTTGACTGCTTGATTGGATCTCTTCCTTTTCTTTTGGCATTGGGGTGCGACGGTGACATCACAGGGTCTTCTCTGCACCGATTCAGGCAACGACTGAACGCCGCTGATCCCGCCGAGGGTTCCAACTCCGTCACTCGGATCGCTTCGTCTATCTGGCCAAGTCGATCTATCTCTTCATCTTCCTTGGAATCTTCTTCCGTCTCCATTTCTTCCGGCTTCC
Organism: Acanthosepion lycidas; assembly: GCA_963932145.1. Lineage (NCBI taxonomy): Eukaryota > Metazoa > Mollusca > Cephalopoda > Sepiida > Sepiidae > Acanthosepion > Acanthosepion lycidas. Next base: position 13,572,882 of record OZ010604.1, on the reverse strand, counting down.
TTGTCCTTGTCTTCTTAGGCCTCGGCTCGCTCATTTCCAGGTTAGCTATTTCAGCCTTCTTTAGATCATTGGCATGGACCCTCCTTGCTCGTCCTGTCACTTGATCCCATATTACATATGATACTGGACCCGTCTGCTCTACTATCCGGTAGTACGGTTCCCATCTCTGGTTCAGCTTTCCTTCTCTCTGTTGGATTTTATAGTAGACAGGGTCTCCAACCTTCAATTCTACTACCTTTCTTTCAGCATTGACTCTCTCATTTCTTCTCTTCTGTGCCCTCTTTATTCTTCTTCTGGTCTGTACAAATATTTTATGTTGTTGTTCCAGCAACAGCTGATGATGTTCTTCTCCCATATACTTTCTTCGGGGCTTCAACAGGTTATCCACAGTCAGGACCACGTCTCTGCCAAACAACATAAAGTAAGGAGAAAATCTGGAGGTTTCGTTTATCGTAAACCTCACGCTCGCCAGAGCCTGCGTCAAATACAAATCCCAATTTCCTGTATTCTCTCTGGCCAGCTTGGCCAGCACATCTCCCAAGGTTCTATGAAACCTTTCCATTTTAGCGTTTCCTTGGGGTGATATGGAGATGTTTTTACGTGCTCTATATTCAAACCTGTCAGCACTTCTCTCATTATGCTGTTTATATTCTCTGTGCCATTATCAGTTACCAATTGCGCAGGGGCGCCATACCTAGGGAAGATTTCACTTATTATCAAATCGGCCACAGTTTTAGCCTTTTTGTTTTGTACTGCAAATGCCTCGGTCCAATTTGTTAACCAATCGACAAAACTCACTATATAGTTGTTTCCTTGTGCAGTTTCTCCATATGGTCCTGATACATCCATACTCACTTTCTCGAAGGGGAAGTTCGGCACGTCCATCTCCTCCCATGGTGCCATTTCCTGCTTTCTACTCTGCGACTGGCACACTACACAGCTCCGAACATAGTTAGTGACCTCTCCGTACAGTTTGGGCCAATAGTACTTTCTCCCTCTTAGATCATATGTTCTATCAATTCCCATGTGACCCAACCTCTCGTGGCACTGTTCCAACATCTCTGGTCTTAAACTTTTGGGCACATACAACTTGAGCTTACTTCTTCATCTCTACCTGAGAGATAATACAGCCTTTCCTCTATTATGGCATACTTGGTGGTCTCTCCTGCCTCCACCTTTTCTCTAACGGCAGCTATTTCACTGTCTGTCTGCTCCTTCTCAACTCCTTCTGTCCAGTAGGGATCGGTTATTATCTGTGCGTCCCCTTCCTCGTCCGATTCTAACATAGGGCGATCTTTTAGCTTATTAGAGTTAATTACTCCGATTCTATAGGCTTTATCATCTACTCCCTGCTCTACTTTTACAGATCTTTTTTCCAGTTGTTTCGGTATCCTTGAGAGTAAATCTGCGCACGTGTTTTCCTTCCCTGCCAAATACTCTATCTTACAGTGGTAGCCACTTAACTTTAGCGCCCACTGTTGAATCTTATTATTTGTCCATTCTGCCTGCAATAGGTACTGCAGAGGCTTGTGGTCTGTTTTTATAGTAAAGACCGCACCATTCAAGTAGTAGTCCAGTTTTTGGAGAGCATACATGATAGCATATGCTTCTCTTTCTATTACTGGACATTTCTGTTGTGTCTCTGAGAGCTTATGAGAGAGAAAGTATATCGGTACCTCCTCTGGTATGCCTGGCACTGGTCCTTCTTTATCGGGACACGGCTGGGTAAGAACTGCTCCTACGCACTGCTCACTGGCATCAGTGTATAGTACCATGGGCTTGCTGAGGTCTGGGTACGTCAGCAGTGGGACGGCTGTCAACTGTTCTTTTAAGGTATCAAATGCCCGTTGACAGTCTTCTGTCCACTTGAACCTAGCGTATTTCTTCGTCAGGGCTACTAAGGGTATGGCAATTCTCGAGAATGCCGGGACGAATTGTCGGTAGTACCCAATAGCTCCTATAAAGCCTCTTACTTGTCTCACTGTCTTAGGTTCTGGCATTTCCCTTATGACTTTCACCTTATCCATGTCGGGTTTAATACCGTCTCCGTTTATAACAAAGACCAAATATCTAGTCTCCTCCTTCAGAAATTGACACTTCGACAATTTCAATTTTAAGCCGTGCTTTCTTGTTTTAGATGGAAAAAATGTTGTTCTACTGTTTCTGAAAATATCAAAATATCATCTAAATATACCATGTCAAAGCTCTCGTATCCTCCTAACACTATTGACATCAGCTGTTGGAAGATTCCCGGGGTATTGGCTAAACCGAATGGCATCACCCTGAACTGAAACAGTCCCAGGTGATACGCAAATGCGGCCTTTTCCTTGTCCGCCTCATCAAGGGCTACCTGCCAATACCCGGACCTCAAGTCCAACGTAGAGAAGTACTTAATAATGGCAATATGTCATCAATTAGAGGTAATGGCACCGCCAACGGCTTCGATATAGAATTCAGTTTCCTAAAATCTACACAAAAACGGTGCCCGCCATCTTTCTTGCCTACTATCACGATTGGAAAGCTCCAAGGGGAGATCGATCTTTCGATCATACCAGCTTCCAACATCTCTTCTACTGCCTCTTTCACAAGGGGACTCTTATGAATAGGTGTTCGGTAGGGCTTCAATTTCACAGGGGGGTGATCGCCGGTGTCGATTTTCACTTTTACTATGTGGGTCTGGCCCAATTCCTTATCTGATTGGACCACCACATCTCGATTATTTCTCAGCAGACCTCCCACCCTGGCCCTAAATTGATCAGGTGCCAATATATCTTCGTCCCCTATTCCTTCTGTTTGCTCTACGAGTTTTCCTCGTTTCCCCTCGAATCTCACTCGATTCAGAGTTCGTAGGGGTAGTGCTTTTCCCTCTCTTAACCTTTATCGTCTTTTGGGCCTGGTTCACAATCATACTGGGCACTAATTCAGCTGCCTCCACTACTGCCTCACACAGAGTTACCTCATTTTCTTCTAGGCCCTTCCCTTCTACAGGGACCAATTGTAGGGTTCGTTTTCCTATTTTCTTCCCTGTCATTAGCCTACCCTTTCCCGACACCGCCGTTCTAGGGGGTAGCTTTACATCTTCCTCCACCACTATTGTTATATCTTCTTCCGGTGGGCATCCCAATGGCGTTCTTTCGCCATTCACTACCAGCACAGTGGGGTTGAACTCTATCCGAGCCCTCTGGCTCTGAAGCCAATCTTCTCCCAAGATTGCTTCCGTACACAGGTTGGGGGTTACGTAGAATCTCTGGGTACTTCTAATTTCCCAATCCTCACAGGGAGCCTCGCCATCCTTTTTATCTCCAGGGGGGGGGGGGCATCTGCCTGCGTGACATCTATGTCCGCTTCCTGTAACCCATTCTTCCGTTTCACCCGCCTGTATGCTTCCTCTCTCAGCAATGAAACAGACGATCCTGTGTCTATCAGGGATTTCATTTCCCTACCCCCTATCTCTGCCCTACAAGACAGCTCCCTCTCCTGCGTCAGCGAGGAGAATACTTGGGCTTTCCTTTTCCTGGGTTCCCACCCTTGGGTCATCCCAGACATAGGCGCCGGTAGCAATAAACTCCTTTCATTCTTCTTATATGGGGTGTCCTGCGTTTTCTGCACCTGGGCGATCCCGGCTGGACCTCTCCCGGTCTCTTGCGACTGTTCCTAAGAATACAGTTTCTCTTCAGGTGCCCTGGTCTCCTACAAAACCAGCACCTTCTTGTTGGACAGTTTACCGCAAAGTGGCCCACCTGACCACATATCCAACATTTAACTCTTCCTCTCTTCAACTGGGCCACCCTCTCCCTTATTCCTGGGGGGACCTGCCCTCTACCTAAGTGGCTCTCCTGACCACATGTCCAACGTTTTACTTTCCTGCTTTATAACTGGGCCATCCTCCCTCTTAATTCTGGGGTGGCCCGCTGGCTTTTCCCTGGTTTTGTCTTTTGGGCTCGGCCTTCTTTAACGATATCGGCGGGGAACCTTTTCTCAACCCGCACCACTTGGCTAGGTGTCCCTTCTTTCAACACCTAGTACACTTATCCTGCTCAAAGTCTGGGGGCAAACCCCACTTCGTCGGACATTCCGCTGCTCTGTGGTCCTCATGTCCACATGTCCAGCAGACCAGCCTGTATCTACCCGGCGTCGGCTTATAGAACCCATGCCTTGTTGACCAAGCCTTTCTATTGGGATCTTCTTCCCACACCTCAGGCTCCTCCACCTCTAGTTTGACCCTCCCATTCCACGCGGGGGGTCTTCCTCCTTCCCCCTTTCTTCCGACCTCTCGACTTAGCTCTTGCTTCTTCCCACCTCTTTTTACTTTCTCCCAAACTCCCTGGCTCTCTTTGGCCAGTGCCACTGCTGCCGATAACCTTAGCGGTCCTTCCTTCAACACATCGTGACGAACACGCTCGTCACTGAGCGCTTCCACATACAGATCAGCCAACTGGGCTTGCATGACCGCATTATTTCTCACTACCTCTGGGAAAGCTAATGACGACAGCTTTTCCGTTCGGGTCCCCAATTCTCCAGGGGTTTCGTCCCTCAGCTGCGTCAACTTCAGGAGGCCTCTATCGCCGTCCCCTCGTCAGCGAACTCCCTAGTTAATAATTCTTCCAACCTTTCCCATGTCAAGTGGGGCTCACTGGCTAAGAGTCCTTTTATAAACGCAGACGCTTTCCCTCTGGCGGCATCATACGCCAAATATAGGGCCTCTTGGTCTGAGAGTCTATATATTACGCGGCTCATATGTAGGACTGCCAGCCAGTTTTTAAAATCCCTTTTACTACCGTCAAACACCGGGACCCTCGGTCCACCCAATAATTTTCTTAGGTCTGCCGGCAATCCCTGACCAGCCCCCTCTTCCTCTATGTCTATCCTATCTGAATCATAGTCAGATATATTTAACACAGCAAAAGAAAAACAATCTGAGCAGCAACAATCTAAATTGGGAGATCAACCGAAAATAGTGTCCTACCTGACAGACGATTTCCAGTTCGTTCTTCTCAGGTTCCGGGTTGTCGTACTAGAGTGTCTGGAACCGTATGGTTATAGCCAACCGAAGTCCTTTAGTTCCCACTCTAGTCTGTTTCAATTTGAGTCCTTGAGACGCCGTGCGTTGTCCTGGTCGAAATTTTTCTGCAACTCCTGTGGCGGCGGCTGATCCAAGGTCTTATCCTGCTGTCACGGCATCAATTGTGACGTCCCCCCCGGTGTCACTGCGCCAAATGTGATGTCTGCCTGGTTGCGTCCGTCTTGCTACCCTGTCCTGTGACGACCAACTGGCTTGGTATTGGTCGCGGCACCAAATGTGACGTTCTAACCTTTTGGTGATTCGGATGGGAATCTGGTTAGATTCGGTATCAGCCTTGCCGTTCCCAGCTCGCTTCCAACGTCTGGTTACCGAAGTAACTGCTTTGACTTCCAGTCTAACCTACCCACGTTGTGAATTGATCTTAGGCGGACGAAATCAATCAGTCGCTGGGCCGTAATGCAAGCCGAGTTCGAACAAGGGTGATATCGCACAAGTATATGTAAGAGAAAATAAAATAATAACTCGAAAAGTTCAAATGTGTTAAAAAAGGATAACAATATTTTATATCTGGTTGCTGAATACAGGACTGCGTCTACTTCCCAACCCGCTATATGGATTCGTGACACTTTGTGTTTGTTAGGGGAGTCTTAACATCTTAAGTTGTTTGTTCTTTAAGAAACTGGTTCTTGGTGTATCTTCAGGCGATATTCGTAAAACTTGTTTTGGTGGTGTGAGTCTAAGTCGTTCTTCAAAAATAAATTGTTCTTGGCTAGAAGTTGAGTTCGGAATTGCGTGAATCTTAGTCAGTTTCTGTGAGGCGGGTGCAACTTCAACTGCGAACTTCGAACTTAACTCAACTGCCTCCCAACTGGAACTCGAACTGAACTGGTTTTTGCTCGCTGCGGCTTTGCTTATATGGACGCCGACCAAAACCGGGGTGGGCCTGTCGGGGTTTGAAGTTCCTTGATAATTCTCAACCCACAATCCACTTATTTGGTTTTGGTCAGGAAAATTTTATTATTTTCTATTTTTGAAAGTCTTCTCGTCCTCCCACCTTCTTCTGTTCTCGTATTTGTATCTCTTCATACCCTCAGAGGGTGTCTACGGGTTTCCCCTCTCTCTCACAGTGGCATCTCACACCTATCCCCTCAATGGGTGCCAACAGGCCTACCCTCCTGCTTCACATGATTACCTCCGCCTGGCTCTCGTTATCATTCAGCCAATGGGCGCTCAGCAGCGTGGGTGTGGCCAGACTAGTCTAGATTTAAAAATCTTGCTCCGAGAAAAAAAAAATTTATCTTTTTTTTTTTTCACTTTTCCTTTTCCTTCTTCTCTTCGAGGAGACCTCACACCCTAGACTCCTTATCTTTAACCGTATTGCCTGGAATTAGCTTTTCGCCAGCATCAAGTGGGTGGCCAATTAGACGTTTTCGCATTCTGGCGCTATCTATTCCCGATAAAATAAGTTCGCCACCATGGCCAGGTTTCGACAGAAAACAGATGTCTTTTCTCTCAATGATTTCTACATATAGACAAAGGCTTAACCTTTTCTTCATGGTGGTCAGCGGACACTTTTGTTTTTGTAATTTTGCGACACAGTTAATTTTTATCTATTTAGAATTCTGTCTCTCAGGTTATTTGGCCAACCTGGAATTCGTCAATTAGCTTTTCGCCATCACCAAGCGGGTGGCCCATTAGACGTTTTCGCATTCTGGCGCTATCTATTCCCGATAAAATAAATCCGCCACCATGGCCAGGTTTCGACACAAAACAGATGTCTTTTCTCTCAATGATTTCTACATATAGACAAAGGCTTAACCTTTCCTTCATGGTGGTCAGCGGACACTTGTTTTTGTAATTCTGCGACACAGTTAATTTTTATCTATTTAGAATTCTGTCTCTGAGGTTATTTGGCCAACCTCGAATTTTCACCCGCCCCGTAACATAAATCAGATTAAATCCAGTATCTTCCTTTCTCGACAATGGACATAAAAATCTTACCACTCTTCCTTGTCAGAAAAATAACACCGCTTAGTGTTCTTTTTCGTGATGGCTTCTTATTCTCGCCTTTTTTTTTTTCTTCTTTCTTTTTTAGCAAACCAAATAGTGTCACACTGCCGTAGAAGCATGAAAAAATCGATTATTTCCACTATCGATGGGAGTTGGGAAATGCAAAGTCGGTCTTGGCCTTTTCATTAACTTGGAGCATGTGCATGTACATTTTGGTGCAAATCCGTCGAAAATTGCGGCCGTGCATTCGTTACACACACACACACACACACACACACACACACACACACACACACACACACACACATCCTGCCTTTTATAGATAGACATATTTTATTAATATTATTATTAATATTACTATTAATTTTATTATTATTAATATTGTTATTATTATTAATATTATTATTAATTTTATTATTATTATTAATATTATTATTATTAATATTATTATTAATATTATTATTATTATTATTATTATTATTAATATCATTATTAATATCAATATTATTATTAATAGTAGTATTAATATTATTATTATTTTATTTACTTTGATTTCTGATGTGTACTCATTTCTTGCCGTGTCCTGCCCAGAGACCTAAGTTTAGAAATGGTATCATGACATTTTCCACTGGAAAAAAAATTTACATAGATAAAGCCCTTTTGAAGGTGTAGGCTGTACTTGTGAGAACAATTTTTTGTATTTCTTTTAGGCATGGACCCAGGAATCCCTTCAATTAGTCTACTGGAATCTTTTCCAACCAATCTGAGGGATCCAACTACAACAAGGATTGTTGATATTTCCATGTGCCACATTTTTGAGATTTCGATTACAAGGTCCTTGTATTTTGACAGCTTTTTGAATATCTTCAAATATACATTGCAGTCTGCAGGGACTGCCATATCAATAAGGAGGCACTTTTTTCTGTGCGGTCTCTAATAACAATGTCTGGGCGGTTAGCTTTGATTGTTCTGTCTGTGTATTATTATTATTATTATTATTATTATTATAGATATTTAGTCGCAATGACTGTGGATAATGTGTTGGGTCATCAGTACCAATCTCCGGCACTGAAAATTCTGCCTACCTATAATATTGTTTCTTTCTACGAGAAGGTATACTTGCAGATGTTCTAATGGATAGCCGCTTAGAATGATATCTTTTTTTCAATGGCAGATCATCTGCTATCCCAATGTCGGATATTTTATAAGAAAATCGATGAAAATATAAACAAAAAGACACTCAATGAAGTCAGCTACACAATATAATCAAAATAAAAATAAAAAATAAAAAAAATAAAATTCTCAGCGCCTCCTCTCCTTCATGCGCATATGTAGTCGCATTAACGTAAACATCTTTTTAGTCCGATGAAATCCTCAAGGACAAAACGCGGCACAGCCATTTTTCTACTTTGTTGTTAAATATTCTAACAATTTATCAATATTTAATGTACAATGTCATCGGTAGAACACTCCGAGTATTTTCTTCTGAATTTCGAGTTGTTATTATTTACACTATTTATATTCGGACTATTGTCTTCATCTTTTTTGGTTCGTATCACAACGTTTCGACCGTTGTGCCCTCCGGCCTTCTTCAGGTGTATATCGATCTGTGTAACCTACAGAGAATTCTGAACTGAACCCTTTATTTAATCTAAGGCGATAGACTACTCTTGTTGAACAGCTCATGCCTGGAGATTTCGTTTAGGTCTTAGTTATCGAGTATGTTTTTTAGTTTGGAATTCCCTGTAGGTTATTGAGATCGATATACGCCTGAGAAATGCCGGAGAGCACAACGGTCGAAACGTTGCGATAAAATCAACAAAGATTGACACAATAGTCCGAATATAAATAGCATAAATAACTCCGAATATTATTTGATATTTAAAAGAATGGTAATCGTTAATATTCTTTCTATTATTGGTGCAAAAATAATGACGTATTAATGTCGTTTTTTGACGTAACGTCAAAAAACGACATTATTACGTCATTATTTTTGCACCAACCTAATACTTCTTCTTTCATTCCTGCGTATAAACGTTACACCTTTATTGTATTTACTGACGTTTAATTTCTTACCTGTGGGACAAGGGTCTCCATTAATTTGCGGTTATGAAAAAGACATCATAATTCTGCTCTCTTTTCTTCTGTTTTAGACAAATACGACGTGCTTATCCGAGGTTGTGGTGATGACGTTTATCCTTTCAAAATCAACGGAACAGTTGTGAGAGTTTCCGGCAACAAAACAAACGTTACTGTCTGCAGTTCGCTAAACGTAAACACTTGTGCTAATTTCTGTAAGTCTGATTTTTGCAACGCCCCCTCTGCAGGTTTTAGCCATATTGCCTACACGACATTGTTGCTATGGATGGCGGCAGCCATGACACTTTGTTAAATCATTGGCTGGAAAACAAAAATGTTTTCAATGAAGAACGGATTATCAACTGAAGACGTTTTTTTTTTTTTTTACATGTGTCTACGGGCTTTCTTTCTTTACATGTGTCTACGGATTTTTTCAACATTTAATGTACAATGTCGTCGTTAGAACACCCCAAGTATTTTTCTCTGAATTTCGAGGAGTTATTATTTTGTAGTGTACAAAACGAGATCTAGATTTAAAAATTCAAATGCTCGTTGATTGTGTTAGAAATTAAAAAGACTCGAATTTACAAACTTTGCTTAATACACACGCAAAAGGAAATCCAAAACAAAACTCGTGAAATTTCACACCTTGATGCGAAATGTTTTTCGGCCAATAGAAAACTAGGAAACATTAAAAACAAAATTCAAATTATCTTCAATTCTCAGAAACAAATTCTTTTCGCGAGCCGACGCGAAATTTTCTGGAAAGGTCCGAATTATATCTTGGAGTGAATCCCCAAATGACCTTTTCAAGCCCCACAAACAAATATAAGACGGACAAGTTCGCTTGTCACCAGGGAGGAGGAGACGAGCGTATTAACAAGTCCCTTGGCAACGTCAAGCGAGCGTTATTATTATCTCTACCTTCTCCCTCAACTCTTTTATACTTGATAAACGAACGGAACATTTTAAGACTGAGCGCTTACTTCAAAGTCATTCCTACTCTACGATAACGCTCATACATATATACATACATCCACACATACGTTCCTGCCTACGTACACATGAACTCATTCTTGCAAGGACTACTACGAACATTTTAACGACCTTGTATCAGCCAAAATACATTAATTTTATTTGTAAAGACCTAAATTGATTTATATGTATATAAATTTGTTGTTTCACTTTATAATTTGATTTTCTTGTTTTATACCCTTCTTATGGTGGGATATCTAACTAACAAGGCCAAATCAAACTAATCTGATTCAACACTCATACACTTCACTATAACTGTGTTATGGTCCGGTTCCTTGTACTACGGTGATAGTCCAAGGTAGAACCAATAAAGAAGAACTCGAACACGGATATGGAATAACACAGATATATTACAAACAGGAATATATGTAGAGAAGTAGAAAAGTGTTAGTACGAACAATCAGGTTTAGTAGTAATTGTCTGAACACGACTCTGTTTCGGACTGCCTCTGACTCGACTGACTGACTCGCTCGCTCTGACTGACTGACTGACTACTGACGGACTTCACTCCAGGCTTCAGACTGAACTGTCTGGTTCCTCTTGAGGCGCAGTATTTATTACGTATGGAATAGTCCACTATGTTATTATGGGTAAGGTCCCGTAACAAACTGATAACCCACTATAATTTACAATATTCATATTCGGACTATTGTCCTTATCTTTTTTGTTTGTATCACAACGTTTCGACCGTTGTGCCCTCCGGCCTTCTTTCCGGTCTACGGGCTTTCTTTCCAGCATGTTTTTATCTCTATATACGAAGTCTATCTAAAAGTAACGGGACTGGGTGTTTGTGTGAGAGCTTTGGGCGAAAGAGGGAGAAGCGGATGGAGTTATCATTTAACATAATATCTTAGGAGTATAATGACAAATAGGACGTTTGACGTCAAGTTATACCCCTGCCTCTGTGGCCGGAGAGGCAGTTACTAAACGGATATTAAAATATAATGGAATTACATGTCGAATCAAGAACGTTTAACATGATCTTCCGTTGAGATTAATCGGCGGAGCATTTGTTGTCTACTAGCAGCTAAGTTCAAATGCTGAAATAGCTTGTAGTAGAGGGAATAAAACTCAATACAGCAGTTGTTCGTCTCAAGAAATCCTCCTTCACGCCGTGTAACGACTCGTAGAGCCAGATATTTATTATACTATATACAAATGCGTCACAAGGGAAAATGAGGATGCGATGAAGCGGGTCTTCACCTGTTCTATCGATAACTTAACTAACCTCAATCACTGACCCAATCGTTCCTTTCACATCTCATCTACACAACACTGCCTTACACAGACACCACAATGCCAATTTTTTTTCTAGGAATTCCTACCTAATCCTGCATGTATAGTATTTGTGGAGGGCTGCGTTGATAAGATTTTTTTGCGGAGAGTTGGGTTGATAAAAATCTAAACAAAATAATTCCTCAATGTTCACGATATAAAAAGATACACAACTAAACTAATGTTAGCAAAGGGCACCTCAGAGATAATACTGTGGGATTAATAAAATAAAAATGATTTTCTAATCGTTGCTTAGATGTGGCATAAGGCCGAATGTATATAGCACCCAGTAAGGATCATACTCATTACTCAGTCGTAATTGTTCTAGCGAGACAAGCTTACTAACCCTTACACCTCGTCGAGCTGGCCACGATTCGTAGGGTCAATTTACCGGCCACACGCGTTACCTGCTTGTATCTCTAAGTCGAGAAGTCAGTGATTCGTTGAGGCGTGAACAAATATTTGCATGATGTTCTCATATATAAGCGGGAGTCACGCGCGCGCTTTCGTTCTTTTTCGACATAGGATGCATGTCGCTAAGTTGCCATTTTCTTTCTTTAAAACACTGCATTTAAATTTTTTGAAGATTAAAATTGAATGGAAAGTTTAGCCCACCTGCCGAAAAGGTTTACCGGAGCATGGCAACTTAGAGCCATCACGTGAGAGATATAGGAAATGGTTGGTGACTAGCATTCCAAACAAGAGATCTCGTGCGCTATTTCTTTCATTTTTTTCCGACGCAGGAGACACACGAGACGCTGTCGCTTGGTTTGACGAAGTAAGTCGCCATTTTCTTCGCTACAATAACTGTAATCTTAGATTTCTGCAACCATTGCAGCTCACAACGCCCTGAGCATCCGACAGTTCCTGATCTAGAAGAACATCGCCATACAGGAAGATCCTGTGTATTCACCTGGTCTTGCTTCGTGTGATTTTTTTTCTTTTCCTTAAGCTTAAGAGGATCATCAAGGGGACCCGTTTTGAAGATGCGGAGGCCATTTAGAGTGCTGTAAAGACAGAGCTGAGACGCATCCAAGAAGAATCCTTCTAGAAGTGCATAGAAAAGTGGCAAATAAAAATGAAAAAGTGCATTAGAGTGGGGCTACTTTGAAGGGGAAGCTATGTTGTTTCGAATTAGGTTGTTTGTGGCACCAAATTAATTTTTCAGACAGACCTCGTATAATGATGAAATATTACAGATGATGGAAATAATCTATATGAAAAGAAAATCATCAGCGTCAAGATGGCGCTCATGTACTCAAGTGCTTATAATATTAGCTGCAACTCAACCACGTGACATTACGTCACGTTATATTAATGGACGACTTTGATATGGAATCTTAATGTAAATATTTCTAAGCCTTCTCCTTGATGATGGCCTATTGAAGGGCCAGAAATTTAGGACAGCTCTTTCACGGAATTGCAATTATTTAATTAGGTACCTCAAAAAAAAAAAAAAAAAAATACAAAAACAACGATATCTAACGTTTAAAATGAATTTTTTTAAAAATGAAGAATCTTTCTTGAAGCTTTTATTTTAGTTTTAATTTCAAGCTAATAAATTACATTTAATATTTCCAATAAGCAAAATATTTTGCTGTATTTCAAAAACTAATTTAAAACTAATTTAAATTGACTGGAAGAATTTATATTTTGTTTCTTTTGCTAAAATAGCTGATAAGCGTCTTTTTTTTTTCGTTTTCCTCTCAATGTAATTCTCTCTATTAAAAAGTCTTCCAGAACTAAAATATACCTTTCTTAAACTTTATTTGAAGAATATTAGCCGATTTAAAGTATAATTAATCGTATTTGAAACAAATATTATTTACTTTAAGTTTAAAATATCGCAAAAATGAGTTTTTAACCCGACAGTAGCTGTTTATTTAATGCATTCGTGAGTTTAACATCACCATGAAATATTAATATTTTTCTAATTGCTACGCTATGGGAATTTTAGGCGTTAAAATAGTAATTAAATTAATGTGGGTGCCTTTTATATATAATTTTTATTTACTCAGTAATTTTTAAAAATTAAGAAAATATTCTCCGTAATCTAACATTTTATTGAATTTTAAATATTTTTGGGCTGTAAATTTACTATAGTTATCGCTCTTATTTTCTAATAATGTCGTGTATGGTCGTCCTTGTAATAGAAAATCGGAACGTTTATACATATATTAAAAAATTAGAATTCTTTTTTAAATATTAGTTGGCGATGATTTCTACTAAGCTTTTCAGTTTAGAATTAGTAAATATAATTTTTACTTACTAATAATATCACTAACCCGTACAAATTAATAATAGAAATTTAAAAGATTTAAAAATTTCTAAATTTTTCTAATTAAATTTTTCAAAAAAGACAGAATACAATTCTTGTAAAAATACATTATTCATCAAAAAAAAAAAAAAACCCAAAGGAACCCCCCCCCCAATTTTTTTTTCTTAAGGCTATAGTGGCCATAATATATCCTATTCATAAAATCAATTAAAAAATTTTCTAATTGAATGTCGTCTTCGTTTGAAGGCATTTCTTTTATTTTACGATTTAGTGTTGACTTTCAGTAAATGAGTTACTGTTTGGGAAAAAAATGATTTACATTCTCCAAGCACTTCTGCTTTTAACTAATATAATTATGAACCTGGAGAAAATTTAATTTCTCGAAATTTCATGAAGTAAAATATGTAAAAAAATATTTCTACCAAGAGTTTCTAAAAAAACAAATTCTAAATTTCATTCATTTCTGAATGAATTCTTAAAAGATTCATTAAAATCCGACAATTATTTGATTTTTGCAGTCATTTTCAAATCACTGTGTTTTTTTTTACCGGAAAAAAGGCGCTAAATTTCCTAATACTAATCTTTGCTGCCCTGCAACATCAAGAAAAACAAGATTTTTTTACCAAAATTTTGAACGCGCTAGAAAGGAATAAACAATTAATAAAATAATAAAAAATATATTGGCCTTTCCTCTTAATAATAACATAACCATTTTTACGATAAAACTTTGTTTTTATCAAGTTTGGGAACTTTTTAATCATGCTATGTTTTTTTACAGCGAATTATTTGCGTTATCTACTCTTAATTCTTGGATTTTAATCCATTGTAAAGCATTTGGTTCGAGAAGAATTAATCGCCATTCTTTGTCTGTTACATTCAATAATACCCGTATGGAGGAGAATTTATTGTCTGAATATACGTTATGCACATTAAGAGTAATCAGAATTTGCAGCCCGTAGTGTTTACATGAAGAGAAGAAATACATTGAAGATACTTTCAAGCACCTCAAGTACCCTATTTCATATTCAATGCGAAACAAATGACTCATAAAATACTCCAAAACTCATAAAATTTCCAGCCTGAAAAAAAAACAAACAAACAAAAACATTTGTTGTCTTACCCACTAACTCTATCACAAGTACAATTGAAAAGAATTTATCTAAATACAACAAAATTTGACGCAACTATGTCTAAAGCAAAATACTTAATTAATATAAAACAAAAGAAGATAAGACGTGAAGAAGGAATTTACTCAATCACAATAATTCCCCACAAGGAATACATCAGAGAAACCTCAAGGAATTAAAATAACAGATTATAGGAACACAAAAGGGATCTTTTACAAAATAACACATTCAATGCATTAGTTACTCACTGTAATGAGTTTGACCAAAATTTCAATTCCAAAAATACTATTAGGTTAGTTAAAAAATAATGACGTAATAATGTCGTTTATTGACGTATTTTTTAACGTCAAAAAACGATATTATTACGTCATTATTTTTGCACCAACCTAATACTTTAATTAAAAAAGAAAGCAATTTAATAATATGAAAATATATAGTAAGTGCTTTAATCGCTAGATCATTCACAGTAAATTTGTATCCAGAATCTTGCAACATTTCACTTTTCTTGGTAGATCTATTATCACAATGTGGCATACTTTATAACAAAAGGATAAAAAAATATAAAGAAAGGAAACTAAACTAAATTGGCTAGATTATATACTGAAAAAGAATATTAAACATATATTAAAAGCAAAAAAAAAAAACAACATTCAAATAATTAATACAAAATAAACTATTAATAAGTTAAAATTATTTCACCTGTAATAATTACCACAAGGAATACATAGGAGAAACCTTAAGAAATTTAAATAAAAAGATTACATGAACACAAAAAGGGATCTTTTACAAAACAACATTAAATATATTAGTTGCTCATTGTAATGAGTGTGACCAAAATTTCAATTAAAAAAATGCTACTCTAATGAAAAGAGAAAACAATCCAGTCAGTTATCTGCCATGCGTGATACACGCTTTCGATACATGACTGACGAGGCAGATTTGTTTTTCACGCAGTAGGTTGCCATTTGTTTCTGCGGTAGACCAGTTGTCATCCAAAACTACAGAACCCCGTTTGTCCTGTTATTTACCCATAGCTGGAGGGAGAAGAAGAGGATTCATACTTTCCCCAAGAGTATTACCACGTAAGTGAATGTAATGTATTCGACTGGAATACATTACATGCACTTACGTGCCAATACCCTTGGGGAAAGTATGAACCCTCTTCTTCTCCCCACAGCTATGGTTAGATAGCAGGACAGACCAGGTTCTATCAATTCACCAATACGAAAATGCTTCAAAAGTGCTTTAATCGCTTCTATTAGAAATATAAGCTGCTTGAGCGTGCATCGTCGACCATTCAAATGGGCTTTTGCTTTGGTATATTTTGATTTGTGGTAAAACGGCTGCGTTTGGAAATTGGACGAATTGTGTATCACTTTACATTTCCTTTTATTGTTGTCTGTCAACTGGACGCTAGTTGGGCTTTCCTATCCAATCTTACTTCCGACACTTTTGCCCTTTATTATTTCCAGCTACCACAGACACTTATCTTCCGGCATTCCTAGCCTTTATTATTTCCGGCTACAACAGATTCCTGTCTTCCAGCACCTTACTTCCGGTATTCATAGTCCTTTCTACTTCCGGTTACCACGAACCCTTACTTCCGGCATTCTTGACCTTACTACTTCCGACTGGCTAAAATTTTGGCAAAAATCTTCAACTCTGTATTTAACATCGTCAAAGGCTGAAAATTACTTATCCATTCCCCACCATTGTTGTTCTTGCGAAGTAACTTAATCACACCTCTGGTAAAGCGTTGAAGTATAGACCTCTGCTTCATCCAGTTGTTGTAGATCAGCTCCAGCATAGGGACAAAGACGGGCGACTGCCTCAAGTACATTTCATACGGAAGAGCATCTAATCACGGAGTTTTGTCAGCCAACTTCAGTGCTTCCCAGAACTCACTCTGTAATGAGACCCACGCATCCAGTCGCTTCGAGACGGGGAAAGTCGAACTAAGCGACGCTCAGATCGGGCTCACTGGTGAACATATCTTGAAAGTAGTGTCGAAAAGCCTCACATATTTGTAGTCACGGTTCCCTTGCACGGCAATGTGATATGTCAACTGGACGCCTTTCAAACCTTCTCTACACGCAGTCTAACGGACATCTTCGTCGTCGTAGGAGACATTCATTTTAGCCTAGCCCTAACTACCAGAACTTGATCCTTCTTGATAAGTGATGTAATGAATATGCATATACCTGGGTTCCCCCTCACAGTAATATGATTGCCTGGTGTCAGCCATAAATACAGACTGATGTGGAGGTCGCCTATTGACTACACCTATTCACTTCGCCTATTGGCCATACCTATTGTCTTTGCCTATTGCCTACGCCTATTGCCTACCTCTACGACGAGGACCAGTCCATTACGGTTACCTGCTAGATTGTCCTACTCGGTTACAATAGTCCAAAACCACTTTGCTACTTCGAACAAATATATCCCTTTCCGGGATATATCAATAATTATGGAAGTTAGTTCCGCTCAAGCTAAGGCTACTTCTCCCCTATCACGGAATTTTACTGCCCGATCAACTTTGGCTACACTTGCCGTTTGCGCTGCTAATCTAGACTCAGTCAGCGTCATTAATCGTCTGCAAACGACAGCACTGGATTTTAATATATCCCACCACTTATTCCCAACCACAGCTCCCGTCATTTACCGTTGTAGCATTAGTAGCAGCTGCTCTTGGAAATCTCGCTCAGTAAATAATGATGCGTTCAATTGCCAGTAAGCAGCTATCCTAACCTCAGGCTCATCTAAGTTTAAACAAGCAAGCCTATAATCCGTGTAATCTATTGAATTGAAACTTGGATAAGTTAAGAACCTTATGTCGACTCAACTAGGACTCGATCCATGTAAATACAACGCAACACCAAAGCCGAGCCGCCCCTATTAGTCCGCATAACCTCCCAGGGGTCATCTATTACGGTACTTATCCACAAAATCGAACTTTCAGATAATTTCCCTAAATGGCTTCCCATACGGGTTGTTAGTACGTGATTTTACCACCATACGATTTATATCGGGGTCAAGGACGGCATTTCAATCGTCCTCTAAGATTATACGACATGATGTAGTCAAAACGGCTCGATCTACCGAAACAAATCAGGCCCCTCCGCATGATTATTGGGTATAAAACTCAATGAGACGAAGCGACATCCTTTATCGTAACATTCAGCACGCAAAACCTATCCGCTGGATCTGCGAATGCAAGAGAACATTCCACATTAAAAGACTAGCTCACCAGTAAGGAAACACCTCTCGAGCGCCCATCAAAACATGCTGAATAGAGAAGAAACCTCTTAGACAGAATATCTTCATAGTCGCAAATTAAAAAAAAGGGTCTCCTGTAAGCAACATACATTCACACCAAGATGCTGAAGATCGCAAACTAGCCTCGGCCTGAAAGACTCCGACCTTAAGCTCCAAGCATCCACACTAGCTAACCAGATGTCTGTACCTGTAAAGGTATTGAGCCGGCTCCAGTATTGGAATTTTCATGGGAATTCGGAATTCACA
>OZ010604.1:13517033-13549533 GCA_963932145.1 Acanthosepion lycidas | reverse complement strand
GAACAGTTTTCTTTGTTGTTAATATTATCAAACCATTTAATTGTCACTTTTGTGTCTTTCCATTGATTTACGTTTGACATGTTCCTTAGATTTGAACATATTTTTTCTAATAAATGTTTGTTTATTTTCCCAATGTTGCTTTCTTATGAGATTTAATAAACTGCTTGTGACTTTGGTTAAGCTGTCATTATGATCTTTTAATTCAATAAAGGGTCCTACATTTGCTAGTTGTTTTATTCTCTTGACTAATTTTAGTTTAGTGGCTATTTTTTTTTAGCTTCTTTGTTTATATTATTTTTCTATTAGTTATTTTTCGTTTTATAAAATTTGTTAACTTCTTTCTCAACTAATTTACTGTAATTTTTGGTTTCCATTTTATAAATTTTCTTTGTTTTGTCTGCTTTTATAAATAGTTTTTCTTTTTTATTATTATTAGTTTATCATTTTTAGATTTTTTTTCAAATTTCTTTTAAAATTATTATTGATTTTCTTTACTTTAAAATTATTGATTATGTTTATGAAGTCATTTTCAAATGCAATAAGATCATTTTGTTGGGGTGGGCATCCCATTGAGATGAATTCAAAGTTGTTTATATTATTATTTTTCATGTCTTTGCATCTTAGGCATTTTATAAAATGTTCAATTTTTTTCTATGACTGATTTTGTAGTCATGTAGGTTTGATGGGGGTATACTTTTAAGGAGTAGCTAAAATTTCAGATTCCATGTTAATGCATTTTTTTAAATTTTGTTTTAATTTTCCATTTATTTTTATTGTTTTTATGAGAAAATATTAGAGCAGAAATCAATGCTGTAAAGAGAAGTGATCAAAACATATATATATATATAAAACCAATCACCCAAATTAAATGGGCTGTGGTGAATTAAGTATCTTGGATTGCTTGAGGAAGTGGAAAACCATCTTTTCTCCTCATAAATTGTAAACCTTCAACCAAAAATATCAATATTAAATCCATGACACAACAGAAGAGTTTAATTATTTAACATTTGGAATTTTGTTTTTTCGTGGATTTGTCTTTTTTTTATAAATTGTTTTTTGGTTATCATTTTTAGATATATTTTATGATTTTTAAAATTATTGTAAAATTTTCTTTATTTCAAGTTATTGATTATGTTTACTAAGTCATTTTCTAATGCAATGAGGTCGTTTTGTTGGGTTGAGCATTTCATTGACGTGAATCCAAAAAAGGTAAATTAAATTCAGCTAAAATCAAATGGTTGGAGTGTGACTGGGGTAGTGTTGAAGAAATATGTTATCACTCAGGATTACTGATCTTTAAACTAAATTTTCTCAGACAGAGAGATACATAAGCACACTAACGCATAGACATATGGACAAACACACACGTGAAATAGATACGTACGTTATTCTTTAATAATAATAAGAGATTTTTAAAAATTATATATTTTAGTTAAAGTAAAGGAATCCTTTTTTAATCCTAAGTTATAGCAATAAAATATTTAGTTAAAGTTTGTAATAAGCCCAACAAACATTGATGACCTACAGTGGCCACTGATATATATATATATATATATATATATATATATATATATATGAGAAAGAACAGTAAGATATATCCGGTGTTCTTGTTATTTTTTATGTTTGTTTTTACGAAACAATGCTCAATGTTAGGTTAAATTTATAGAGCATAAATATTATAAATTAACTGATTTTCGTTTTTTCGCTACACAGTAATAACCATGTTTCAAAAATGGAAGCTAAAAACTTAAAATTTAATTAAATTAAATCATTAGTTCCGTTTCATCTTCAAGCGAATATTGGAATAACTTATTTTTAAATTTACTGAGTTTTAAACACACAAATAAATTCATAATTTTCTGTTTCCATGGATACAGAGGAATCCAATCATTCTGCTGTAGAGTAATTTTCACAGTGGAAGCTTGTATTTCACTAAGTCGGTCCTAAATTAGGTTCGACGTACAAAACGTTAGGAACTTGAAATAATAGTTAATGACACAGCAATCTAGTTGTGGGGCTCATATATATATATATATATATATATATATATATATATATATATATATATATATATATATCAGTGTATGATACTAAATAATTATAATAAAAAACGTAAATGTGTTTCTGCTAGAGCGAATCTATACTCACACGGGCCAGCAAGGGGTTGTCTGTTTTCTTCCTCATGATGGTAACTGAATGTACGGCTTACCTTATGTCCAAGCGTCGACCTGGTGGTGGTGGGGGGAATCAACGGCCAATCCTCCGCCCTCACCAAGTACTGGGCTTGGGAGATATGCTTTCAATAAGATTTAGAACAGGAGAAAGAAGCGACTAGAACAATTCCTAGTTCAGACACTATATCAAGCAAAAAGATACTGTCACAACATCATTAGAATACTGACGAGACACTTTCGCATCTAGCCAAAGACATTTAATTTTCCATCTTCCTGTTTTATATATATATATATATATATATATATATATATATATCACTGTATGATAAAAAATAATTATAATATCTGGTAATACGTATGGAAGTTACAAAAAGAATATAAATTCAGGGTTCAATATCAAAAACAGAGCCAATAATAATAATTATCAAAATAGTGAAAACGAACACTTAATATACCATCGTGATATTTATTTCAACTTTTCAAACTGACTTTTACACACAAAAATAATTCAAAAAGGATTTTACCAGGTTTAAAAACCCAGTCAGAACATAAATTATGCTAAATATGCAGATTCAAATTTAGGGAAAGAAAGGGTATGTATTCAGAAAGGGAGTAGGTAAAGGAGGGAACAGTGAAAATATTCAAACATGTGAAAGAAGAAAGATTTATTTCACTTTTTCAAAAAGATAGTTGAGGTTGTAGACATGCTGACCTAATTTTTAGAGACACAATTCGAAAAGGAACAGACTTCTTCAGATAGTAAGGAGAAAAAGACAAGAAAGAAGAAAGAACGAAAGAAGAACGAACGGAAGAAGATAGAATCAGAAGGTTAACTCGATGGACGGCTGCGGAAACTAGCAAATTTTGTATACATCGAAATTGTCTTTTTGCCTGGTTCGTGTAGTCAGTTATGTGCATGATATTTTTTAATTTTTAAACAAATAAAAATGTTAATATTAATAATAATAATAATTTTGTAAGGAATTTTTGAAATACGGATTTCAGTGTCACACTTTCCGTCCTCTGTTAAAACGTTTCCCAAATATTTGAATTTTTCGCACTTGTTTCATTTTGGTATCTCCGATTTGAAAATCACGCCTTGGACCCAAACTTTTGCTCAAGATGTTTAAATACTCAGGTTTCTTAGTTCTTTCGTCTTGGCCCGTATTATCGCTGGCACGAGTGCATTGATTTTACTTTTGAGATAATATGGAGAAATAAAACTTATACAGGTTGTGTATCCTTTATCCAAAATTCCAAAATCCGAAAACCTCCAAAAAGGATTTTCAGGTGCTTAGATGACTTGCTACAAATCGAAAATTTTAGACAGCACTGCGAAGGTTCCTAGGTGATGTGTAGCTGTTGTAAGTGACTTTATCTGCCCTGGCGGGGGCTCTCCAGTCCAGCTACGTAGCCTACTTGGGTGTCATTTTTTGTCAAAGGAACACTTTCGTTCATGGATAACTTACCAAGTGCTTAGTGATCAGTTAAGATATTGTTCAAAATTTCAAATAGTCCTCCATTTTTATATATCTCTTTTCTAAGTAGCGAACATGTTTTTGTACACGTACAAAAAGCACAAATTATTATTTTTGCATGAAATCTTAACTTCACGACTTAAAAATCCATGTGAGCATTACATGTCTGTATGTACACAAAATTTATTAAATTTTATATAAAACAACTTTCAGAGTAAATAAAATTACTGTCAGTGTTTATGTTTAAAATGTGTTATGGAATGTAAAGGGATATCATGTTTATCTTTTCATTCCCAAGTTTCCCCATTTTATGTATATATATATATATATATATATATATATATATATATATATATATATATATATATATATATAAATTAAATAGACTAAAATCCAAAATCCGGAAAAAGTTGAAAATCGAATCACTTACGGCCCCATGAATTCCGAATAAACGATTCCCAATCTGTATTTACAAATGACACAAAGCGTTTGGTTTAAATTCCATTTTTAGCAGATATTTTCGAATTCTCTGCGATTTCTTTTTGCTCGTTTTATACGCCAACAAGAGAACAATTATTATAATGACGTCTAATATGGAAGAGGTAAAAGAAAAAGAAAAGATGAACATTTATTTTAATGTAAACTAATACGGAAGGGGTAAGAGAAAAATGAGGCGAAGCTTTATTATAATGAACTCTAATATGGAAGGGGTAATAGAAAGAGAAAAGTTGAATATTTATTATAATTTACTCTAATATGGAAGGGTTAAAAGAAAGAGAAAAGATGAATATTTATTATAATTTACTCTAATATGGAAGGGTTAAAAGAAAGAGAAAAGTTGAATATTCATTATAATGTACTCTAATATGGAAGGGGTAATAGAAAGAGAAAAGTTGAATATTTATTATAATGTACTCTAATATGGAAGGGGTAATAGAAAGAGAAAAGTTGAATATTTATTATAATTTACTCTAATATGGAAGGGGTAATAGAAAGAGAAAAGTTGAATATTTATTATAATGTACTCTAATATGGAAGGGGTAATAGAAAGAGAAAAGTTGAATATTTATTATAATGTACTCTAATATGGAAGGGGTAATAGAAAGAGAAAAGTTGAATATTTATTATAATGTACTCTAATATGGAAGGGGTAATAGAAAGAGAAAAGTTGAATATTTATTATAATTTACTCTAATATGGAAGGGGTAATAGAAAGAGAAAAGTTGAATATTTATTATAATGTACTCTAATATGGAAGGGGTAATAGAAAGAGAAAAGTTGAATATTTATTATAATTTACTCTAATATGGAAGGATTAAAAGAAAGAGAAAAGTTGAATATTTATTATAATGTACTCTAATATGGAAGGGGTAATAGAAAGAGAAAAGTTGAATATTTATTATAATGTACTCTAATATGGAAGGGGTAATAGAAAGAGAAAAGTTGAATATTTATTATAATTTACTCTAATATGGAAGGGTTAAAAGAAAGAGAAAAGATGAATATTTATTATAATGTACTCTAATATGGAAGGGGTAATAGAAAGAGAAAAGTTGAATATTTATTATAATGTACTCTAATATGGAAGGGGTAATAGAAAGAGAAAAGTTGAATATTTATTATAATGTACTCTAATATGGAAGGGGTAATAGAAAGAGAAAAGTTGAATATTTATTATAATGTACTCTAATATGGAAGGGGTAATAGAAAGAGAAAAGCTGAATATTTATTATAATGTACTCTAATATGGAAGGGGTAATAGAAAGAGAAAAGTTGAATATTTATTATAATGTACTCTAATATGGAAGGGGTAATAGAAAGAGAAAAGTTGAATATTTATTATAATTTACTCTAATATGGAAGGGGTAATAGAAAGAGAAAAGTTGAATATTTATTATAATGTACTCTAATATGGAAGGGGTAATAGAAAGAGAAAAGTTGAATATTTATTATAATTTACTCTAATATGGAAGGGGTAATAGAAAGAGAAAAGTTGAATATTTATTATAATTTACTCTAATATGGAAGGGGTAATAGAAAGAGAAAAGTTGATTATTTATTATAATGTACTCTAATATGGAAGTGGTAATAGAAAGAGAAAAGTTGAATATTTATTATAATGTACTCTAATATGGAAGGGTTAAAAGAAAGAGAAAAGATGAATATTTATTATAATTTACTCTAATATGGAAGGGTTAAAAGAAAGAGAAAAGTTGAATATTCATTATAATGTACTCTAATATGGAAGGGGTAATAGAAAGAGAAAAGTTGAATATTTATTATAATGTACTCTAATATGGAAGGGGTAATAGAAAGAGAAAAGTTGAATATTTATTATAATTTACTCTAATATGGAAGGGGTAATAGAAAGAGAAAAGTTGAATATTTATTATAATGTAATCTAATATGGAAGGGGTAATAGAAAGAGAAAAGTTGAATATTTATTATAATGTACTCTAATATGGAAGGGGTAATAGAAAGAGAAAAGTTGAATATTTATTATAATGTACTCTAATATGGAAGGGTTAAAAGAAAGAGAAAAGATGAATATTTATTATAATGTACTCTAATATGGAAGGGGTAATAGAAAGAGAAAAGTTGAATATTTATTATAATTTACTCTAATATGGAAGTTGTTAAAAGAAAGAGAAAAGATGAATATTTATTATAATGTACTCTAATATGGAAGGGGTAATAGAAAGAGAAAAGTTGAATATTTATTATAATGTACTCTAATATGGAAGGGGTAATAGAAAGAGAAAAGTTGAATATTTATTATAATGTACTCTAATATGGAAGGGTTAAAAGAAAGAGAAAAGATGAATATTTATTATAATGTACTCTAATATGGAAGGGGTAATAGAAAGAGAAAAGTTGAATATTTATTATAATTTACTCTAATATGGAAGGGGTAATAGAAAGAGAAAAGTTGAATATTTATTATAATGTACTCTAATATGGAAGGGGTAATAGAAAGAGAAAAGTTGAATATTTATTATAATGTACTCTAATATGGAAGGGGTAATAGAAAGAGAAAATTTGAATATTTATTATAATGTACTCTAATATGGAAGGGTTAAAAGAAAGAGAAAAGATGAATATTTATTATAATGTACTCTAATATGGAAGGGGTAATAGAAAGAGAAAAGTTGAATATTTATTATAATTTACTCTAATATGGAAGGATTAAAAGAAAGAGAAAAGTTGAATATTTATTATAATGTACTCTAATATGGAAGGGGTAATAGAAAGAGAAAAGTTGAATATTTATTATAATGTACTCTAATATGGAAGGGGTAATAGAAAGAGAAAAGTTGAATATTTATTATAATTTACTCTAATATGAAGTTGTTAAAAGAAAGAGAAAAGATGAATATTTATTATACTGTACTCTAATATGGAAGGGGTAATAGAAAGAGAAAAGTTGAATATTTATTATAATTTACTCTAATATGGAAGGGTTAAAAGAAAGAGAAAAGTTGAATATTTATTATAATGTACTCTAATATGGAAGGGGTAAAAAAAATTTAAAAAAATAGGACAGCATAAATTGTTTAGATATTAACATTCTAAGGTTTTATGGATTGAAATGTTATTCCAACTCCAATCATGAAAGTCAAACAATTAGACACGCGAGTTCCACTGCTTGTCCTGTTAAAATCGACAATGGCACCTATTGGACCGTTACACATATTTGTATCGCATAGGGAAACGCAAAGCAAACCTTGCTGGAATCCGCATATAGACACGTTAGTTTCAGGGTTCAGCATATTCATACTTTGGAGATGAGGTAGCTTTCTATCAAAAGACAAAGATGAACCATCGCTGCAACTGCGAATAATCTTGGTAATTACTCCTGAAATAATAAAACAAATACATCATCAACATAATAACATTGTATCATTTTTATTAAGACTATAAAGATGAAACACCACCCAGCTCCAGCGTTTCCACGTCCTGGGTATGACAATAAACTACATCCGCATCCTGGCTTTGACAATAAACTACATCCGCGTCCTGGGTATGACGATAAGCTACATCTAACAGTAAGGCCTCAGATAAAGGTTTTTGAAACAATAATGTCGCCAGCTATCCGTTTTTGAAACCATAATGTTGCCAGCTATCCGTTTTTGAAACCATAATGTTGCCAGCTATACGTTTTTGAAACCATAATGCTGCAAGCTATACGTTTTTGAAACAATGTTGCCAGCTATACGCTTTTTGTAAAAAATCATGTTGCCAGCTATATGTTTTAAAACCATGTTGCCAGCTATACGTTTTTGAAACAATGTTGCCAGCTATACGTTTTTTATAAAAAAATACAATACAAAAACAATGTTGCCAGCTGTACGTTTTTGAAGCAATAATGTTGCCAGCTGTGCATTTTTGAAGCAATAATGTTGCCAGCTGTACGTTTTTGAAACAATGGTGTTGCCAACTATGCGTTTTTGACTTTTAAAGTCACTCAAAATCATTTCCGGCATAAAATGACCACTAAGGTTGAGATGCCGTTAAACAAAACAATCAGTCAATCAATCCAGCGTTTCCGTAAAATACCTCCAGGGCTCGAGTGAATTAAGTAGATGTAAGGTGAATTCTTTCTTTCTTTTTATGTGCTGTGTCCTTTCAGGACGTAGGCGATCATGACCCTCTAATTCCTCCCATTCCTTGTGGCTCACAACAAGTTTTGTGTTTCTGCCAACATAGTGGCGACAGTCTGTTTCATGCTATATGCAATCGTCAGACCTGACGATTTCATGCTATATTCAATCGTCAGGCTTGACGATTTCATGCTATATGCAATCGTGGCTTAACGATTGCATATAGCATGAAACAGACTGTCGCCACTAAGTGTTGACTTCTATGTTCACTTTTATATTTACACACGCTCTATTTCTGATATTGAGCACTTTATCCCATAAATATAGCACACCTTAAGACTATATTTCTTCATATATATATATATATATATATATATATATATATATATATATATATTTTATGAAACACTAGGTAATCCATATGGGTAAACCAAAGGAGGATAAAATACAGAGAGCTCAATGTAAATCCAGAGCAAATAATTTAAATAAAAACAGACCACTTTAAGGTTCCATGTAATAAATTATTTCACCACAGCCCTTTTAAAAGTACTGCGGATCATCAGACTTTACTTCCAAATATATATATTTGTGTGTGTGTGTGTGTGTTAACAATTCCGAGCCATCACACATTACACCACATACATATGCAAGCTTAAGCAGCGGCTCGTTCACCCATTATGTTACTAACCAGGCTCGAAGTTGCTTATTGGATTCATGCCTTTCCCTAATGGATAGTGGAATGGTATCCTGTTATCTTCTCAACAGTTTTGGTTTCCTTTCTCTTAGTCTAATCAAGACTAGACAGCCCAGACTACCTTAGTATTTAACCACTTGCTGCGGGAAGGGAATAAGAGACGGTTCATGCCTTTCCTAAGGATAATGATGCGAAAATGAACGCAACGTCATTAGTTCGAATTTGAACTCCACTCGCTGAGTTCTCTTCGCACTGATAGAGATATGCACCTTTAGAAATGTATGAATTCATCTCCCCACAATATGGGTTAAATAGTAGGACTTGTAAAAGAAAATTATTGTTATTATCAAAAAAGAAATTGTTAATGCAATATTATTTATTTTTATCGGTATCACCCTGTGCAAGGTAGTAATGCCCCTAAAGCACGAGGATTTGTTACGTTTCGGCGTAATTCATTTGGCGTCTCTGATTCGGCGTCAGAAAAATAATTGGACTATTCGGCACAAACGTTTAGATGTGAGACTGTTTCGACGTCACTGATTGTCCACGTTGGTTTGACCTGAATTTCCTTATGCAGTTCAGATACGTGTAATGGTCAAGAAGGCGCCATTGTCAACTTTACCAGGACAAACGGTAGGAACTTTCTTTCTATGATAACTTTTCTCTGATAACTTTTTGGTAAATAAATGTTTGCTGGCTTTAATTTTTGTGAATTCAGTGTATTGTATTGAACAAAATGGTTATCCGACCCACGCTCGACATTCTCGCAATTAGATGGCCCTCTGTGAAAAAAAAAATTGGTGACCTGTGCGTTAAGGGGTAGTTTATACGGATAGGAAGGGGAGATAACGTTTAACTCTAGACTTGAGCAGGTTAAAGTTGTAGTGATCTGAGAAACATCCACTTGGGAATTTGATTCACAGGCCATTTCTTTGTGCGGTAGACCAGTTGCCGTCCTAGGCTATAGAACACGATCTGTCCTGCTATTTACCCATAGTAGGGGGGAGAAGAAGAGGATTCATACCTTTCCCAAAGGTATTAGCACGTAAGTGAATGTAATGGATTCGAAAGGAATTCGAACTCAGATCTCCGATTCCTCAATCCGAGCCGCTATCCATTACTCCACTGATTCGATCTTAACTGAGTTTCATAACCTGGAAGACTTTTTCAACAAATATTCTTTAAGTTTCGTCTATGTAAATATTAAGACACCCTCCTTAAATTTCTTTTTATCGCCAACCGCCTCCTCTCGGCTCTCTCAGCAAACTTCTCCTTTAGCAATTAACTTCTCTCAGTGCTTTCCAAATCTGTGTGAGCCCCGAACCATTTTTATAAGAAATGAATGAATTTTTGACCTCCTTCAATCGTGTTCTATTAATATCAAGTTTGTTCATTTATTTCTTATTTATTTTTTCAGGCGGCCCATGCAATCCATTGTCTCAACTCAAGCCTAACGTATCACTGGATATCGGCAGTATATGAAAACATGGACAAATTTTCTATGTCTAACACAATGAATAGTACAGGAGAAAAAGTGCTTTCGTAAGTATTCAGAGTTCAAATTGTCTTAGGTCTTTGTGTTTCCATACATTGATCTTCCATGATATTCCTAGGGACCCATATTCTCTCCATGTTACACGCGACAGACTATACTGTCTGTATACCAGAAACAAGGCTAACCTACTTTCTTTGAACCCATGCCAAGGTCAGGAGTGTGAATAAAGCGTAAACTACGTCAGCCGATATTTGAACTCTGTCTACCAATTACATTTTTCAGTGCTTTTAACAGATTTATTTTACAGTAAGGTTCACCCTGTACAAAGACCGGGGACCACATGAGTTGGAAGGTTACGATAAGGGGTAGTTTTTATTGGATAGGAGGGGAAGATAATGGTTGACTCTAGACTTGAACAGGTTAAGATTGTAGTGATCTGGGAAACACCCTCTTGGGAGTTTGTTTCACAGGATAGTAGTTCGCGGGAAGAAGCTGTTCGAATGGAACTTACTTCTCGTTGATGGAATACGGAGAGAATGTGGGAGGTGCTGTTATGTAAGTGGCATGGCGTAACCCTAACCCTGCCTGGTGGAACCAAGGAATGTAGTTCGTCCGAGCACTTTCCATTGTAGTTGCGATGGAAAGTGAGGTCCTTCCCAAATATGGTAACAGTACCCCATTTTGGGCCTGATCTAGCTCTTATAAAGATAAAGGATAGCAGGAGGATACTTACTGGAGCGGTACAGGGAGCCGATCATTTTAGATCAGCTCTATACCCCATCCGTTCTAGATGCTTCTTTAGGAGTGGATGCTAAAAAGTTCTCGGCTTGATCAAGGAAAAAAAATGAATTCTGATGATTGGTTATTTAGTTAAATTTTAAGAATTGCGCCGACAACTTCACTGAAACTCATCGTAGAAGCATCGCATATTTTTCGAGTTAAAAGCATATTGAAATAATAAAAAGAAATGAAAACTAAAGGGCAACAATACTAGACTTGAATAGCTTAAGATTGTAGAGATCGACTCTTGGGTGTCTTTTCAATAATGCCGTAACTGAATTTTGCGTTTTCCACGACTCTCTTACAGCAATTAAAGACAGTTCTGAAATTAGTAAAGGCCAGTCTACATTGCTCCTTACGATGGATTTTGAAGTAGCGATTCCTGGCTGCTGTTCATTCAAATATTATGCTTTATTTTCCATAATTTTGCTACACGCGTTTCCGGTCTCGTGACCCTCATGAGGCAAAGGGTTTTGATTTCCACATGTGCACATTTCATTGAATACAACAGACAAGGTGGTTTGATTTAGCTTTTTTATGCAATTTCTTATGTGATCTAATAACAGTTTTCTTTTCAGATGATAAATTATATAAAAACTGTCCGAATGTTCTCTTTTCCTCTAATTTGCGGACCCTAGTTACTATATTCTTAATACTTGAAATGATGCAAAATATCACAATGATAAAATTGGTCAATAAGTATGTGTGTGTGTGTGAGAGAGAGAGAGAGAGAGAGAGAGAGAGAGAGAGAGAGAGAGGAGGGGGTTCTGTGTGTAATGACAGCTAAAATATCCAGACTGTTTGTCGCTCAGGAGGTGGATTCTGGCATCGTGGCTAAATTCTTTTTGATAGACACGTTTGCTCCGTCCTGGATATGACGATAAACTACATCCGTGTCCAGGGTATGACGATAAACTACATCAAGCAGCAAGGACTCTGATCAGGAGGTTTTGAGGAGTGTGCAACCACCTCTTAATCGTGTTACCAGGTCCACTCTGACCCGGACTGGTAGCACCTGTTAAAGTCTCAGTTATGGGCAAAATAGTTAACCCTCAAACTGTGGTCAAAACACCGTGAAAGTGTAAAATAAAATAGGTTTTAATGCCAGAAATATTCTGTAAAAAATTATTACAAGCAATAAATTTTTGAATAAAAAAAAATTACCAGAAATAACTTATTACCAGCAATACATTTTCGTGAAAAAAATTGCCAGCTATACATCTTTGAAATGTATAGCCGTAAAAATAGGTTTTAATACCAGAAATACTTTACATTATTTACATTATTCGGACTATTGTCCTCATCTTTGTCGCAATATTTGTTAAAACGTTTCGGCCGTTCTACGCTCCGGCCTTCTTCAGGTGGTTGGAATTTCGAACTGAACCCTTTATTTTACTCACTGGGGTAGACTGTTCTAGTTCCACGTGCCATGTTTAATGGATGTCGGTTTATCAGTTATCTTCTGTTAATTTTCCCTCTGAAAGTTCTCCACGCCCTTGTCCGAGAGAGAATCCAGTACAATCGTTGGATAAAACAGAGACTACAAGCTCATATCTCCCAGACGCTCGAGGATTTCTTCAACAGAATTACTAATGAAGAAGACCAGAGAAGGATCCAAAATGACCTGGATAAATCCTTCAGATATGAATTTGATGTAGTCAAAGCTCGTCAAGTTCAAAAATAAAATAGATTGAAAGATCAGAAGGTGACGCACAAGGTCCATCACCCACCAGTGAAAGCAGTAGTCGACATAAGCCAATATCAGCTGAGTGCCTCTGAGGAGTCAGTATCGAATAACGGTCTCAACTTCGTCACAACCATCAGGCGAGTGCCATACTTGGACATCATTACCAGAGTCGAGGAGGTGGCCTTGGACACCCCTCAGGCTAAGGCGGATGAACTGAGATGGAAAGTGAGACAGACCTTGGAGAGAGCCAAGCCGCCCAGGTCTAACATAACAAAACTGGAGAGGCTGGCGATTGGATCCCTACAGAGGAAAGAAAACATCATCATACTACCGGCTGACAAAGATAATGCGATCGTAGTGATGGACAAATCAGAGTATACAAGAAAACTGGAAGACTTCATTAGCAACGGTAGCTACAGCAAAGTAAAAAAGGATCCTACTATGAAAACGGAACGCAAACTGTCACAGATACTAATCAAGAACGAGGATCACTTCGCACCTAAGACGTATAGGCAGTTATCACAGCGTTACACCAAGCTACCACACATATACGGTCTCCCTAACATTCACAAAGACGGTATTCCGCTCAGGCTGATTGTTAGTTGCTAAGGCTCTGTGTGCCACCCTCTGAGTCGCTTCCTTGTAGATATAATTGACCCATTGATCGGAAAGTCTCCTTCATATGTCCGAAACTCCGCCCACTTTGTGGAAATAATCAAAGATGCTCCCATCCTATCCAACCAGATGGTGAGCTTGGACGTGGTGAGTTTGTTCACCAAGGTACCCACGGAGGAGGCATTCTCAGTAGTCAGAGACAGATTGACCTCTGGCTCTTCCCTAGAAGAACGGACCAGTATTCCAATAGATAATCTGATGGAGATGTTGACTTACTGGACACAAACAACACACTTCGGAATGGGGTCACACATATATCGACAGGACGAGGGCTTAGCAATGGGCTCGCCATTATCACCAGCAATGGCGAATATATACATTAAATACTTTGAGGAAATGGCATTAGAATCTATATCTCCAAAGCCAACTATATGGTTAAGGTACGTAGATGACACCTTCATACTCTGACCACACCAGGAAGATGTCCAGGTTCTACTGGACCACGTGAACTCAATAAGACCTTCGATACAGTTCACAATGGAGAAAGAGAGTAACAACACACTCCCATTCCTGGATGTTCTAATATCTCGAACAGAGCATGGGTTTAAGACATCCGTATACCGTAAACCGACATTCACCGGACAGTACCTTAATTTCAACTCCCACCATCCATACAACGTAAAGAAAGGGATCGTTCGTTGCTTACAACACCGAGCAAAAGTCATAAGTGGGGACCCAGAGACATTAGGTAAAGAATTGGTCATTATAACCAGTACCCTACAACGTAACAACTACCCTGGGTACATGGCAGCAGCCCCCAAAAACTGGGATAGGCGGGTACAAGAGGAGTAGGACAACAACACTCAGAAAACAGTCTGCCTGTCTTATGTGAAGGGGTTATCAGAGAAAATACAAAGGATCTGCGGTCCATATAACATCAGGACAACCTTCAAAAGCTTGACGACACTTCGGAGATATCTCTCCCGAGTAAGACCCCCCCATAGAGGAGAACATGACTAAAGACTGTGTGTACGCTATCCCGTGCATCTGCGGAGAGGAATATAAAGGAGAGACAGGCCGCCCTTCAAGTTAAGGCTTCAAGAACACCAGAAAATTGTAACGCGAGGGGGAGTGGAAAAATCAGGCGTGGCTGACCACATATGGAGAGAGAAGGGAGATCACTGCCCTCTGTGGGATCATGTTGAGATCATAGACAAGGAACACCATTGGAGAATTCGTAAACTTAAGGAATCAGCACATATGCTAGCTCACAAAAATCTTCTGAGCCGACCAAGCATAGAAATAAATACAATATGGGAACCGGTAATAAGGAGTGCCAGAGAAAAGTGATAATAACAACAAAGTTGCAATATGAGCTCTGGTAAAAACATGGAATGATAATAGCAAAATTGCAATATGAGCACTGGTAAAAATGCTGAAAATAATAGGTTTATAATACCCAGAAATTCATACAAAGACACATGGCACAGTGGATAAAGGCGTTGGTTAGATCCAGTGAGAGGACACAAAGAGAGTGTGTTCAATACCCGGTTAAGGCAGTGGAGAACTTTCAGCAGGAGATAACTGATAACATGGAACTAGAACAGTCTACCCCAGTGAGCTAAATAAAGGGTTCAGTTCGACATTCCAACCACCTGAAGAAGGCCGGAGCGTACAAGTTGAGTCGTAACAAATACGGTGACAAAGATGAGGACAACAGTCCGAATAATGTAAATAGTGTACAAAATATCTCATCTCAGAAATATAGACAGATACTGAAAGGCCGAAACGTTGTAATAAATATGGCGACAAAGATGAGGACAATAGTCCGAATAATGTAAATAGTGTACATAATACCTCATCTCAGGAATATAGACAGATACAGAAATACTTTGTAATAAAAAAAAATATTACCAGCAATAATTTTTGAAGGAAAAATTATTATCAGCAATACTTTAAAAAAATTACCAGTAATACAAACAGCTATACATTCTTTGAAAAAAATATGACCAGCAATAGATTTCTTCAAGTAAAAATATTCCAAGAAATAGATTTTTGAAGAAAAACATATTACCAGCAATAAAAATGTTGTCGGCATTAAATAACCCATTGAGGTTGATATGCTGTAAAACAAAATAAACAAAACCAATCTAAACCAAAGAATATATATTCTATTCCTACGAATCTATCCTAAAAATGTTGTCGGCATTAAATAACCCATTGAGATTGATATGCCGTAAAACAAAATAAACCAAATCAATCTAAACCAAAGAATACATATTCTATTCATACGAATCTATCCTAAAAATGTTGTCGGCATTAAATAACCCATTGAGGTTGATATGCCGTAAAACAAAATAAACCAAACCAATATAAACCAAAGAATACATATACTATTCCTACGAATCTATCCTAAAAATGTTGTCGGCATTAAATAACC
This sequence comes from Acanthosepion lycidas, assembly GCA_963932145.1. Lineage (NCBI taxonomy): Eukaryota > Metazoa > Mollusca > Cephalopoda > Sepiida > Sepiidae > Acanthosepion > Acanthosepion lycidas. The sequence continues at coordinate 13,533,569 of OZ010604.1, read as the reverse complement.
CACCATTGAAGTTGATATGCCGTAAAACAAAATAAACCAAATCAATCTAAACCAAAGAATACATTTTCTATTCATACGAATCTATCCTAAAAATGCTGTCAGCATTAAATAACCCATTGAGGTGTTGATATGCCGTAAAACAAAATAAACCAAACCAATCTAAACCAAAGAATACATATTCTATTCATACGAATCTATCCTAAAAATGTTATGGGCATTAAATAACCCATTGAGGTTGATATGCCGTAAAACAAAATAAACCAAATCAATCTAAACCAAAGAATACATATTCTATTCATACGAATCTATCCTAAAAATTTTGTCGGCATTAAATATACACCATTGAGGTTGATATGCCGTAAAACAAAATAAACAAAACCAGTCTAAACCAAAGAATACATATTCTCTTCATGCGAATCTATCCTAAAAATGTTATCGGCATTAAACAACCCATTTAGCTGTTGATATGCCGTAAAATAAAATAAACCAAACCAATCGAAACCAAAGAATACATATTCTATTCATACGAATCTATCCTAAAAATGTTGTCGGCATTAAATAACCCATTGAGGTTGATATGCCGTAAAATAAAATAAACCAAACCAATCGAAACCAAAGAATACATATTCTATTCATACGAATTTATCCTAAAATGTTGACGGCATTAAATAACCTATTGAGGTTGATATGCCGTAAAACAAAATAAACCAAACCAATCTAAACCAAAGAATACATATTCTATTCATACGAATCTATCCTAAAAATGTTATGGGCATTAAATAACCCATTGAGGTTGATATGCCGTAAAACAAAATAAACCAAATCAATCTAAACCAAAGAATACATATTCTATTCATACGAATCTATCCTAAAAATTTTGTCGGCATTAAATATACACCATTGAGGTTGATATGCCGTAAAACAAAATAAACAAAACCAGTCTAAACCAAAGAATACATATTCTCTTCATGCGAATCTATCCTAAAAATGTTATCGGCATTAAACAACCCATTTAGCTGTTGATATGCCGTAAAATAAAATAAACCAAACCAATCGAAACCAAAGAATACATATTCTATTCATACGAATCTATCCTAAAAATGTTGTCGGCATTAAATAACCCATTGAGGTTGATATGCCGTAAAATAAAATAAACCAAACCAATCGAAACCAAAGAATACATATTCTATTCATACGAATTTATCCTAAAATGTTGACGGCATTAAATAACCTATTGAGGTTGATATGCCGTAAAACAAAATAAACCAAACCAATCTAAACCAAAGAATACATATTCTATTCATACGAATCTATCCTAAAAATGTTATGGGCATTAAATAACCCATTGAGGTTGATATGCCGTAAAACAAAATAAACCAAATCAATCTAAACCAAAGAATACATATTCTATTCATACGAATCTATCCTAAAAATTTTGTCGGCATTAAATATACACCATTGAGGTTGATATGCCGTAAAACAAAATAAACAAAACCAGTCTAAACCAAAGAATACATATTCTCTTCATGCGAATCTATCCTAAAAATGTTATCGGCATTAAACAACCCATTTAGCTGTTGATATGCCGTAAAATAAAATAAACCAAACCAATCGAAACCAAAGAATACATATTCTATTCATACGAATCTATCCTAAAAATGTTGTCGGCATTAAATAACCCATTGAGGTTGATATGCCGTAAAATAAAATAAACCAAACCAATCGAAACCAAAGAATACATATTCTATTCATACGAATTTATCCTAAAATGTTGACGGCATTAAATAACCTATTGAGGTTGATATGCCGTAAAACAAAATAAACCAAACCAATCTAAACCAAAGAATACATATTCTATTCATACGAATCTATCCTAAAAATGTTATGGGCATTAAATAACCCATTGAGGTTGATATGCCGTAAAACAAAATAAACCAAATCAATCTAAACCAAAGAATACATATTCTATTCATACGAATCTATCCTAAAAATTTTGTCGGCATTAAATATACACCATTGAGGTTGATATGCCGTAAAACAAAATAAACAAAACCAGTCTAAACCAAAGAATACATATTCTCTTCATGCGAATCTATCCTAAAAATGTTATCGGCATTAAACAACCCATTTAGCTGTTGATATGCCGTAAAATAAAATAAACCAAACCAATCGAAACCAAAGAATACATATTCTATTCATACGAATCTATCCTAAAAATGTTGTCGGCATTAAATAACCCATTGAGGTTGATATGCCGTAAAATAAAATAAACCAAACCAATCGAAACCAAAGAATACATATTCTATTCATACGAATTTATCCTAAAATGTTGACGGCATTAAATAACCTATTGAGGTTGATATGCCGTAAAACAAAATAAACCAAACCAATCTAAACCAAAGAATACATATTCTATTCATACGAATCTATCCTAAAAATGTTATGGGCATTAAATAACCCATTGAGGTTGATATGCCGTAAAACAAAATAAACCAAATCAATCTAAACCAAAGAATACATATTCTATTCATACGAATCTATCCTAAAAATTTTGTCGGCATTAAATATACACCATTGAGGTTGATATGCCGTAAAACAAAATAAACAAAACCAGTCTAAACCAAAGAATACATATTCTCTTCATGCGAATCTATCCTAAAAATGTTATCGGCATTAAACAACCCATTTAGCTGTTGATATGCCGTAAAATAAAATAAACCAAACCAATCGAAACCAAAGAATACATATTCTATTCATACGAATCTATCCTAAAAATGTTGTCGGCATTAAATAACCCATTGAGGTTGATATGCCGTAAAATAAAATAAACCAAACCAATCGAAACCAAAGAATACATATTCTATTCATACGAATTTATCCTAAAATGTTGACGGCATTAAATAACCTATTGAGGTTGATATGCCGTAATCAAACCAAACTAAACAAAACCAAGAGTTTGCTAATGACACTAAAGATCCTGTTAGTGTTGATATTTCAACTGGGATCGACACTCACTTCATAACAGGCGAAACACCTGACAACTTTATCGGATTTGGAATCTGACATCTGACTTTTACGCATTTGCGAAATAGTTTTGCTAAGTTTGGAGATAAGAAACTATTTGCTGAAGCCATCTTCAACGGTTTCTAAAGAGACAATGGAGTATCAGCAACCAAATACATTAAGTTACATACCGTTGTTCTTTACCCATTCTAAAGCGCAGACAGGTTTAGATACATTTCTCAGCTCTGTGCAATTTAGTGCAAATTTAGAGAAAACTCCTAGTTTTAACTCCTCCAGATCTGATTCGCATTCGGAATTTTCCTCGTTACTTGCGCAATGATAGCAATGAAGTCCAAACACAGAATAAGCTGCAAAAAAGAAAAAAAAAATAGCATCATCATATAGAATAGATATGTATAGATATTTAAATTCATTCCTTCTTTATATGTCTGAAGTCACAAGTCATCGTGGCCGAGGGCTTGAGCGTTCTGGTCTTGTTCAAATTGTTGATCACGCTAGATAGAACGCTCTTTCCCAGAAACTATTTAAACTGTGCATAAACGCAAATATACCCGAGCAAACGCCTGCAATAGGGATTGGCTAGCCGCCCTAATAGACGGGTGTCCACGAATACGAGTGGCCAGCTACACATACATACATACATATATATTAGGTAGGTTAAAAAATAATGACGGTTTTTGACGTTAAAAAATACGTCAAAAACCGTCATTATTTTTGCACCAACCTAATATACGTCTGTATTTCTTAAATGAGATATTGTAATTATTTACGTTGGGCTCACCTTCATTGTCATGTTCACAACGTTTTGGGCGTTGTATGATTGGAATTTGAACTGAACCATTTATTTTAGCCATCAGGGTAGATCATTCTAGTTGGATGTCATGCCTCTTCCGGCTGTCTCAATTATCTCCCTTTAATTCAACTATCCAATTTTTTGTTCACCACTGCTGTGGCCAAGTATTGAACTCACAACACTTTGAGTCAAGTCACTAGATCTAACAGCGGGGAACAAAAAAGCAGATGTTACATCTGTTAAATCTTTATAGTAGTAATTAAATTGCATGATGGTCATGAAGGTGACTGAAGGGGGAGTAATGGATAGCGGCTCGGATTGAGGAATCGGAGAGCCGAGTTCGAATTCCAGTCAAACCCATTGCATTCACTTACATACTAAGAACCTTGAGAAAGGTATGAATCCTCTTCTCCCTCCAGCTATGGGTAAATAGCAAGACAGACTGGGTTCTATATCCTTGGATGGCAACTGGTCTACTGCAGAAAGAAATGGCAACCTCCTGCGGGAAAAAATCTGACTCTCCAGATACATGAAAGATACATGATCGCCTAAGCGTGTATCACGCATGGCACATAATGGCTAAAATTCACTTACGTGCTAATACCCTTGGGAAAGGTATAAATCCTCTTCTTCTCCACCCCAGCTATGGGTAAATAGCAGGACAGACTGGGTTCTATAACCTTGAATGACAACTTGTCTACCGCATAAATAAATGGCAACCTACTGCGGGAAGAAACCTGCCTGGTCAGTCATGTATCGAAAGATACATGATCGCCTAAGCGTGTATCACGCATGGCATATAACTGACTGAAATTCACTTATTTATATGCCATACATGATACACGCTTAGGCGATCATGTATCTTTCGATATATGACTGACGAATCAGACTTTTTCCCGCAGGTGATTGTCATTTCTGTCTGCGATAGACCAATTGCCATGCAAGGCTATAGAACATATTTACCCATAGCTGGCAAAGATGAATTTATTTAAAAAAAGTAACTAATAATAACAATACAAAATGTCCTTAGCATCTGGAAGAATTTAGAAAACACTATTATATTCATATTGTCAACGGAAAATTACGTCAAGCACTGTCACTACTGTATGAAGAAATCAAAAGAAAATGGTTGAATCTGTCAACACAGCAATAAAAACAATATTTCTACGCGTGAAAGTACTTGACGTAATTTTCAATTGACAATAGCCTTTTTCTAAATTCTTCCAGTTGCTAAGGACATTTTGTTTCGTTGATAATAGATACTTTGTTTTAATAAATTCATTTCGTTTTTGCCTTGAAAAAGTTAACATTGCACGAAACGCGTCGTTTAATTTTACAGTCTTCATATTGTCTTTTAATTTTATAAATATTTTCTTTTTCTACAGATTAACTCTAAGAAATTTTTCATATATATATATATATATATATATAGCGTATATTTTGGCAGTATGTTTCATTGAATAATTTAGAGTTTTGTTTACTTATTTTCAGTTGGATCCTTTTATATTCAGGACAAGCTTTTTGGTGTCATTATTAAAGGAAGAGAGAAAATTATTGTGTTGATACATAGTATTTTATTTCGAGTACTTTCGACATAGCCCAGTGTCATCATCAGTTATGTTTATTTCGAGACAACTATTGTAGCATTCATCATTTTCAAAGGCAAAATTGGAAAGTTAATTTTAATTTGTTTTTATTTGTGAAGTGAAGAACGCTGGGGCGCACTGGATACAAGCGTTCATTGAATCCAGTGATTTGACCCAAAAAGTTGTGAGTTCAATACCTGGCTATATCAGAGTTTGGCAAAAATGGTTGAGTTAAAAATGGAGAAAACTGATACTTCTTGTTCTTGTTCTTGCAACGGCATTCACCCGGGGTGGGTTGAGCCAATATTGGAGTTTCATGGGGATTTGGAAATCACAAGCGGTCCCCAACCCGCATGTATAACACATGAGATTTGATTATAGTGGTGAAGGTTTCGTGCAGGACCATCCACACTTTTTTAAGGGCCGATTACAGAGACCTGGTGCACTGCGTGTCACAAAGTCCCCAAACGACCTTCCGCTTGTTTTGAATTCAGAGTCTTCATTCTCCTAGACAAGTTGCCATCCAAGGCTATAGAACCCAGTCCGTCCTGCTATTTACCGATAGCTGGAGGGAGAAGAGGATTCACACCTTTCTCAAGGGTATTAGTACGTAAGTGAATGTAAATGATTCGACTGGAATTCGAACTCGGCTCTCCGATTCCTCAATGCAAGCCGCTATCCATTACTCCACCGTGCCTCCTAAAAAACTGATACTGAGACATGCAAGACGCGTGGAACTAGAACATTTTACCCCGTTGGACGAAAGTGTTCAGTTCAAAATACTAATCACCTGAAGAAGCCCTGAGCGTACAATGGCCGAAACGTTTTGAATATACAAAAAGATGAGGGCAACATTCCAAAAAGTTTAAATAGGGTAAAAGCATTTTACTTTTCAATTCAAACTGCTTTCTCAGCTGATCGTATTGAAAAGGTGACCTGCTAGTTAACAAAGGGGAAGTAATTTGAAAATTTTCTCAGGCCAGATTATAATTGGGTTCAATCTGTTACTGGTAACGTTAGCATCTTTAATAACAATGTTATCCTACGGTGATGTAAATATTCTTCAGCGACGGCGTTCGGTAAATGGCACCAGATTCTTTTCTCACACTTCCAGATAACATTTTCCTCCCACTCATTGTCAGTTGACCTTTAAATCCATGAAATAAAACTTAAAAATATTGGAAACAGGGTTCGATTTTTCATTTCTCGCCGTAACGCTTACATTTAACAATTATTTCCTTGTGAGCGTGCAACGGATCTTTTCCCAGTTTTGCGGGTACACCGACATGAACGAGTCCTGGGTATGACATGCAGCAGCAAGGACTTTCAACGGGAGGCTGGAGCTTTTGAGGATTAAAACACTGATTTTTATATCAGAAGAATTTCCAGCGGTGAAGTTAAGAAAAAAGAAAAAAAAGGTATCACCAGCAATGCATTTTTGTACAATTACTAATGCCCCTAAGAAAAATTATATTTCGGCATTAAATGACCCATGAGGAGTTGATATGTCGGTAAACAAACAAAATTTATAATGCTTAAGCACCTTAGGGGAAATATCTACAGAATAATTTCCATGAAAATATATATAGAAAAGGTACAGTGAAGCAACATTACAACAGACCAAGATGCCGGGTAAGGATTAATCACGTTGCAGATTGTACTTTGTATTTTATCAACAATCTCTAGATATATAGCAGAAGCATCAGACCAGATGTGGCAGCAATATTCAAAGCAAGGACGAATGGTAGACTTATAAATATGCAAGATAGATTCTGGAGAGAAACATTGCAGATTCTTCTTAGGATCTTATCAAGAATCTCTAAATATATAGCAGGAGCACCAGACCAGATGTGGCAGCAATATTCAAAGCATGGACGAATGGTAGACTTATAAATATGTAAGACACAGCAAACCAACTTTTCTAGCAGCAGACCTAGTAATTGATCCAGTATCATCTTTCCAATTTATGTCAGCGGGAAATGTTATTCCGAGAAGACGCAATGAGCCACTCGTCTGTAGGTTAGCATCAGCCATGTTGATTTAATGTAAAAATAGATTCTCTCAGACGATTTAAAGGGAGCTGTTTACTTTCGGGAAATTAATAAGCCATTTCTTTCCCCATTTAACAACAAAGATCATTTGTTTTATATCAGTTACTAATTAGGCCTTATCGAAATGCTAAAATATACTATTAAGACAGGGATAAATGTCTGTGCCATCAGCATAGATAACGAGTTAAGAACTGATGACACCAGGAAGGTCGTTGATGAAAATTAAGAACAATGAAAGTCCAAGGATAGAGTCTATTAATATAGCATATAGATCTAGAAGGGTGGCCATTCAAGACAACCTTCATTTCGTGATTCGATTAAAGACTGGATCAGCTTAAAAATTCGTCCAAAAATAACATAGCTTTTCAACTTGTGAAGAAAACTAATATGCCAAACTAGGAACCTACATTAACTGATAAATGAGCATGCCATTATGAAAAAATGCCCCAAACGTGATAAAAACAAAGTTTTCTCGTCAAAAAAATTGTTACTATTAAGAGGAAAGAGCAAAGTATTTTTAAACTATTTAATTAATTTTGTTTAATCTAGCACGTTCAAAGGTTTAGTTAAAAATCTTGTTTTTTTTTTTTTGTTTTTTTTTTTGCGTCAGGTTTTGTGGAGGGGATTACTATAGGAAATTTTAGCGTCTTTTTGTGGTGAAAAAACTGATTTGGAAATTCTTGAACAAAACATAACTGTCAGATTTTAATGAAACTTTCAGGATTTATTCACAAGTGAATAAAATTATTATAGAATTATTTGAATAAGGGAATACAATTATTATAGAATTATTATAGAAATATTTTTACCAAGATAAAAAAAATCTTGGTAAAAATATTTTTTGCATCTATTACCCCCATCCCGACATACTTAGTTTTATGAAATTTCGAGAAATTAAATTTCGTCCCCTTAATATTTATTTAGTTAAAAGCAGATTTTAAGAATTTAAATCATCAGATTTCTTTTGCAAAACAGAAACACCATTTACAGAAAATCTGCTCTGAATTGTAAAATAAAAATGCAATAAAATCTAAGACATTATTTAATTAAAGAAGCTTTTAAATGCTTATATAAATAAGATATATTAGGGTTAACATTGTCTTAAGGATAAAAATATTGTCAATGAAGAATGAATTTTTTCAAGAATTCTTTTATTTTTTTTAAATTTTAGACCAAATAATAAAGTTTTAAATCTTGTAAAATTCTGTATTAATTTTACTCTTTTAGTTTATATTATTATTAAGTAACTACTATATTTACTAGTCATAAATTGAAAAGCTTAGTACAATTCAACAGACACTAATATTTTAAAAAGAATTTTGAATTTTCTTCTTTATAAACGTGCCAATACGATTGTTCATACACATTATCAGAAAATAAAGGCGATAACTGCAATAAATTTAACGCCAAAGCCAAATTCAATGAAAGATTAGATTATGGAGAATATTTTCCTAAATTATATATAAAAGGCGCTGACATTATATTCTTCAATTATATTTTTATAGATAAAGCCCCCATAGAACAACATAGATAAAAATCCACCTGCCATAAAGCTCTCAACACCACACCAACTCAAATAAAAATCTACTGCCGTGTTAAAAAATGCATTTTCTGGGATATTTTTAAATTGAAGTCATTAAACAGATTAATTATACTTTAAATCAGGTAATATTTCTCAAATAAAGTTTCAGAAAAGTATATTTTGTTTTTGGAAGATTATTTTTTTAAATCAAGAGAAATACATTCTAATGATAGTGACTAAAAATGGCAGTAAAATAAAAAATTTTTTATCAATTTCAAAATTAAATCAACTTCCAATAAATTTAAATTTGTTTTGAAATACAGCAAAGGATTTTGCTTATTGGACATGTTAAATTTAATTTATTAGCTTAAAATTAAAACTAAAATAAAAGCTTCCAGAAAGATTGTTCATTATTTACATTATGTATACAAAGGTATTATATATACAGAGGTATTATATATACAGATGTATGTATAGTGGCAATAGTGGTATTATATATACGGAGGATATATTATATATATATATATATATATATATATATATATATTGAACAATAAAAATTCAAAAATTAAAATCCTCAGACACACTGGCTTGTAGATTAATATTCTTTCGTTTTTTTTATTATTATTCCATTTAGATTCCTCGACTAGTTTCGGACGAAATGGCCATCATCGGGAGGAGAAATATTTCTGCTTGCTGCTAGCACTAAACTACAGAAATGATATATATATATATATATATATATATATATATATATATATATATATATATATATATATATATATATATATATAGTGGTATTATATATACAGGGGTAAAATATACTGAGATATAGACAGATATTGAAAGATTTTTCATTAAAAACAACACAAATTCATTTTAAAACTTAGGTACCGCGAATCTTCGGAGATATCTATGCAAAACACTGTCAAATTCCTTCGAGATATTCAAAGCAATATCTTGATATTCATCAGGTATATTTAAAGTTTGATAGTCTCTTTTAGCAATAATCGTTAACACATCTGCAGTTCATCCCGAGTAAGGTATCTCAACCAGTGGAGAATTACCCGTAGGGGAAAATTTCAGGGTTTTAGATGTGGGGTGGGGATTGGGGACACAGATTGGTAGACTGAAAATGTTAACTTTTGAACTCCTCCAAGGTGGCATAAAGCAAAATGTGCATCGGCCCGCGCAACTGATAGGGTTATGCTGGGTTTTCTTTCCGTTAGGCTACTGTGTTTTTTCCCACTACAAAAATAATCCATGTTAACGGATACGTACTAAAGGGGAAAACAATGAAGATTTTCAGTAATATATGGATATTATTCGGAATACACCGTTTTAGTCGGACAATCTTGGAAAGGTGGGGTGAAAGACATCCTGCCTTATGGTGAAAAGGATAAATTGGGCAAAATAGACAGAGAACCTACAGGATAATGTATCAGTAAACCATTTCTTCTGTTGCAGACACTGGAACAAAACTCGCAAGGGACTCTAGTTTAGCACACACCGCAACCTGACCTCACCTGACCTCACATGCGCTAAGCGCAAACAGTTACGGTGTTGACACGTTCCTCCACAAAGACGAGATGTAACACAAGGTTTTTTAAAGTGGAGACCCGAGGGCGTACACACGGACAAGGGACAAAAATTGCCCACAGCCCCCCGCAAACGTCGGTTGCGCTGGCCTCGGTGCGAGCACCGATCCCTCCCTCTTGTGCAATGTGAGAACGCGGCCTCAGGCAGCTGTTCCCCAGGGCTAGGCACCTCACAGTATAATTTTCTCAGTTGTCCCCCTTGTCCTCTGAAAGAAGCTCCTAAGCGCACTCTGTCCAAGGACAGAGACGCAACTGAGAGATGATAAATAACGCGTACAAATTACTTTATAACAAATTTATACGATAACGCAAACGGTTACTGACGTCCCAACAAACGCTAGCCTTCTCTATTCGTCTTTAGGCAGAAAATTAGAATCTTGCACACGCTGACAGCCTCGGTCTGGCTCAGTGACGCATGCGCCGGGTCATTCCCGTGTGAGATGCTCGTACGGTACGCCTCGCTAACAGTTTGCTCGTCTTTTTTTTTGTCTTACTAATATTCGCTTAATACAAGGCCCAAGAGCCACTCATGTAGAGCGTTACAGTGTGGAGTTATGTTAGTGCGGGAAAGAAGAATCGTTAGGAGTATAGAGCTGAAGTACATATTTAGAAGGAACCGGAAACCAAACCCTAAACAGGAAACAAGAGATGAAACTCTACCCCTGTTCAAAATACCAGGGAGGAGTGTCAACCAGGCGAACCTATCTACTCTGATGCGCAAATTTACGCTACGCCACCGTGACCCTCTTGAACCTCCGAAGTAATTCTCCAGCACAGATAAATCATGAATTTGATATAAAGCACTTACCATGAGAAATCAAACTCTATACATGCAAGATGGGCTGTTTCAGATACAGCCTAGGAATTGAAGATGTAAAAATTTAATCAGCGAAGTTAACTATAACAGGCCATTGTCAATCTTAAGAGGGACTTTTTTGAGCAACGGTAGAATCTGTTTTAACAACATGGACACTGACGCAACACCAAAAAGGATCATTTGACGGAACATACAAAAGGATGTTACGAGTTGCATTACATATCAGCAGAAAGTAACACCAAACAAAGAAATGACTTTATGGACAGCTTCCTCCTATCTCAGTTTTGCTTTGGCTAGTTGTCACACCTGGAAAAGTAAGTCAGAACTTGTAAGTGACACCCTCTTATGGAAACAATTACGTCGCAAAAGACCGGTTGGAAGACCTCATCAAACCTACATTACATTTGTCCAATCTCAGTTTCGCTAAGAGAGAGAAGGCTTTACATAGCTGGACACTCCTGGAGAAGTAAGTCAAAATTCGTGAGTGACGTCCTCCTCTGAACCCATTGTGCGGCAAAAGATCGGTTGGAAGGCATCAGCACACCTACATTACATTCGTTTCGCTAAGAGAGAGAAGGCTTTAGCTAGCTGGTCACTACTGGAGAAGTAAATCAAAATTCGTGTGTAAGGTCCTCCTATGGACGCATTGCGCGGCAAAAGATAGGTTGGAAGACATCATCACACATACATTACGTGCGTTCTATCTCAGTTTCGCTAAGAGAGAGAAGGCTTTAGCTACCTGGTGACACTGGACGAAGTAAGTAACAATTCGTGAGTGACGTACTCCTATGGACATATTGCACGGCAAAAGATCGGTTGGAAGACCTCATCACACCTACATTACATTCGTCCTATCTCAGTTTCGCTAAGAGAGAGAAGGCTTTAGCTAGCAGGTCAATCCTGGAGAAGTAAATCAAAATTCGTAAGTGACATCCTCCTATGGACCCGTTACGCGGCAAAAGATCGGTTGGAAGTCATCATCACACCTACATTACATTCATTTCGCTAAGAGAGAGAAGGCGTTAGCTAGCTGGTCACTCCTGGAAAAGTAAGTCAAAATTAGTCAGTGACGTCTTCCTATGGATCCATTGCGCGGTAAAAGACCGGTTGGAAGGCCTTATCACACCTACATTACCTTTGTCCTATCTCAGTTTCGCTAAAAGAGAGAAAGCTTAAGCTAGCTGGTCACTCCTGGAGAAGTAAGTTAAAATTCGTGAGTGACGTCTTCCTATGGATCCATTGCACGGCAAAAGGTCGGTCGGAAGGCCTAATCACACCTACATTACCTTTGTCCTATCTCAGTTTCGCTAAGAGAGAGAAGGCTTAATCTAGCTGGTCACTCCTGGAGAAGTAAGTCAAAATTCGTCAGTGACGTCTTCCTATGGACCCATTGCGCGGCAAAAGATCGGTTGGAAGACCTTATCACATCTACATTACATTTTTCCTATCTCAGTTTCGCTGAGAGAGAGAAAGCTTAATCTAGCTCGTCACTACTGGGGAAGTAAGTCAAAATTCGTCAGTGACGACTTCTTGTGGAGCCATTGCGCGGCAAAAGTTAGGCTGGAAGACCTTATCACACCTACATCACCTTTGTCCTATCTCAGTTTCGCTAAGAGAGAGAAGGTTTAATCAAGCTGGTCACTCCTGGAGAAGTAAGTCAAAATTCGTGAGTGACGTCTTCCTATGGACCCATTGCGCGCCAAAAGATTGGTTGGAAGACCTTATCACACCTACATTACCTTTGTCCTATCTCAGTTTCGCTAAGAGAGAAGGCTTAATCTAGCTGGTCACTCCTGGAGAAGTAAGACAAAATTCGTGAGTGACGTCTTCCTATGGAGACATTGCACAGCAAAAGATCGGTTGGAAAACTTTATCACACCTACATTGACTTTGTCCTATCTCAGTTTCGCTAAGAGAGAGACGGCTTAAGCTAGCTGGTCACTCCTGGAGAAGTAATTCAAAATTTTGTGTGAAGTCTTCCTATGGACCCATTGCACGGCAGTAGATCGGTTGAAAGACCTTATCACACCTACATCACCTTTGTCCTATCTCAGTTTCGCTAAGAGAGAGAAGGCTTTCGCTAGCTCGTCACTCCTGGAGAAGTAAGTCAAAATTTGTGAGTGAAGTCTTCCTATGGACCCTTTGCGCGGCTAAAGATCGGTTGAAGACCTCGTCACACCTACATTTCCTTTGTCCTATCTCATCTTTGCTAAGAGAGAATGGCTTTAGCTAGCTGGTCACTCCTCACGAATAAGTAAAAGTTCGTGACTGACGTCCTCTTATGGAACCCACTACGCGGCAAAAGATCGGTTGGAAGACCTCATCACACCTACATTAACCAACTTGTAGATGACTCTGAATTCCATCTTGAGGATCTGCCGACAGCGATGTCTGAAAGTGATGGTTCGAAGAAACGAGCCAGGGTAATCCGAAAATAATTCCCGACCTGATGATGATAATGATAACAGGACATTCAAAACCTAAACGAAGTACGGAGTAGAGGAAAAATTCATGGGAAATAAAGAAGAGAGTTCTGGAATACTTAGGTAATACCATTCCTCTTACATTGCAAAGAATCCTGGGCAATTTGTCTTGTAGAATAAGAAGAAACTAGAATACATGTGGTTCTACAGAAGGATGCTAAGAATACCAAGTACGGAAGATATTAGTAACGAGGAAGTTTCAAGAAAAATGCGGGTGACGAGGACCCTTCGAATCAGAAAGACATAGTGAGGAAAGAGGGCTTAGAGAATTTGGCACTCGCAGAATGCAATAAAATGGAAGTAAGAAACAGCGAGTAACCTCCTTAACGAATGCAAATGAATGGTAGACTGGGATTGTTAGTCAAGGGACAAGCAAAGCTTACAGCAAAAGAAGTTGGTGAGAGTCATGATCAGTCACATCCTGAAGTGACATAGCCAATAAAAAGTAAATATGTATAATGATAGCTAAACAAAGAGAGAAATAATACACTAAGTGCTTCATAATTTTGAACTTGTACCAGCTGAAGCTAATTTTAATAATATGACTATAATAGAAGTTAGATCTTTACTGGTCTTTTTTTAATCAGACTAAGCTAAATCCGACAAATAACCTCTAATAATCTAGTAATTCCATCATTACTCAGTTTTTTATATTAATGGTCTTGTTCCAGACTAAAGTATGTTTGGTAAATATTAGGATTTCAGCAAACGGGGTACGCAGTAACAGGAAATGATTTTGGGGTACACTGGTGTAGAGTAATTTTTAACGAGCTAGATTGGTTGGTTATTACAAGTGAACTCGATCCTCAGTGGGTATCACATACTTTTTGTCTCCTGTAAGTTAAAAGAGGAAAAATTATTTTCTCTATTAGATTAGACTAGATTCTTATGACGCCATCACGCCACGCTACTGAAACGAATAAAAATATGCTTGTATAATAACCTTCAGCCTTCTTTCTTTGACTTATATATATATATATATATATATATATATATATATATATATATATATATATGCATATATATATACATATATATGCTTATATATATATATATGTGTGTGTGTGTGTGTACATCTATATCTATCTATCTATCTATATATATATATATATATATATATATATATATATATATATATATATTTACATTCAAGCATGGTTCATAAAATAATATAGACATGTTTTGTCTAGTTATTTTTTTTTAATTCCTTCTCGTTCTCTAATCTCTTTAGGTGTAACGTAAGTCGTCTAGATAGGCATGTTGTTGTGTGACCTATGTAATTATTTGTGAGTTTGGTTTTTACCAGGAACACATCTCTTTAACGGGCTTTTGAACTTCTAAATTATGTTGGATCTTTGTAGTTTTCATTTTCCAGGTGTGTTGTTATTTTTGACAATGAAATTAGCTGTTTTTGTATTGTTTGTAATAGATGCTTAATTTACTGTTTTTTGTTCCGGTCAACTGGGGTAGTGTATTTTTTTACGGTATTTCTAAGGGAAGATTCATCTTCTCATAGTTGACGTGAATTTGGCTTTTGTAGAAGATATTTATAAATAAAAAATACATCGGTCACACTACTACATGCCTATCCAGACGACTTACATTGCACCTATTCAACCACAGCTTAATTAGAGCCCAATTCAAAATACACACACAAACTTACGAGACTCCATCCAAAACATACTAGTAGAAAATACAAGTATAATAACCTCATCCATATGTAAAAAATGATTAAAAATAACGGAAGCCTTAATAATAAACAAAGAAAAAGCCAACACGCAATGACATTAACTAGGAACACTGCCACAATATATTAGCCGTGTTTTGAAAATAAAACATCTCTATAACTCTAGATACAACCAATACATTCAGTTAAATTTAAAAATAAAATCATCCTTGATAATGACTAGAAGAATAGCCGAAAGCGCTCGGGAATGCAGACCTTTTTGACAGTTTTCATACACTTTGTGTCCAAAAAAGAAAACACTTGTATGGACACAAGAAAAATTAAATGAAAACCTTAATCGCAGTAACATATCAGTCGTCAGTAATGAAAAGAGGCAATGGATTACGGCTCGGATTGAGGAATCGGAGAGCCGAGTTCGAATTCCAGTCGAGTCCATTACATTCACTTAGGTGCTAATACCCTTGGGAAAGGTGTGAAACCTCTTCTTCTCCCTCCAGCTATCGGTAAATAGCAGGACAGACTGGGTTCTATAGCTTTGGATGGCAACTGGTCTAGGAGAAGGACAACTCTGAATTCAAAATCTGCGGAGGGTCGTTTGGGGACCTTGTGGCACGTAGTGCACCAGATCTCTGTATTCGGCCCTTCAGAAAGTGTGGATGGTCCTGCGCGAAACCTTCACCACTATAATCAAATCTCATGTCGGTGTCGGGCTGTCCATTTCCTAGGAACTGATCTGCATGACCCTTGTACGTCGAATTCGACGGGAGAGTCGAGTATATATATATATATATATATATATATATATATATATATATATATATATATATATATATATATATATATATATATATACATAGAGAGAGAGAGAGGAAAAGAGGGGGGAAAGAGAAAGAGAGCAGCAGATAATTATTTAAACATATATAACAGACAATGAACGTCTGTTATGTCTGATCATTAGCCTTTCTAAAGGTCGTA
>OZ010604.1:13422033-13512033 GCA_963932145.1 Acanthosepion lycidas | reverse complement strand
GTTACGCTATTTCGCCAGTGACTTCCCGGTCGAAGTTACATACTTTAACAGTGACAAAACCGGTGTCGATTACCAGACTTCATAAATATAATAATATTAAAAAAAGAAGCAAACAACAACATTGATGTTGGTTTTGATGTTGTTATTATTATTGTTATAGCCGGATCATTTCATTTTCTTCACACCTTGCTTGGCTATTTGCCAATTTTTTCATGTTATTTTTCTCTCCTATCTATATATAAATTACCGCTTAATGTAACCCTATATCTTGAGGTTCCCCGGGCATTGTACAGGGTGAAGCTTACTGAAAAAAATAAGCATTTATTTGTTTAAATCCTCTCTTCGATATGAAGTTTATTTATAACGCATCCTCGCAATTTTCATCCTGTTCATTGGCTTACGCAATGTGAGTTTGCGTTATAAATAAACTTTATATCTAGGATAATTCAATTCAAAAAGCTTGTTAAATATATATATATATATATATCAGTATATGTATGTGTATGTATATGTATATATATGTGTATATATGTTTGTATGTGTATTGTTATATTGTGTACCTAAATTTATTTACGTATATTTATGTTGGTATGAATGTGTTTTTATATATGTATGTTAGTATACGTGTATTTTTGTGTTTGCATGTATATCGATGGATGTCTATGCCTATCTATGTGTATGTATGTATGTTTATATATGTTTTTGGTAAAATGTCGTTGTATTTATGTGTATGTACGTATATATGTGTATTTGTTATTATAGATAGGTATTTTTATGTATATATTTATGTGTATATATATTTATGTATGTGTGTATGCATGTATGTATATATATATATATATATATATATGTATGTGTATGTATATATATATATATATATATATATGTGTGTGTGTGTGTGTGTGTGTGCGTGTTTAATTATGTAGGTTTGCAGTTGTATATATGTATGTTGACACCTATTGGATATGAAATTGTTTATGTGTACGTGTAGGTAGGGAAACTTGGGTATGTCATTACGGCCACATGGGTTAGTATATGTGTGTATATATGTTTATATTTGTGTATTGCTGTGTGTATATATGTATTTATATGTGAGTATGTGTACACATATATGTGTGTATATTTGTGGGTATATATGTATGTATGTGTATGTGTACTTAATATCATGGAGATATATACATATGTATATGTTTATGTATGTATGTGTAGGTATTTCGGTGTGTATGTATGTATGTATATTTATGTATGTGTGTGTGTATATGTATATATATATATATGTGTGTATATGTGTGTGAATGTGTGTGTGTGTGTATATATGAGGTGGACATCGTAGTTACCGATGGGTGTTGACTTTGATGTCCGATTCTATATTTACATACACTATTTTAATATATTAAATAATATTATTTTTAATCATTTTTATCTTTGTATATTTACTCGCTTAAGTTATATTTCAATAGGTTGTTAGCATTCGTGTAATGATACTTTTCGTCTTAAATATTTATCGGTTGTGGTATCCGATTGTCTGGGTCAATGTTTGTGGATGTGCGTGCCTGTATTTATAGGTATCTATGTGTATGGAAAGTGAATTCACTTTCCATTGTATATGTATGTACGTGTGTGTTGGTTTCCCTTCCACCACCTCCCCCCTTTTTTTTTTTTTTCATGACAGACCGTGAAGATGTTCTCTGTCTCGTCTCTTTTTGTGTGTGTATATATATATATATATATATATATGTCTTGGTGCTTATATATTAGAATCTGACTGCGTTTGTTTTACACGTGACTTTAGGACCCCATTCACACACTCTTAGGATTAAAATGTATACATTGTCTAAGGACCGGATATTAAATTAGCTAAAGTAACTTCAATGAAGAAATAAATTGAATAACATATATATTTCTTCTTTTCTCCTCAGTAATTTTATAGTTGTAAACTTAATAGCGATTAAATTTTAAATTTTGATTTTGTAATTAGCAGTTTTAAATTATAATATTAAATTTTATCATATAATTTAATAATTATTGGTTGGAATAAATTCTTTTTTAATACTACCCATATTTTAAACATCTGAATCTTCGTTGTCAAGCTTTTTGAATTTTCCTATACTTGTGTTTTGATTGGTCCATCTAGCCTTTGTAACAACGTTTTCCCCTTGCGAATGATTGTTAATTAATTTGAAACTTTTAAAACCATTTATTTTACATTCAACGTCGTCACTTGATAAGACACCGAGGGTGTTAAATAATTATATCTGCTCTACTTTGTATTGAGCACTCTTTTAAGAATAGTAATTGTTGGTTATTGGAATACATTCCATATACACCAATCATATACTTGTATATATATATATATATATATATATATACAAACTCTTGAAGCCATTTATATTATTCGGACAAGTGTCCTCATCTTTGTCGCCATATTTATTACAACGTTTCGGCCGTTGTACGCCCCGGCCTTCTGCAGAGTCTTTGGGTCTTGTCACTGGATCTAACCAACGCCTTTATCCACTTTGCCATGTGTCCTTGAAAAGAGTGTGAAGTCAATACCCGGTTAAGTCAGTGGAGAACTTGGAGAATGAAATTAACAGGAGATAACTGATAACTGACATCCATTAAACATGGCACGTGGAACTAGAACAGTCTACCCCACTGAGCGAAATAAAGGGTTCAGTTCGACATTCCAACTACCTGAAGAAGGCCGCAGCGTACAACGGCTGAAACGTTGCAATAAATATGGCAACAATGATGAAGACAATAGTCCGAATAATGTAAATAGTGTACATAATACCTCATCTCAGAAATATAGACAGATACTGAAGGGCCAAAACATTGTAATAAATATGGCGACAAAGATGAGGACAATAGTCCGCATAATGTAATTAGTGTACATAATACCTCATCTCAGAAATATAGACAGATACTGAAGGACCGAAACGTTGTAATAAATATGGCGACAAAGATGAGGACAATAATCGGAATAATGTAAATAGTGTACATAATACCTCATCTCAGAAATATAGACAGATACTGAAAGGCCGAAACGTTATAATAAATATGGCGTCAAAGATGAGGACAATAGTCCAAATAATGTAAATAGTGTACATCATACCTCATCTCAGAAATATAGACAGATACTGAAAGGCCGAAACGTTATAATAAATATGGCGACAAAGATGAGGACAATAGTCGGAATAATGTAAATAGTGTACATAATACCTCATCTCAGAAATATAGACAGATACTGAAGCCATCCTAATTAAAGAAACAAAAATCTAACATAGATACTGGCAGAAACATCTTAAACATATTTGATATCTGATCCTCGAAATAATAAGCACCATCCCCCTGCTTATTATTACCCACATTGTCTAAATATTATCTATGAAACTAAAATAATAAGCAACCTATTTCAAATCAAAACATACAGCCATGATGACGGTTGACGATAACCGAAAGTGCTCGGCAAAACACGATGGACTAGGGGGTTATTTCAACAACTTAGACCCAAATATTTAAAAAATGCCTGAAAGGAAAAAAAAATGATTATTAAACGGAAAAGTGGACATTGAAGTCAACCCCCTAACGATTGTGGGTTTTGTCTTCAATGTCCACTTTATATATATATATATATATATATATATATATATATATATATATATATATATATATATATATATATACTGTATAAATACCCCAAAATATTATCTATAAAATAAAATAATAAGCAACCTATTTCAAACCAAAACATACAGCTATGTTTCCGGTTGACCGTAACCGAAGGCGCTCAGCAAAACACCATGTACTTTGGGTCTTATTTCAATAACTTAGACCCAAATATGAAAAAAAAAAAACTTACGGGAAAGCAAGAAAAAACAGAAAAAAAAGAGTATTAAACGGAAAAGTTCCGTAGTCTATAACAAGAGCTACAAGGGTCAGGAAGTTGTGGAAATCCACTTTATTTAGATAGCTACTTTTCATTGTTATAAGATCTATTGCTTCTTGATTAAAAGGCATTAAGCCAGTTTAAATTTCATAGCAATCCAACTTGAAAATAAGGTCAGAAAGACCTTGACAGCTATCGCCCTATCACATTCCCATAAGACATAAAACAAATCAATTCATTCTCAAAGAAACAATTGCGAATAGTTTTACATGTAGCTTTGGAGAAAACCAGTCGCGCTAACAAGTGGGTCTTAGAAATGTGACTCGGAAATAGACAATATCAAACAATATATCGTTTGATTGTAAAAATAACACAATAGAAATGCTTTTTCGTTGAGGTGAAGTGGAAACATGATATTGAATCAAGCACTAAGTGAGATTCTCGGAAAGTTAGTTTACGATATCGTATCATAAAATTTTTTCACGCCAGAACTCATCTTGCACTTTCATAAATCTCTCATTCGTTACTCGGATATTTGACCGACGGATAATTGGCCGACGGATATTTGGCCGACGGACATTTAGCCGAAAATATAGTGGCCCACTCACACTCTTTATTGTAATGTGCTACATAGAGAGTGTCCATAAAATTCGTGTGCACTTTAAAAAATTTATAATTTTATTTGTATTTGCGATAGAAATAATCTGTAAAAAGGATTAGAAAGAAGTAAATCTATATTTTTTAAGGTTTTATCGAAATTTTATTTAAGTTTATACATGTCCTCTATCATTAGCAATAAAAAGGGTAATATGATTTTGAAGTTCACGGAAAACATTTGCCAACTGATTTACAGTAATGCCTGAAATCACATTGGTTATTTTAGCTATACTTAAAACTAGGCACATTTAATTTTATAACATTTTTTACAGATTATTTCTATCGCAAATACAAATAAAGTTATAATTATTTTAAAGTGCTTAGAATTTATGGACACCCTGTATAATTATCTCTATCTATAAAAGGCAGGATGTGTGTGTGTGTGTGTGTGTGTGTAACAAATGCACGGCCGCAATTTTCTACGGTTTTGCAACAAAATTTACATGCACATGCTCCAAGTTAGCGGGAAGGCCAACACCGACTTTGCATTTCCCAACTCCCATCGATAGTGGGAATAATCGTTTTTTTCATGCTTCTACGGCAGTTATCATGTAGTTTGTGGCCATTTTGTACTGGCCAGAGTGAGAGCCTATAGCTGGCTGCCACGAATAGGCAGGAAGATTCTATTGGCCAGCGTGAGAGCCAACAGCTGACTGACATGAATGTTAACTAGCATGCTAACATGCAAAAAAATCGATAGCTGCATTCGTCACAAGTGGGAAAAATTTAAATCTGCATGGCACTTTACTCCAATTGGCTCATTCGCTTGCTTAAACTCAACGTTGATTCTGATTCCGCATAACTGGGTTGGGTGTGAAAAAGTATTTGTTGTTAACATTCTTTTTTCCTTCGGTTTTTCCAGTTACGAGTCCTTTTTTAAAGCTGATCGTTTTGTGTTCATTTTGTTTAGTTCTTTTTTCGTAACAGATTTAATGTTTAGTATAGAGCTTAGAAAAAATTTGCAGTATGAGATAGGCAAGAAGTAAGGCATGTAGCAACATCAGCACGGAAATGGGCACCCCTTTAAAGGCAAGGAAGGGCAAAAATATTTTAAGTCAAGTGATAGCGATTGCTATATGAGTCGTACGATTTTTGAATCAAGCCCGGGCAATGCCGGGGCATGCTGCTAGTTTACTGTATCAGTTTATAATTTTCCTTTTTTTTTTTTTTTGACGGGCTTTTCAAAATATCCATTCAGTAGATATTATATTTTACTTCAAATATTATGATAAGTATTTTGAGAAAAATTACATTTTACTACAGCAAAATTCTTAAGCTTTTACGATATGAAAGATCTTTCAATTTCGTTTTTAATGATCATTATCTTAAAGGGATATACTAGCTTTTATCTTACTATTAAATACGAATTTAAATTATACGTGCTACTTTTTACCCCAATACGCTCAAATATTTTTAAAAGTAATAATTTCAATTTGGCTCCCGCGCCAGGAAATTTTTCTCCCCGGAATCGATCCTCCAGATCTACAAATCAACAATTCGCCCTTGCATCGAGTATTGCTGCCATATATGGTCTGATGCCCCTTCTGTTTGCCTCGGGGTTCTTGATAGGCTCCAGAGGCGGATATGCAATGTAGTAGGCCCTGCTCTGGCATCTCATCTACAGTCACTTTCTCACTGACACGCCGTCGCCTCCCTCTGTCTGTTCTACAAATAGTTTCATGGAAATTGCTCCGAGGAGCTGCATTCACTGGTTCCCAGTCGTCAGGAGTTCAAGGGCCCTACGAGGCTGTCATTCCGCCCTCACCCCTTCACTGTCGAAACTCCTAAATGTAGCCGTCTCTTCTACTCTAATAGCTTCATGTCTCACACCTCTCGCCTGTGGAACTCCCTTCCCTATTCCTGTTTCCCTGAGAGCTATAATCTCCAACTATTCAAGTGTAATGTCAATCGACATCTCCAGTTGCCTTGATCTATCCACTACCCTTCTCCTCATCCTTTCTTCTATCACTCCTATCTGATCTTGCTCTAAATTTTCTGTAACCCCTTGCCTCCTAGTGGCTTCCGCCTTGCTTGGGGTGAAATGCTTAAAAAAAAAATTGAAGTAAGAAAACTTTTAACTTTAAATTTCGATTTAGTAATTTAATCTCTTGAAATTCAGTGGTAATTATTAGTCCTATTCTACCTTATAATACTGCTAATTAAAATACTTAAAGTATTGCTTGTTACTGTTTTTACTTGTACTTTTTCGGTGAAATGTCCGTTTGGCCAAATATCTCTCGGACAAATGTCCGTCGGCCAAATATCCGGCCACGCTCCTATTCGATTGTGCATTGAATATCCCTGCCATATATGGTCGGTTGCTTCTACTATATATCTCGAGACTTTAGTCAAGATCCAAAGAAGGATCTGCAATATTATCGGCCCTGAGCTGGCATCAAGACATCACTCACTTTCCCACCGTCTTCGTTTTGTGTGGCTACACTCCATCTTTTCTATAAATATGTTCATGGCAACTGTTTTAATGATGTTTACTCCTTGGTACTTCGACCACATGAATTTACTACTAGATGGACAATTAGGTCTCATAGTTTTATTGTTGTAATAGTTTCTATTCTCGTACTTCCGAACTGTGGAACTCCCTTCCGAAAACTTGCTTCCATGACACTCACTTCTACATATACACAGACACACATGCATAGAGGCGTATGCATGTTAGTTCGTACATACACACCCATATATCTATCTATCTATCTATCTATCTATCTATCTATCTATCTATCTATATATATATATATATATATATATATATATATATAAAGGGAAGAAGTTATAGTTGTTCCAAAGAGAAAAAAGTGTATACATTAAAAAAAAGAGAGAAACCGCAAACGTTTTTCGTTATAATGTGGATTTTTTTAAATATATATATTATGCTTTATTTTCCATAATTTTGCAACACGTGTTTCGGGTCTCGCGACCTTCTTAAGGCAAAGAGTGGATATTTCCACATATTATTAAAATGAAATTATTTTCCTTATGTTTTTCGGTGTTAAACATTCTCTTTTTTGTGTGGTAAGGACACAAATGTCTTTCTTGAACTGGCAGTGAGAAAGTTCTTCTGTGTGAAGAGTAAAAAAACAATTAAGATTAATCCGAGAAAGAGTGAGGAAAGATATCTGTATTCTTATCTGTTAATGACCCCTATGTGTTCTTAGATCTATTTCCATATTTTGTATTGTGTGTGTTTTTGTTAGCATGCGTCTGTATACGTATATTCCCTCTCCATACATACTATCTAATTATGAGGAATTAGTATACACATACAGCCATACATACATAGACACACGCATATACACGTAAATAGAAGTAACAAGTAAAAAGAAAGTCTTGGAATGGCCGAGTTAAAGACTTGATCTAAACCCAATTGAAAATCTGGGATTGAAATGAAAGAAGGTGGTGCATGCAAGAAACCCAGGTAATGTCGTGCAACTGTAAGAGTTCTACCAAGAAGAATGGTAAAAAATCGGAACTCACTACCACCAGAAACTTCTTGAAAATTATACAAAAAAAAAACTGGTTGACATTGTAACCTCAAAAGGAGCAATCGTCAAATATTAAATGTAAAGCTCCACTTACTTTTGCACATCTTAAATTTTAATTAATATTTTTATTCCAGCTTGATAAAAATCTTTATAATTGGTTATAATCCCTTTTCTTAATTAATATATAGTCTAATTAAGATTAAAAAGAGACAATTATTATAAAAATTATCTTAGGTGTCCACTTATTTTTGCATATATATATATATATATATATATATATATATATATATATATATATATATATATATATATGAAAATATATAGAAAATAGGAAAGAACTGGTTAGGTAAATAATCCAAAGTTCTTTAGTATTTTTGTTATTATTTTTTTTTAAAATAATGCTCGATACAAAAGTAGAGCATAAAAAAATTTCGCTTGAAGATGGAACAGAGCTTACCTTAATTCAATTTAATTCAAATAATTATATTGAAGTTTTCGGCTCTTGTTTTGAAACATGAGACCTCTTATGTAGCGTGTTGGAATCATATTTTTAAATAAATAATTATACACACACACACACATATATATATATATATATATATATATATATATATATATATATATATATATTGGAGGCATGGTGGAGTAATGGATAGCGGCTTGGTTTGAGGAATACCCTTGGGAAAGGTGTGAATCCTCTTCTTCTCTCTCCATCTATGGGTAAATAGAAGGACAGACCTTGGATGGCAACTGGTCTAGGAGAAGGACATCTCTGAATTCAAAACCTGACGAGGGTCGTTTGGGGACCCTGTAGCACGTAGTGCGCCAATTCTCTGTATTCGGCCCTTCAAAAAGTGTGGATGGTTCTGCACAAAAACTTCATCAATTGTGCTGGTGTCGGGCTGTCAGTTTCCTTGGAACTGCTCCGCTTTACCATCATAAGTCGAATTCGACGGGAGAGTCGAGAGTATATATATATATATATATATATATATATATATATATATATATATTATCTTGCACATATAGAGTATATATATATATATATATATATATATATATATATATATATATATATATATATATATATCTTGCACATATTTAAGTGACCCTTTTAGAAAATATTTGTGGATAAAAATATGAATTAAGCGGATGAATAAAAATGCCAATTTTTTATCATTGCAAACCCGGACATTTCACTGAATAACCGAAGTATATGTTTCTTAGCAGGTACCCCCACCCTACCAAAACTTAACTTGACTTTGTAAGTAACATGTATTGGATACATGTCTAGCGAAATTGAAACTCGACCACCCCTAAATTAAAATAGATTTTCCTAACCTTAACATATCATAATATCAATATTGTCTGCGCTTATAAAATAAATTTCTTTGAAAGTTTATTCCTAATATCGCTTGACAATGGAACGCGACTATGTCGCGATGGAATCATGTTTTAAAAAGAAAATAATTATATATGTGTGTATGTGTATGTATTTATGTATAACTACCGTAAAGTTGTATATTCAAAACAAAGAGAAAAAGGAATTATGATGTTAATACCAGATTAGTTAATAACAACATGAAAATTGTTATTTTTCTAACAATCTAGGTATTATGTTAACAGCTCAACGATTACTACGCTCAATCCGCAAGGATTTTCTACCTCCTCACTATATCAGTTTCTTAATTTATCGTTTTAAATGTCGGTGTGATGCTGGCTATAGAGATAAAACCAGTCAAATTTGAAATTAAGAATATGTAACCATGTATCGGTTAGTCTTTGAAAAATTAACGTGATAATTTGTATCGGTTCGTCAACATATCCGATCCTGCTATGAGATGAACCTTTATTACATAAACATTATGGTACTTCATCCTACACCAAAAACTTTCTCTCAGTCCTGAGTAAGGTGCGGTGTTTCTGTGAAACCAAAAACAAATAAAACACTTAGAAGGACGACAAACTGGACAAGGTTGTGGTCTCCGCTAAAGATTGGTGAGTGATTTGAAATTCCGTTGCAGAAATCTTTGTCGCAAAGCCAAGCACATATCAACGCTTTCTGGTAGACGCAAATAGAGATATTTGTTTTCGGGTTTAAAAATTTCATTAACGGGTGGTGAGTCAAGGTCAGAGTTCGGTTGCTGCATCGTCTTCTTACCAAATTGATCCGTCCTGCACAAAAGATAATAAAAAAATTATATTTGTAAGTCTTTCAAATTTGTCTTGGAACCTTAATATTATCCCCCGCCTCCGCCCGCGCCACAAAGAAAAAAAAAAGCAGATTGAAGACGGACATTGAAACAAATTATTAAATTATAAAATGAAGGGTGAAATTTATAAATTGTCGTCTAAATGACGCAAAAAGAATAAAAACGACAGATATCATTTTAATTGATATACAGCGTGCGATGGATAAATTGTCGTCTAAATGACGCAAAAAGAATAAAAACGACAGATATGATTTTAATTGATATACAGCGTGCGATGGATAAATTGTCGTCTAAATGACGCAAAAAGAATAAAAACGACAGATATCATTTTAATTGATATACAGCGTGCGATGGATAAATTGTCGTCTAAATGACGCAAAAAGAATAAAAACGACAGATATGATTTTAATTGATATACAGCGTGCGATGGATAAATTGTCGTCTAAATGACGCAAAAAGAATAAAAACGACAGATATGATTTTAATTGATAGACAGCGTGCGATGGATAAATTGTCGTCTAAATGACGCAAAAAGAATAAAAACGACAGATATGATTTTAATTGATATACAGCGTGCGATGGATAAATTGTCGTCTAAATGACGCAAAAAGAATAAAAACGACAGATATGATTTTAATTGATATACAGCGTGCGATGGATAAATTGTCGTCTAAATGACGCAAAAAGAATAAAAACGACAGATATGATTTTAATTGATATACAGCGTGCGATGGATAAATTGTCGTCTAAATGACGCAAAAAGAATAAAAACGACAGATATGATTTTAATTGATATACAGCGTGCGATGGATAAATTGTCGTCTAAATGACGCAAAAAGAATAAAAACGACAGATATGATTTTAATTGATATACAGCGTGCGATGGATAAATTGTCGTCTAAATGACGCAAAAAGAATAAAAACGACAGATATGATTTTAATTGATATACAGCGTGCGATGGATAAATTGTCGTCTAAATGACGCAAAAAGAATAAAAACGACAGATATGATTTTAATTGATATACAGCGTGCGATGGATAAATTGTCGTCTAAATGACGCAAAAAGAATAAAAACGACAGATATGATTTTAATTGATATACAGCGTGCGATGGATAAATTGTCGTCTAAATGACGCAAAAAGAATAAAAACGACAGATATGATTTTAATTGATATACAGCGTGCGATGGATAAATTGTCGTCTAAATGACGCAAAAAGAATAAAAACGACAGATATGATTTTAATTGATATACAGCGTGCGATGGATAAATTGTCGTCTAAATGACGCAAAAAGAATAAAAACGACAGATATGATTTTAATTGATATACAGCGTGCGATGGATAAATTGTCGTCTAAATGACGCAAAAAGAATAAAAACGACAGATATGATTTTAATTGATATACAGCGTGCGATGGATAAATTGTCGTCTAAATGACGCAAAAAGAATAAAAACGACAGATATCATTTTAATTGATATACAGCGTGCGATGGATAAATTGTCGTCTAAATGACGCAAAAAGAATAAAAACGACAGATATCATTTTAATTGATATACAGCGTGCGATGGATAAATTGTCGTCTAAATGACGCAAAAAGAATAAAAACGACAGATATCATTTTAATTGATATACAGCGTGCGATGGATAAATTGTCGTCTAAATGACGCAAAAAGAATAAAAACGACAGATATCATTTTAATTGATATACAGCGTGCGATGGATAAATTGTCGTCTAAATGACGCAAAAAGAATAAAAACGACAGATATCATTTTAATTGATATACAGCGTGCGATGGATAAATTGTCGTCTAAATGACGCAAAAAGAATAAAAACGACAGATATCATTTTAATTGATATACAGCGTGCGATGGATAAATTGTCGTCTAAATGACGCAAAAAGAATAAAAACGACAGATATGATTTTAATTGATATACAGCGTGCGATGGATAAATTGTCGTCTAAATGACGCAAAAAGAATAAAAACGACAGATATCATTTTAATTGATATACAGCGTGCGATGGATAAATTGTCGTCTAAATGACGCAAAAAGAATAAAAACGACAGATATCATTTTAATTGATATACAGCGTGCGATGGATAAATTGTCGTCTAAATGACGCAAAAATGAAAATAACACTAACATCACATTTTAACATATATTTACTAATATTACACAAAAAAGTCTTAAAATACTAAAGAAAAAAATATTCCATAAAATCTCCATTGGTTTCAAGCGCGGTCTCCGGGCGACTTTGAACTCTCCTGCAACTCTTCTGGACGGTTTCCTTGTTTAAGTTGGTGAATGCTGCCATAATCCTTGCCTGGTGTTACAAGGAGTTTTGCTGGTCTCTCACTCAATTACGTCCCACAAATAATAATGAAGAGTGTTTGCAGCCTGGGTAGTTAGGGAGCTAATAAAAGGGATGTTGTGTTCTCATAAATTGATTGACAGCCATAACTGGGTTCTCCTGCTTGAGTAGCATGGTGCAGAGTCCTATTGTCAAATATAAGATCTTCTAACAGCCACCGTCTTCACCCAAAGCAGCACTACCTCCTCACGGTACTTGATGTAGGCCTATGTGTTTAGTCTGAGTCTCACACCAAAAAATTCGGGAGTTATTTTCTTATCAAAACGATCAGAATGCAGTGGAACAATGTGAACGTAACGACGTCGATTGTAATCGAACTCAGCTTGCTGATTTTTCGTTCCAACCCTCTAATCCTTACACCACCCAAACATCCGCAACAATGCCAGCAAGTAAAAAGTAAGTAAAACTTAATGCTATTGTTCCTTTTAAGCTTCAATAAATTGAAATTATAGGCCTTTACTTTTAGTCGGGATTAATAGAAAAATCCCGAGTTATATACGTAATCTTTTAACAATTACGTCCGGTTTGTAATGTATATTTTTAATACGACATTTGTATATATATATATATATATATATATATATATATATATATATATATATATATATATATATATATATATATATATATATATATATATATATATATATATATATATATATATATATGTATTACGTCTATCGGCGACAATTATATTATAAACGCCAGTAGCGCTCAATTCATAACTGAACAGCGATGCGTTAATAGTAGAAGCAGCCATTGTTTTTTAAAATTACCCTTTCTCTAGAGTGCTCATATATTTCTATCACTTGTATATCTTTGCTTGAACCGGCTTCTAATGCTCTGGGTGGAGCGGCTTGGTGATTGTAGTCCTGGCTCGTGGGGGCACAGTCCTATGGGTAAAAGAGAAACTCGGATGAGTTCCACCACGGAATAAGTGATCGGTTCTAATTCGTTACCTCTTCATCACCGAGGCCCGTTGGTACAGTTGGTATGGCGTTTACCTCCTATCGTAACTGTTCGGGTTTCAATTCTCGGTAGATGAGTCCCAAGTAATTACTTAATTATAATTATCTCAAATCCTCTTAATAATTTCTATCATATATCCTTGCTTGAACCGGCTTCTAATGCTCTGGACTGAGCGGCTTGAGGATAGTAGTCATCCACGGAGGTACAGTCATATGAGTAA
Source organism: Acanthosepion lycidas (assembly GCA_963932145.1). Classification (NCBI taxonomy): domain Eukaryota; kingdom Metazoa; phylum Mollusca; class Cephalopoda; order Sepiida; family Sepiidae; genus Acanthosepion; species Acanthosepion lycidas. The sequence continues at coordinate 13,498,211 of OZ010604.1, read as the reverse complement.
AGGCTCATGGGGGCAGAGTAAAGAGGTAAAAGAGAAACTCAAATGAATTCCACCACGAAATATTCGATCGAGCGGCGTTATTAAGTCTAATTCGTTACCTCTTCGTCACCGACGCCCGTTGGAACAGTTGATATGGCGCACTTCTGATGAGTCCCAAATATAGGACGAAACGGCCGTCCAGTGCTTTCTGCATTCTGTTGAGGTTTCTTCTAGACTCGATGAATTATTTAATTTTAATTATCTCAAATCCCCCTAATTTCTATCACATATATATTAGATAGACGTTATGTGTATATATATATATATAGTCTATCGGCGACAATTATATTATTAGGTTGGTGCAAAAATAATGACGTAATAATGTCGTTTTTTGACGTTAAAAATACGTCAAAAAATGACATTATTACGTCTAACTAATAACATTAAAATCTTGCTAAACTTTCAAATCTATAACCCTGAACTTTCAAAATTATAACTCACCTCTTTTGATATCATTTCTACCCTCTTGTATACCTTTCTACTAATCTAGCTTAGATTATGATTCTTAAAATGTTTTTGCACATATATAATACTAGTAATACTTTTAGATCAATTGATTTACATCCATACTTATTCTACAAGTTATACAGTCCGACAATAGGTCAAAATTTGCTTACAAAAGTTATAATAATATCCCATACTTTTATATACTTTTCTACTTCTGTTAGGTTGGTGTAAAAATAATGACGTAATAATGTCGTTTTTTGACGTTAAAAAATACGTCAAAAAACGACATTATTACGTCATGATTTTTGCAACAACCTAATATATATATAGTCGTCCACATATAAGCCTGTTTCGCTGTATCACAACTCATCACAGTGTGACTAGACATCCGATTGCCAGATCGGAGCTGGGATCGAAACACGACCAATTTGGCATCAGTCAGAGATCTAAGCCAACGGTGCACAGCAGAAAAAGGCAATTTTTAACGTATTATATACGTGATGTATACAAATGCCAGTAGTCAACAGCGTTCACTTCATAACTGAACAGCGATGCGTTAATACCAGGAGCAGCCACTGATTTTTTTAAATTACTCTTTCTTTATAGTGCTCATATATATATATATATATATATATATATATATATATAAAGAAAAATATACAGAAAAAACAAACAAAAATCTTAATATGTAATTATGCTGTATTAATGTTAATATAAAGTCAACGTCGGACGTTTCGGTCTATTTTAGACCATCATCAGGACATATTCATAAAACATAGTTAACATTAGAACATATAAAATTCAACATGAAAAAGACGATGGACATAAGAGCACAACTAATCCAAACAGATAACTGAAATTTTTATATAAGATCAGCGTTCCGTTTAAAATATGATCACGTCGTCGTCACGTGGGCGATGTTGTGAAAACATATTCGAAGATGATTTCAAAATATTAAAATATTAAACAAACTCGATTGAACTATTTTCTCATATAAACAGTTCGTCAAGAAATCCCTTCCGTTGATATAGGAATACGCAGGGATCAATAGGTTCTTATATTTCCATACAAGCTTGAAGTCTTCCATGTTACAAAGTAAATCAAAAATGATTTCAAAATATTAGACAGGCACGATGTAACAATTTTAAAACAGTTCGTTAATAAATCCTTTCCTTACTTACAGGAATAGGCTGAGATCCATATATTTGCTTATATACTGTCTACTGGAAATACAAACCTGAATTTACTTTATAACATGGAAGACTTCAAGCTTGTACTAAAAATATATGGATCTATTGAACTCAGCCTATAAACAAATACCGCCCACCCTCCCTTGACTACTGGCTCGTGCCTTTCGTCTGACTGAAACATTGAAATGGATAAATTCCGTATTAGTTTTTTGACTGTTTTTTTATGTATTTTTAACACGGTGTAGCTGTTTATTTTAGTTTTTATTCAATAACAATATAATCTAATCGGGACAAAGTAATACAAACATTTAAAACATGTAAAACTTTATAAATAATTCTAATTAAAATTTTAATTTTTTTCTTAAGAGATATACCTTACTCGTAAAATTAAATTAAAAGATTAAATCATTAAAGAGCTTTTCTAATTAAAAAATGTGGGTAAGGCGTGAAATCCAGGGTCACAAACTAACATCCATACAACTGAACATATTAGCTCTATCACTGATATTGAGCACTTTCCAATAAGTGCTACGCATATAATAATAATAATAATAATAATAATAATAATAATAATAATGGACTCTCCCGTCGGTTTCGGCGTAAGAGTATCTGCCAGCTTATTGATTCAGTTATGAAAGTTTATGCGCTAATCTTAAGTGGCATTTAAGACCCGCTAGTGATTTACAAAGGAGGCCACATATGGAGCAAGTGTGAGGATTGTGAGATGAGATCACTCTTAGATTGGGTGACCTTTTAGATCTTGCTCTCGCTTTTTGAAGATAATTCAGACAAGCAGATTGAAAATTGCTGAGTCCACTAAAACACGTTGATCTCCATTCTACTCGCTCCAAAGCTAAGCGCTCAAGGGTGTTATGTGCTATATTAACTGCTGACAAGTTGCTTTTCAGCTTGTCCTTGTGTCTTAGCCATGGGCGTCCTACATTCCTGTAGCCCTGATCTAACTGGCTGTAGGATCTTGGTATCCTGTCATCAGACATTCTCAAGACATGACCAGTCCACCGTAACTGAAACTGTATGATAAAAGTCTCGATTCCTCCAATATGTGTAATATTATTATATATATTATATATTATATATTATAATATATATATATTATATATATATATATATATATATATATATATATATATATATATATATATATATATTAATATATTAATGTATATTTGCGCACTAACCATTCTTTTAAACGTATACGTTTTTTAGTAGGAAGCCCCACCCCACCTTAACCTGACTTTGTAAGTAAAATATATTGGATACATAAGTTGTCTAGGGAAATTAAAACCCAATCACATCTAAATTAAAATAGATTGAATTTTCCTTAAACATAACAGCTCATAATTGTCTACACTTATAAATTAAGTAAATTTCTTAGAAAATTATTCCTACCATCGCTTGAAAATGGAACGAGACTATGGATTTTAAGTTCAATTTTTATGATTAAATTTATAAATTTAGTTTCAATTTTGAAACCTGGAAATTTTCTGTGTCGCGATGTAAGCATATTTTTAAAAAGAAAATAATTATAATATTTTTCTCTACTGTTTGTAAAGAGTACTGTGTTTTTAAAAATAAAAATAATTGCTAAGAACACCAGATTATAAATCTTACTGTTCTTTCTTATTATTTTAGTATATATATATATATATATATATATATATATATATATATATATATATATATATATATATATATATTGAATTAACCTTTTTCCTAAACATTAATGCAGTTCCTGTTTTTTGTTTCTAAGTATTTCTTTCTGTGAGTCGCACTGAGATAAAACTCTTATTTCGATGTCAAATCCATACTCTGTAATAATAATCTTAAACCCTCCGAGGCAAAAAAAAAACTATCACCGGATACCTTTTAATAACAAGGGGTTTAAAATCTCGATATAGTCTTTCCTTCTTTTGTTTTTTTTTTAATCTTCTTTTGTTTTTGGTTTCATATTTTCAGCTAATATTTCGTATTACTTGACAGCACTCTATTCATTACCAAAGACTTGCAAAACGCATTTTAAAACGAAGCTGTCACACGTGAATAAAAAAACAACATTCCCAAAGCATTCATTAAATGTTTCTTTTTAAATAGAACTCTACGTAGCCTGTCTGTTTTTGATTGGTTAATAAATAGGTGCGTCTGTGACATTAATAATTTGTATTATTTTTTCATTCTGACATCTGCTATCTAAAAACAAAAAAAATATTGAACCTCTATAAGGCCTAAGAGACACTGCAGGTTGCAGAGAGTTGCAAAGTAAAAAGTACAGTTTATGCGGATATTGGGGATGATAACAGTTAACTCTATAGTTGAACAGGTTAATATTGTAGTGATTGGGGGATCCTCCTCTTGGTAGTCCGTTTGACAAAGCTGCGGTTCGTGGGAAGAAGCTGTTTGAGTGAAGCATATATCGAACTCATGGAATATGAAGAGAATGTGGGTTGTTCGCCACAATGGGCGTGGCTTGGCGGGTCTTAATCGTGAAGGTTAGAACTGGTGGCACGAAGGAATGTAGTTCGTCTGAGCACTTTCCACTGAAATAGCGATAAAGCAGCGAGAGTTTTACGACGTTTCGTCTGTGAGGAAAGAGGTTGTAGGGTGGAAAATAATTTGTCACCCACAAGGACGCGGAGGCGCTTTTGGACTCTTTCGCGACTGGAAAGGAAGGACTGGGTAGCTCCTTCCCAGCAGCACTCTATTTTAGGCCTGATCGTCTCTTTCTGTCTATGTCTCTCTCCCCCTCCCTCCCTCTCTCTCTCTCTCTCTCTATATATATATATATATATATATATATAGATATATATAGATATATATATATATATATATATAGATAGATAGATAGATAGATAGGATGTTTCACAATTGTTGAAACAAAGTAGCAGCCTCTCAGATGGGGAAAGCTTGAGGAGCATGAGGCCTTTTGTTGTGGAGGAATTTGAATTTATTGCATATAATTTTAGTGAAACAAAGTACTAATATTAAACGTGATGAAATTAATATAATGAATATTATCAATGATAACACTTTTAATCTGCTTAATAGCCTTTTAAATAATGACAATAGGTATATGAAAGTTACTCTAAAGTCTAAGCTAGTAGGAGTTGGCAGGTAGCTAATTTCGGCCGACTATCGCGAATTTTAAACCTACATATGACATATAAGAGACGGGAATTTTAAAAGATATTTTTAGTAAAAAAAAAAAAAAAAAAAGAAAAAGTGCGCCTTATATGGCGTCAAATACGGCAAGTCATAGAAAGCCCAAGTATAAGACCCGACTGTCTCAATTTGACATTAAAATTTGAATTAAAAGTTTGGGTTTTCAAATTATTTATATGAAACTGGGATTTTATACGGTTACCTACCAAATAAATATTTGTTCTATTTCCGTTATGAATAAATTTATATATATATATATATATATATATATATATATATATATATATATATATATATATATATATATATTTGCTTAATGGTGTCTTCTCTTAAGAACTTAAAATTGTTATTTTTTTCTAACACGTTCTTACGCTCTCTGCCATTGCCTTTTGAAGTTTTGCAACTCGCAACAATTTTCGTTGATACTGTTTACAGCCTTACACGGAAGTTAACATAAGCTAACTTCTAATTATAGAAATTACAAACATGAAAGTCTAATGGTACTTACCAAATGCTGACCTGGTCTCAATGGAACAATATGGATATTTGGGAGAACAATGAGTTGTGTTGACCTTTTTATCCGACTCGCATTTTGAAAATTGTCCACTTCCTTCGCAAACAACGCATTGGATAGCCATGGTCTTGCTTACTGCAAAAGACAAAAGCGACATCGTTTAGACCAACGTTCGCAGATTTTGTTTTTCGTTGCTGTTACATTTTTATACTTCTTGAGTTCATGCCCAATGAGGATCAAGCAGTTCAGTTCTTAGAACCAACAACCGGACTAGCACCTGCACATTTGATTCTAGTGATGAAAGATTGTACAGATCCAACCACACATTTGGGGAGAGCCGAATACAGAGAACTGGTGCACAGTATGCCACAGGGTCCCGAAACTACACTCCGCAAGTTTTGAATCCAGGGTTATCTTTCTCCTAGACTGGTTGCCACCCAAGGCTATAGGACCCAATCTGTCTTGCTATTTACCCATAGCTGGGGAAAGAAGAGATGAATTCATACCTTTCCCAGAGACTCTAATAAACTTAACTGGAATTCGAACTCGAGTATCCAATTCCTCAATCCGCTATCCATTACTCCAGAGTGCCTCTCTCTTTCTCTCTCTCGATATATATATATATATATCTGTGTCTGTGTGTTTTGAACAATAAAAATATTAAAAGTTAAAATTTTCAGACACACTTAATATTTTTTCGTTTTATTATTTCAATTAGATTCCTCGACTAGTTTCGGCCAGCATGGCCATCATCAGGAGAAAAAAAAATCTGCTTGTTTTTAACAGTGAATGACGATGGAGAATGTATATATATATATATATATATATATATATGTATGTGTGTGTGTGTGTGTGTGTGTGTGTGTGTGTGTGTGTGTGTGCAAATATATAGAAAAATAGGAAAGAACTCGTTAGGTAAATAATCCAAAGTCCTTTAGTATTTTTCTTTTTATGTTTTATGAGAACTCTTATCAATGTATATATATATATATATATATATATATATATATATATATATATATATATGTGTGTATGTGTGTGTGTGTGTGTGTGTGTGTGTGTGTGTTTATATATATATATATATATATATATATATATATATATAGAGAGAGAGAGAGAGATTAGGCTGTTACATAGATTCGTTCATTTTTCAGCATTTAATTTAATACTTATGTTTTGATAGTTTCGATGAATCATTCAACAATGTTTTGCCCCTTATTATTTACGACCTCCTACCAACGTTCTATTCAATGTCTCGACGATAGAAATCACGAGGTTTTGACTCGAAAAATTCATCAAGCCATGTTTTAAATTCTACATCGTTGTTGAATGAAACACCCCTCAAAGTGTTAGAAATCGATTGATAAAGACTTGGTAGTCTAAAAGGGCTAAATCAGAATATCACAAACGAGCTCTTTCATAGCATATTTGTTCATGTTAGCGACGTGGGGACGAGCATTGTCATTTTGAATAAATACATTGTATTGTCAGTCAGGTCTTTTCAGCTGAATTGCCCTTTTGAGCCGCTGTTCCTTTGTTCAACATTCAGCTTAGTACTGACCGTTTGATTGTTTTGAAGCCTTTCATCTCCGTACACAGCCCCCATGTCTCGAGCAGCATTTGCAGTTTTGTGGCCTTGATTAAAAGCAAATTAAAGATGTTGAATATATATATATATATATATATATATATATATATATATATATATATATATATATATATATATATATATATATATATATATATATTGCCAACAACACATTTTTTTTAATAAAAAAAAAATATTTCCAGCAATAGATTTTTGAAAAAATAAATATTGACAGCAATAGATTTTGGAATAAGAGCAAAAATATATTAACCAGAAAAAATTTTGGTAAAATTATTATTAAGAGAAATACATTTTGGAAAAAATATTAAGAGCAATATATTTCGAAAAAAAAAAATGTTACTAGAAATACATTTTGGGAGAAAAATAAAAAATATTACCAGCAATACATTTTTGAAAGAAAATATTGCTAGAAATAAATTTTTGAAAAAAAAAAAAAATAAAAATACCAGCCACACATTTTAAAAATAAATTTTGAAACTACCAATGTCCCTCGTTTCGTGGCAAATCAACAAAGTCCAGTCCGTTGAAATCCTAACGGATGAAACACTTCACAAAAACCTTTTCTAATTTGTCATACTATATTTCTAAATACAGTTTTTGATATATAAAATTATATATATATATATATATATATATATATATATATATATATATATATATACAAGTATATGATTGGTGTATACGGAATAAATTCCAATAACCAACAATTACTATTCTTAAAAGAGTGCTCAATACAAAGTAGAGCGAATATAATTATTTATTAAAAAATTATAATATTATATGTTATAAAATCACTACAAAAATAGCCATTTTGTTTCAACACCTTTGGTGTCTTATTAAGTGATGATGTTGAATGTAGATTGTAGAATCTACATTCGGCATTCAACATCATCTCTTGATAAGACACCAGAGGTGTTGAAACAAAACTGCTATTTTTGTAATTATTTTATTACACATTTATGTTATAATTTTTAAATAAATAATTATATATATATATATATATATATATATATATATATATATATATATATATATATATATATATATATAATTATTATTTTTTAAAGAATATGTATCCATCGCGACATAGATATTACTATTTTTCGAAAAAAGAAACTTCAATCTTAAATTAAATATAAAATTCCAAATTGATTTACTCTATTTATAAGTCAAATAGTATTATATATTTGAAGTTGATTTAGTAATGAGAAGTTTTTTATTAAGTGGGTGTTGGCCAATTGATGACTGAGGGAAATCAAGTGTACTTTTTATGGGGCAAATTTAAGGTCGATTAAAGTTGGGTGTTGGTTTAAGATTTCTGTCTGTTTATACTGACTTTCTTTCAAACTGTCCTGTCATCACTGGCTACTTTTTTTTTCATTATTATTTAGGGTTACATTGCAATGGGTTTGGAATTTTTTTTATTTTTATTCCATTCTTTTCTAAAACAACATCAAGATTTTCTTCAAGGGCTTTTCAAATATGATTAAGTTATATTATTTCTATTTACGTTTATAGAGATCTAAAATAATATATTTATTTTATTTACTTAGACTTTATACGGTATTGTAAAATTAATATATTAGAATTTCATTACGCAATTATAAATTGTTTTATTACTGATCAAATAATATATATATAATTACGTAAATTATTTTTGTCTATATTTCTGAGATGAGGTATTATGTACACTATTTTCATTATTCGGACTATTGTCCTAACCTTTGTCGCCATATTTATTACAACGTTTCGGCCCTTAATTATCTGTCTATATTTCTGAGATGAGGTATTATGTACACTATTTACATTATTCGGACTATTGTCCCCACATTTGTCGCCATCTTTATTACAACGTTTCGGCCTTTCAGTATCTGTCTATATTTCTGAGATGAGGTATTATGTACACTATTTACATTATTCGGACTATTTTCCTCATCTTTGTCGCCATATTTATTACAACTCCGGCCTTCTACAGGTGGTTGGAATGTCTCCCGAGTAAGACCCCTCATAGAGGAGAACATGACTAAAGACTGTGCGTACGCTATCCCGTGCAGCTGCGGAAAAAATATAAAGGGGAGACAGGCCGCCCCCTTAAGATAAGGTTTCAAGAACACCAGAAAGCTGTAACACGAGGGGAAGTGGAAAAATCAGGCTTGGCTGACCACATATGGCGAGAAATGGGAGATCACCGTCCTCTGTGGGATCATGTTGAGATCATAGACAAGGAACAGCATTGGAAAATTCGTAAAGTTAAGGAATCAGCACATATGCTAGGCCACAAAAATCTCCTGAGCCGACCAAGCATAAAAATGAATACAATATGGGAACCAGTAATAACCAGAGAAAAGCAATAGTAATAACAACAAATGTTACAATATGAGGTCTGGTAAAAACATGCAATGATAACATGAAAAATTGCAATATGAGCACTGGTAAAAATGGTTGCTGAAGACATTAGGTTTATAATACCCAGAAATTCATACCCAGGTGGATGAAGGCGTTGGTTAGATCCAGTGACAGGACCTAAAGAGTGTGAGTTCAATACCCGGTGAAGGCAGTGGAGAACTTTCAGAGGGAAATTAATAGGCGATAACTGATAACTGACATCCATTAAACATGGCACGTGGAACTAGAACAGACTACCCCAGTGAGCGAAATAAAAGGTTCAGTTCGAAATTCCAACCACCTGAAGAAGGCCGAAATGTTTAATAAATATGGCGACAAAGATGAGGAAAATAGTCCGAATAATATAAATAATTTAAATTATTTTTATAATTAATTAATGATAATAATGTAGAAATTATAAATGTAACTAGTAAGAAAATCATGGATAAATTAAAAATTAGTGATAGAGTAGGTAAACATACCAAAAAAAGATTGTGATATTACCATTAAGGACCACAAACCCGATTTTGGGGCTAATCCTTCTACCGGAATTAAAAATCCAATTCATCCTGATATAGGTAAAATTAGTAAAAAAAAATATCGTGGAAAGAGTTAACAAACAAATACGACCTTGTTGGATATTGTATAATCTAAGTGTACACCGTGAAATTAATATTGAAAACATTGGACTGTATAGAGATAATGGCCTTATGGTTGTGAAGAAGTCTGCAAACTTTAAAATAGATAAAATTAGAAAGCTAATGTAGAATATTGGTTAGCTTGCCAGTGGTCTGACACACAAGTAGGCAAGTGTAGCCAAAGCTAAAGACTGACTTGAGTCATTTCATGGAGAAATATATGGGTGAATAAAGACCCCTCATGCAAATGTATTGGGCAGGTCCATTCTAGCAAAATGGCCAACCTAACTGGTGTATTAGGCACTCTCCTATAAAATGAGGTAAAATCAGCTGGCTTGCTTTACAAGGAAACAGAAGAAGGCAGCCATGTTGGCAAATAAGTCACTTGACTTATACAGCTAATACATAGAGAATTTAAATGTTAGTAAGTTGTAGGGAGCTTCTATTTTTCGAAATATCATAAGGAAATGCACTACCTTCATTGACCCGAATAAAATAATCAAATTCATTATATACTACAAAAAATTTAAAACAGCTAATCTTATCCTCAAAAATAACAACACACCCGCAAAATCAAAATTACAACAAACGAACATTATTTATGAGTTCAAATGCCCCTTAAGGGACTGTGTCCCTGATTAAATCGAATTCATGAATAATTACATCGGTCGCACAACTACATGCCTATCCCGACGCCTTATGTTACATCTATCGGACCACAGTTCTATTAGAACCCATTTAAACACACACACAAACTTATCAGACTCCATCCGAAACATACTAGTAGAAAATACAAACATAATAACCACATCCATCTGTAAAAAAAGATTAAAATTAATGGAAGCTTTAATAATAAAAAAAGAAAAAAAACAACACTTAATAATATTAACTATGAACACGGCCACAATGAATTGTGTTCGGGAGATAAAACATCTCTAGTACACTAAAAAAAATACACACAACGCATACACCCAATTAAATTGAAAAAATAAAATCATCCTTGATAATGACTTTAAAGTATAGCTGAAAGCGCTCGGAGTTATAGAACATTTGGGCGGTTTCGAAACACTCTGTGTCAAGAAAAGAAAACACTTGGTCGAACACAAGAAAGAATAAATAAAAAGTTTAATATGAAACTCTCACACACACACACACACACACACACACACACACACACACACACACACACACACACATATATATATATATATATATATATATATATATATATATATATGTGTAAATGTCTTGCCAGTTTGTGACTGGGAGGGATAATTCCGATGAGGATATAAATCAAGAGAGAGCTCAATGTAGACTACAGAGCATTATAATGATAATAATAAGATGGAGACTTTAATTTTCTATTTCAATTATAATTTATTTCGTGAACACCGAGATGTTCAACTCTTTAGATCGAAATTTCCTCCGTAAATGGAGGAAATACACCGTACGGACACATTAGATTGGTAGTGAGGAGGTAAGGTGAGAGAGAAGAGATGAGTAAAGAAAGGACTAGGCGATTAGAGGTTGGCAGTAGTCGCTTCACCCAGCCGAGAAATTATTCTATAATTTTGAGATTTTTATAATCGTTTCTATTTTATATTTACCGATACGCAGTGTTGCTTTTAGGCAGGACAAACCAGGTCGATTCAGATTCAGGTCGGTATAGTAATGCTTAGGCATTTGTTTTTTGTTTTTTTAGACCGAAGTCTAATAGTCAGTGGAGACATTAAGTTGAAGGGAACGGAAGGCAGTTTGCTCGAAATCTGTGGTTAAAAAAAAAAAATAAGCACATTGTTTCTAATATTTTCTATAAGATAAAGTAATACAACTTTATTGATGTTAACTGAACAGCTAAAATTAAAGAATGATCACATATATAGAAGGTCTTTTTTTTTCTTGAAAGGCAGTTTGCTCGAAACCTGTGGTTTAAAAAAAAATAAAACTACATTGTTTCTAATCATACTTATTATAAAACCCAGATTGTGTGTGTGTGTGTGTGTGTGTGTGTTCGTTTATATATTGGATGGGATTTCCTACATTTTTCAACCGATTTCAACAAAACATCACAGGACTACGTAAAATTACCTTGCGGTGGTTCTGACAGCGCAAAAAATAGGAAAAGCACAATTGTTTTTGCACGAAATTAATTTGAAAACACGATTAAGAGGCATCGCTGTCGCGAGAATGCAAGGGGGACAACTCATATCGAGTTATACTTATTATAAAACCCAGGTTGTGTGTGTGTGTGTGTGTGTGTCTGTGCGTGTGTGTGTGTGTGTGTGTGTGTGTGTTCGTTTATATATGGGATCGGATTTCCTAGATTTTTCAACCGATTTCAACAAAACTTCACTTTTTGGGGGCAGGTAGTGTTTCTTATTGTCTTGCACACTTTTTTCTTTATTTTTACATTCAGAATGCTTTAAAAATTCCATTTGCAAGACAATTGTTTATAATAAAATTCTATTCAATCGGTAGACTCATAACGATTGAAAACAATGTTTTTGTTTGAGTTTGGGTTTGACCATTTCGTAAAAAAAAAATACAAAACAAAAAAAACCTAATTAAGACATGCGTGTCCGTCAACCTTAAACAATAATCTTTGTCAATTTTATTTTTCAGTCTTTATGATGGTCGATACTTGATCTATCTCTTACTGTTACATCCCCGGGCAACGCAGGGCTCTCCTGCTAGTATTTACTATAAGATAAAATAATACAACTTTATTGTTAACTGAACAGTTAAAATTAAAGAACGAGTACATTTATATAGCAGGTCTTATTTTTTTTCTACATTGATTTTTTGTCATAGTTTAAAATAAAGGGTACATTTTTATTATTACTGTTATTCTTCGTGATTTAAAAAATATTATATGCAGCACTTCTTAAATATTCTCCAACATTGTTTGTTGTGTCATAGTCTGATACAATGTTCTTTAATCTTTTAATTTGACCTGCTATATAAATGTACTTGTTCTTTAATTCTAATTGTTCAGTTAACAGCAATAAAGTTGCATTATTTTATTTTATAGTAAATATTAGAAACAATGTAGTTTTATTTTTTTGTAACCACAGGTTTCGAGCAAACTGTCTTTCGAGCAAACTGTCTTTCGAGCAATTGATAGTTCGAGAAATTATTTTTCGAGCAATTGATTTCGAGCAATTTAATGTTGAGCAACTGATTTCGAGCAATTTACCGGATACCATATAAAAGGATTGGAAAGCTCTGTGAAGGGTGTGATGGACGGGGGATTTTATGGAAGAAGAGAGGGAGAAAGAAAAGATGGCGTAGTAGTCAGCTTTAGTAGATTGACCGGCCTAGATTTTTCGTAATTTTTGGAACTATGTAAATTAGTTTATGATATGGGTTGTCTGGTGGTTGGCTCCATGAAATAAACCCTAGAACAAATAATAATTTGAAATTGCAATAATATTGTCAGATACAATTGAATAGGTTTTGTTATATAATAAAATAAGACATATCTCGGCTGATTTATAGGAAAATAAACTAACATACTTAAGAGGATGTGAACGGGACAAGACCTCCGTCACAAAATGACCATTATCTTCGTTAACGCATGTTCCCTCCGCACGAATTCCGGTCGAAAAATAAAATAATATTTTAAAATGTTTCTATTTTTCGGCCAATAAAAATGCTTCCCTCCTAATTATACTCGCGTCGTTTTTCGAGCCTGTTAAGTCATAAAAAAACCCATAAAAGGGGTCACACGGAAGTACAACGGCAGTCAACAGGAGTCAGTCGTTCAACTCTTGAACGACAGAGCGGTTGAACTCTCTGCCTTCGTAAATCTATTTCTATTTCTACTGCTGTATTTCTTTCTTGCAACCATACGCTTGTCTATAATAATTTTAAATAGATGAATAAAAGAAATAAATTCAGAGAATTAAGAGAGCGAATAAAAATTCAAATCAAAATACGAAAAATAAAGGAATAAGTGTAAAAGTTATGGAGTATGGATAATGATACAAGATGAAACATGGGGTATATATATTGTGTTTAAAATCCTGTTTAGGTTCATAGACACTTTTTAACGCAAACTCTATGAACGCAGAAAGGATTTTATGTGCAACAATTTATCAAATTCATGAGTCATACATTGAAATGAGTCCAGTCACATTTTTATATAAAGAATTCCTCACCTATTAAAAATGAAATTAACCTATTTAGACTGAAAATTCTTGAGAATTTCGCTACAAAATTTTACCAACATATAAATGTGTAACCTGGATTTTTTAAATATCTTTTCCTCTGAAAGAAATACTTCTTCCCACGCATAACTATAAATGTGAAGTGGCCGGGGCAGCGGGCTGCTGTCTTGGGTCAGGGTCGTTCCTGGTATCGGAGATCAAGCCGTCAACCCACACTCGTCGCTCGTTGGTGGTGTTTGACACAGCATCTTGTCTCACGGTGTTGACCTCTTCAACTATGATGTCTCTTACCCACGTTGTGATTTTTTGATCTTAAGAGGGTCAAGTCGAATTATCACTGGGGTATCTCAACCAAGCTAAACCAAGGAGTTGAACACGCACACAAAATTGAAAATAAACGACGCTCAAATATGACACTAGATGATATTTATATCAAAAATAAAAATAAAAAATTTACTGTTCTTTTTTTCCAACCCGTTTCTAATATTTGGCGACGGAACGAAAATGCCGGCTAACTTCTCTAAGGATGGCCAAACATGACGACTGAATTTAACTTCAAGTACTGTTGATTGTACTTTTCAAGGACGGTACAAGGATATCGTCGGAGTCTTTCTTCCTCAGCAGATAATAATAGTTATTATTATTATCATTTGGTTGGCAAAACAGCGTAATGGCAAAAATCTCTTAACTCCCCGTCCGCGTAACTCGCTGCAACTTCGGACCGCATCTCCAACTCCAACTACTTTTGTTGACCATGTTCAACATAGTCTATGAATATAGAATACAGCGCAGTGGAAGCGTGCTGGGCTCATAACCTTTGTTGACCATGTTCACCATAGTCTATGAATATAGAATACAGCGCAGTGGAAGCGTGCTGGGCTCATAACCTTTGTTGACCATGTTCACCATAGTCTATAAATATAGAATAAAGCGCAGCACGTAATCTGTTCAATGAAACAACGTTAAAGATTAACACTCACGAGTCAGACACTCTACTGAATCTGACTATATCGCCAATACCACCAGTAGCTGTTCTGTAATTCTTCAGTCTTCGATATCAAAGGCTGGCAGTGATATTTAGCCCTCCCCCCACGAGGGTTACATGTGGCACAAGGCCGGGATTAACGTGGGATCTCTGAGGCCGTAGGCTCGGCCAAAAATATTCCCTATTCCAACGCGTATAAACGGGTTCAGGGGCAGTCAACCTTCCCGAACAAGGATCTGCCTTTCGGCGGAGCCTCGTCCCGGTTATCAAAGGCTGGCGGTGCATATTCGGGAAAAACATGGCCGCCTTTATAAACGTTGCACTGAATATTTTGAGCCTTCTGATTGGTTAACCCTTCTATTGGTGAACTATAAAATGAGTCGGCTCATTTTGGCTGGCTCACTAGTACACTAGGGTACCCAAAAATTCCATCAACTTTATCCCCCGTAGGCATTTGTATTTATGGGTGTCCATTCCTACTGGTATAGTGAAGTCGCATAAGGGGCGGGGTATGCAATTATCCTAAAATTCAACCAGTCTTCTTCTTTCGTTCTCAACAGGAGGCCATTCTCAAGCGAATTTTGGAGATTAAAATTCCCTTGAGGATGAAATGGAACTAATGTCTTTAGTTTAATTACAAAATTAAATTCAAAGCTTTTAGCTTCCATTTTTGAAACATGGTTAGAAATGTGTAGCGAAAAAAAACATATTTTAAATCAGTTAATTTATAATATTAATGCTCTGTAAATTTACATTGAGCACTATTTAGTAAAAATAAAAATATCTATAAGAACACCGGATTATATATCTTACTGTTTTTTTCTTTATATATATATATATATATATATATATATATATATATATATATGTATGTATTTATGTATAAATTTAAATTTTTGTTTTATTTATTTAATATGCAAAATTGTAAATTCAAACTTTTAAATCCAATGCGTTTATGAAAGAAGATTTGCTAAACTCAGTTTTCGTGGATTTTTATTTACATAGAAGTTCCAGATTTTACCATAATCTAACAGAATTTCTTTGTGAACAGACAACAGAAGAGAAGAGATCAGATCCTTGCAAAAGTCTGTGCCAGATTTTCATTCTGAAAATAAAATGACTGCAACTTGTCACAGACGTTTGTTTTGGTGTCGCTGGCATTTTCTAGACTGTAACCTTTCATCGTTCACTTGCGACTCCGACTTTGTTGAATATTGTGTCCACAAACGAACGCCTTAACGATCATTCTCCAGCTCTTGGGACAGTCAAAAATTGGTTTAGCAGACTTTGTCAGGGTGTTTTTAACTTAAATAATCAACCACGCTTGGGGCGACCTTCCGACGTCGATGAAGACCCTCTGCTTTCCGTCGTCGTGGATAAAGCCGAAGATTTTGATAGAAAAGACTGCTTAGAATTTAAAAGTCGATGTCTCAACTAGTTTTCGCCATGAGACTTGGATTCAAGAAAAACGGCTGATTTTGGCAAATCGCAAATCTGTCATTTTCCCCCACGACTCCGCAACACCGCATGTTAAGAAAAATACCTTTGCAGACGCTTAAGGAGTTGTTATGAGGAATCTTCTACCATCCACCATATTCTCCTGATTTGGTTCCTTCGGATTTTTATTTCTTCCGGTCTCTACAGAACAATTTAAATAACAAACAAATGACTCTACACTCAGTGGAAAAATACCTAATTACTTTAATCCAACAAACGACAGGAAGTTTCTACGAAAATTTGGCATCTAGGTCTCACCCTTTTACTTTCAACAGCTGCACTTCCCGACAGTGAAACTCCCTTCCTCTTACTTGCTTCCTTAATAATTATAACCATCAAAAATTTAAATGTAATGTCGATCGACATGTTTTGATGCCTTGATCCCCGTTCTTCTGTTTATCCTTTCCTCAACCCCCTATACCCAAACTTTTTCCTTACTTCCACTCTCTGTAGCCTCTTGCGTATTAGTAGAAATCCCGCCTTGCTTGGCATGAAATGCTTAAAAGCTTGTAATGGAAGGAGATTTTTTAAAAACAATGAATGCTATGTAATTGACTAATAATTTTTTTATGTGTACGTATGTAATATTTTTTTAAAAATTTTTTAGTGGGGTACTAACTTTGGTAATGATTTAATAAATCACTTATAATTATTAGGTTGGTGCAAAAATAATGACGTAATAATGTCGTTTTTTGACGTTAAAAAATACGTCAAAAAATGACATTATTACATCATTATTTTTGCACCAACCTAATATCTTTAATTAACAGCCACTAAATTTTTAACCAATCCTCATATCCCGATTGTGAAAGAATGTTTAAGATTAGATTTGAAATTTTGAGACGACAGTGTTCTGTTTTGTAGGCTTTATATATTTCTATTATTAAATCTGTTGAATTGAATCTGACCAATACGTATTACTTTTTCACCGACCAGTGGTCCTGCGGCTTTCACTTCGCCCAATGTGCGAGAAGAGACGAGAGTTCTTGCGAGACAAATCGTGGCTACATTACTGAGGAGGGTGGAGATTATGCTGACGACTTCATTTGGAATATCTTGAGCCTGTTATTCGTGTAGGCTTTATGCACGCCTCCTACTAAAACATGTAATTAACAAAGAGTATATTGGACCCCGGATTAAGCTAAACTATCCTCAGGGACATTTTTAAAATTCTAACATAATTTTTTCGCAAGGGTTTTCGAAGTTTTGTATGACTGAGAGCCTCAAAAAGTTCGAACTTTTTCTGCAAAATTTATTCGACAGTTAAAACAGTATCCTCATCCGCGGGATGAAACTAAGAATTTTGAGCCGGATGATAATTTTCGCTTAGTATTGACGAAAGGGAGGCACGGTGGAATAATGGATAGAGACTCGGACTGAAGAATCGGAGAGCCGAGTTCGAATTCCAGTCAAATCCATTACATTCACTTACCCTTGGGAAAGCTATGAATCCTAGTCTTCTCCCCCAACCCAGTACAGACAGAGTTCGCAGAAAGAAATGGCAACCTACTGCGGGAAAAAATCTGCCTCGTCAGTCATATAACGAAAGATACATGATCGTCTAAGCGTTTATCATGCATGGCACACAACTGATTGAAATTCACTTACCTGCTAATACCCTTGCGAAAGGTATGAATCCTCTTCTTCTAAGCTATGTGTAAATAGCAGGACAGACTGTATTCTATAGCCTTAGATGGCAGCTGGTCTACCGCAGAAAGAAATGGCAACCTACTGCGGGAAAAAAATCTGCCTCGTCAGTCATATATCGAAAGATACATGATCGCCTAAGCGTGTATCACGCATGCCACATAATTGATTGGGGAGGTACGGTGTGGTAATGGATACAAGAATCGGAGAGCCGAGTTCGAATTCCAGTCGAATCCATTACATTTATTTACGCGCTAATACCTCTTCTTCTCCCCTTCTTCTATGAGTAAATATCAGGACAGACCGGGTTCTATAGCCTTGGATGGCAACCTACTGTGGGGAAAAAATCTACCTCGTCAGTCATGTATCGAAAGATACATGATCGCCTATGCGTGTATGACGAAATATTCGCGTTAATAATAATAATAATAATAGTAACTCGCGGTACCCGTGGAAATTCATTAATATTAATTAATATTTTTGAAGTCTCCTAACGACATGAAATGTAAAAACTTTAAATGGGTGTTTTATAGCATAATTATAGTTATAGCCTTTCGATGTTACATCTCTTTGATTCTTTTAACAACAGGACCAGCAATAATGACGAGGCGTAACGGTCGTGTGAACTAAGGAATTAACTAACGAAAGGAGATTGTCCTGTTTCGATATTCTAATGAAGTTCTATGACGAGTTCTACAAAAAAGGAACCGTAGAAATTCCCCCTCATCTCATTGTTGAACATTTGAACTTTACAACTTTAACAAAATATTTTGCAATAAGAATCAGGAAAAGATTTAAAATTGACAAATATTTCCATTTCACTGAAACAGACTTTTAAACATTTCTATATTCCCTTCTTTCTTTCTTTCTTTCTTTCTGAAACCAAGTAGCGTCTTTGATATGTCTTTCGACGCGGTCAAAACGGAACAGTTCATTATTTATGAGGTATTGGCAGGAGACTTTATACGCTTCTTTCTTTCTTTCTTTCTTTCTTTCACACTGAAACCAATTAAAATCTCCGATAAGATAGAGAACAGTCAAAACAGAACAGTCCATTATTTATGAGGTATTGATAGGAGACTTTATACACTTCTTTCTTTCTTTCTTTCTTTTTTTCTTTCTTTCTTTCTTTCTTTCTTTCTTTCTTTCTCACTGAAACCAAGTAATATCTCCGATAAGTCATTTCTGTCTTTTCCCGCGGTCAAAATAGAACAGTCCATTATTTATGAGGTATTGGCAGGGTGTAACTCTCGCGTAAACTAACAAATAAATGGACAAGCAGAATTATATAATAATAATAATAATAATAATAATAATAATAGAAGGTGTAAGAATGTAATACTATCTCTATTCCACTAATAATAGGAGCACTAGGAATGATTAAAAAGTATACTGATACACGTATTAAGAAAACACAGGAAGCCCCTCACCATCTGAGTGCTCAAAAGATCGTACCCATGAGCCTTACTCATAAACTCAGAAAAACTACCTCGATGTTATATGCTTTATAACGTTCTAATAAAAACCTTCCTTTTCGTTGGCTTTGACTTTAAAGACTTGGTAAAGAATTGCATGAAAAAGTAAATCAAGGAAACTAAAAATAATGATAATTCTATTATGATTTTGCTTGATCCTTCGTTCCGGAGTTAGAGCGTAAGTTACAACCTGCCAACCTCTAATAAATAATGGAGTATTCCGCTTTGACCCGAAAGAAAGAAAGTTTGGCTTCAGAGAGATAAAGAAAGAAAGAAAGAAAGAAAGAGAAGACAAGAGAAGAGAAGATAGAGGAAGCGATAATGCTCTTATGTATTTAACTTCTGCTTGATGAGGACAATAGCCCGAATAATGTGTGTACATAATAGCTCATCTCAGAAATATAGACAGATACTGAAAGGCCGAAACGTTGTGATAAATATGGCGACAAAGATGAGGACAATAGTCCGAATAATGTAAATAGTGTACATAATACCTCATCTCAGAAATATAGACAGATACTGAAAGGCCGAAACGTTGTAATAAATATGACAACAAAGATGAGGACAACAGTCGGAATAATGTAAATAGTGTACATAATACCTCATCTCAGAAATATAGACAGATACTGTAATCTATGTGTTCGTTTTTAATTTAATATTCTTTTCTTTCTTGATCCTCTGCAACAACTTCGTTATGGGACTTTACAATACAGACGGACGGAATAATCAAATTTAATCGCCCAGACATCGGGATCAAGGACCACAAGAACAGAATATGCTTTCTTATTGATATGGCAATCCCTGCAGATTGTAATGTATCTATGAAGATCTTCAGAAAAACTATCAAAATACAAGGATCTTGAAGTGGAAATCTAGAAAATGTTGTACATGAGGACATCATTCGTTGCAGTTGTAGTTGGAGCCCTCAGATTGAATGGAAAAGGTTCCGATAGATTCATTTGAAAGGATTCCTTGTCGCCCATGCCTTGAAGAATTAGAAAATATACTCACAAGTACAGCTCACACATTACCCAGTGCTTTATACATATAAAATGTGTGTGATCTTAGTTTTTTTGTGTGTTTTTTTTACAAAAATGACCAGTGGAAAATGTCATGAAACCATTTTTGACCTGAGGTCTCTGGTTCAAACCCGGAAGGAAATGCGCAGAAAACAGAAATCAAAGGAAAAAATAATAACTCTTTCAATTCAATAGGCTTAAAATTTTTCTGAGAAAAAAAAACAAACTTCCATTACAAAAGGCTTGAAACAGGATTATATCAAGTAGCCAATCAGGAAATATATATATATATATATATATATATATAAAGAAATATAGTCTTAAGGTGTGCTATATTTATGGAATAAAGTGCTCAATATCAGAGATAGAGCGTGTGTAAATATAAAAGTGAACATAGAAGTCAACACTTAGAGGCGACAGTCTGTTTCATGCTATATGCAATCGTCAGGCCACGTGTGCTGTTATTTTTCTCGGCTATTTATATATATACGGGTTAGTGGTTCATTGTGGGTATTCTATTATGGCGGTTATTTCACCGGAAGTCGTTTGTTTATCTATTTAGGTCAAATTATATTGCTTGTTTTTATTTTTGTTTCTTATTTTATTTATTTATTTATTAACGTAGTAAAAATTTGTTTATATCACTTATTTAACAGTTTTGTTTTGGTTTGGGAATTTAATTAAAGCTATTTGTTCAGTTTTGGGGTTGATTGTTGTAGTTCATTCTAAGTATTATTTTGGCGGGAACAGTTTTTAATTGATTATCTTTATTTGGGATTGGTTTGTTTATTTATTTACTTGGATGAATTTAGGTTAATTTATTTTACTTGTATATTGTATATATATAGTCCTGTGTCATTTCTATCTATTATTTTGCTCAGTTCGTTTAGTAAGTAAATGCCTGTGATTTCGCATGCTTCTGCACCGTCAAAGCTTCCCATTGTAGTGTCAAATATCCCATCTCTCTTTATCCATGCTTCTTCATTGTGGAATAATAGTGAAATGACACAGGACTCTACAGGGACGATGGTCTCATAATCTTAAGAAACTGTAACAAACAAAACACAGACAAAACTAGAAAAGCAATAATAAAGATTTTTAAAAATAACGGATTCGACATAGATATAAAAACTAACCTAAACGAAGTAGATTTTCTAGATGTTACCTTCAACCTAAGAGAAGGCACACATAGACCATATAGAAAACCTAATGACAAACCACTCTACATACACACATCTTCCAACCATCCACCTTCTATAATCAAACAGATACCAAAATCGATTAACCGCAGGCTCTCTGACAATTCCTCCAATGAATCCCTATTTAACAAAGCTAAGAAAGACTATGAAACAGCCCTAAAAGATAGCGGATTCCCAGAACCACAGAATACAAAAAAGGCCAACAGAAGAAGAAATATCATATGGTTCAACCCACCGTACAGCAAGAACGTAAAAACAAACATAGGGAAAATATTCTTCAAACTCTTACACAAACACTTCCCAGAATCAAGCACCTTACACAAGATATTCAACAAAAACACTGTAAAAATCAGCTACAGCTGCACCGAGAGCATGGCACAAATAATAAAAAAGCACAATAGGAAAATTATCAACAAACCACACGAACAAATTAAACCCACGTGCAACTGCAGAATAAAGAACGAATGTCCCTTAAACGGAAATTGTTTACAAAACAACGTAATATACCAAGCCACGATAAAATCACCAGATAATGAAGAAAAAGTATACATAGGAGTAACTGAAGGACTCTGGAAACAAAGAAATTATACACACAAAACATCATTCACAAATAGTAAATATGCAAACAGTACAATGCTTTCTAAGTATATCTGGGAAGTTAAAAACAAAACGAACATCACACCAAAAATATCTTGGAAGATAAGGAAAAAATCATCAGCCTACAATAACCAATCAAAAACTTGCAAACTTTGCTCGGAGGAAAAAATAGCTATCATTACTTTTCCCGACCAAAATAAATTATTAAACAAAAGATCCGAACTCATCTCAAAATGCAGACATCAAAATAAATTTTTACTACGTAACCTAAAAAATTAAAAACGGAAAAAATAAAATAAAAACAAATAAATATACTAATAAGCAAAAATAACAAAATAACAAAAAAAAAAAGAGAAATAAATCATAAAAAAATACTATGTTACTTAAAAATCGAAAACCGAAAAGAGAAAATATACAAGTAAAATAAATTAACCTAAATTCATCCAAGTAAATAAATAAACAAACCAATCCCAAATAAAGATAATCAATTAAAAACTGTTCCCGCCAAAATAATACTTAGAATGAACTACAACAATCAACCCCAAAACTGAACAAATAGCTTTAATTAAATTCCCAAACCAAAACAAAACTGTTAAATAAGTGATATAAACAAATTTTCACTACGTTAATAAATAAATAAATAAATAAATAAATAAATAAATAAATAAAATAAGAAACAAAAATAAAAACAAGCAATATAATTTGACCTAAATAGATAAACAAACGACTTCCGGTGAAATAACCGCCATAATAGAATACCCACAATGCACCACTAACCCGCATATATATAAATAGCCGAGAAAAATAACAGCACACGTGGCCTGACGATTGCATATAGCATGAAACAGACTGTCGCCTCTAAGTGTTGACTTCTATGTTCACTTTTATATTTATATATATATATATATATATATATATATATATATATATATATAGTTTGTTTTGTTTTGTTTTACGGTATATCAACCTCAGTGGGTTATTTAATACCGACAAGATTTTTATTGCTGCTAATATTTTTTTCAAACGATGTATTGATGCTATTTTGGGGGAGGGGGGTAATATTTTTTTCAAAATATTTATTGCTGGTAATAATCTTTTACAAAGATATTTTGCTGGTATTAAAATCTATTTTTACACTTTCATATTGTTTTGACCCCAGCTTGGGGGTCAACTATTTGCCCATAGCTGTGACCCCCTAACAGGTGCTATTAGGTCGGTGCAAAAATAATGTCGGTTTTTGACGTGTTTTTAACGTCAAAAACTGACATTATTTTTGCACTACCCTAATACCAATTCGGGTCAGGGTCGACCTGGGAACAGCAAAAAACCTCCTGATCAGAGGCCTTGCTGTCGGATGTAGTTTATCTTCTTACCCAGGACACGGATGTAGTTTATCGTCATACCCAGGACGGTATATATATATATATATATATATATATATATATATATATATATGCCTGACTGAATAAATTAAAGACATTATGTCTGCTAATTTTTAATAAAATCCGTTCATACTCACAAATAACCTTCCGTGTATTGATGTTAAAGGATGAGAGAAATGTGCTATAGCTGTTTAAATTTCTTTTATTTTCATTTCCAACGTACTTTCGATCTTCTTCCAAGATCATCTTCAGGGGTGCAAATGGTATAAAACTGTTTGTTGTTCATTAGTATACGTATAAAACAACATATAGTTCACGCTTTACATGGCCCTGGGGACAAGCGACACTATTAAGATTGGGAGATAACGTTTAACCCGAAATTTGAATAGGTTAAGATTGTAGTGATCGGGGAAGCATCCTCTTGGGAGTTGGTTCTTGTAGTCAGTTTCGTCGTGCTAGGAATAAAAGTTCCTGTTCAGTAAATGATGTCACAGATTACTTCCACAACGAAGAAAACAAATCACAAGTCCAAACTCGAATATCAGAGTCAGAAAGAAATGCCGGAATTTCGATTTGCAGGTCCCATGTCACAAATCCCAATGCACGTAAACAGTCAGAGAAAGACCACAGTCGCCGACGAGCGCGGTAGTAAAATAAATAACTTTTTCCTCTCCAATTCGAGAACACCCACTTCTTTTATCGACGGACCATTTTTTTTTTTCATTCGTCGACATCTGAGATAGAACACACGATATTAGCATATCCAAGATACGTTTACAGCGACCCCTATGACTGACTTGTTTCTACTTTTAACTTTGGATATTCCGTCTTCGGCATATCATGCAGAAAACGTGCGCCCTCTTTCTCGGTAAATAACTTTCTTTTTCGTCACATTTCCCGTCGTAGGATACACTCAACACGCTGTTGCTTGGTTTGACGAGGTAATTCGCCGTTCTCTTCGCTACTGTCCCACGGGAAGAAGCTGTACGAGTGGAACTTACTTCTCACCGATGAAATACGGGGGAAATGTGGGTGGTTTGTTACTTTGTAAGTGGCATGGCGTTTCTTGCTGACTTGCCAGGACCAGTGAATGTGGGAATAGATATATTTAACAAGGCAAAATACATCTTACTTAGATGTGCGCAAAAGGGTACAACGTTCTTTTTTGACATCTATAGACTTCACAAGGTAGTCGATCGTGGCTGTCCATAGCTTCCGTCTCTTTACAATTTAGGAATTGTCATGATTTCGTCGAAAATAGAGTGTAATGTTTTCTCGTTGCATTCTCTACGGTTTAAAATTCAGAGTTTTCATTCTCTTAGACTGGTTGCTAGCCAAGGCTACAGACACCAATCTACACCGCTATTTAACCTATAGACGCTTTTCCCGGCGGTGTGTGTGTGCAAAAGTAAATGCAACTGACTAGACCGGAAATTGAACTCGGATTACGGTTACGCTAACCGCACAGACAGTCGCTGTAAACTTCTGCACATATCTAATATATTAGATGAATAACAAAAACAAACCCTCCCAAAAAGAAATCAGTCTATTTTTAAAGTTACCTAAGGTTAGAAATGGCAGCATGACACTTTCCACAGACAAAAAAAAAAAATTACATAGATAAAGCCCTTCATAAAGTGTGGACTGTACTTGTCAGAACAATTTTTTGTATTTCTTAGAGGCATGGACTTCCAGGAATCCCTTCAATTAGTCTACTGGAATCTTTTCCAACCAATCCTAGGGCTCCAACTACAACCAGGATTGTTGATGTTCCCATATGCCACATTTGAGATTTCTATTTCAAGGTCCTTGTATTTTGATAGCTTTTTGAGTATCTTCAAAGATACATTGCAGTCTGCAGGGACTGCCATATCAATAAGGAGCCAATTTTTTTTATTTGTGGTCTTTAATAACAATGTCTGGGCGGTTGTCCTTGATTGTTCTGTCAGTGTGTATTGTGTAGTCCCATAGAATTGTAACAGGTCCTATCTCCGTAACCGGGTCTGGGTGGTGTTCATACCATTTTCTTTCAGTTTCCTTCCCGTAGAAGTTGCAGATTTTCAAGTGCAGATATTGGCCCACTCTGTCATGCCGGGTTTTATATTCAGTGGGTGCCAATATCGTGCAACCTGATACAAGATGATCTATTGTTTCTGGATATTTATCACAGAATCTGCACTTTGGGCTGACACAATATTTTAGTATATGTGCTTGATAATTCCTAGTTAGCAAGCATTGGTCCTGTGCAGCAAGATTATTATTATTATTATTATTATTATTGCTATCATTATTATTTTTATTATTATTATTATTATTTTTATTTTTATTATTATTATTTTTATTATTATTATTATTATTGCTATCATTATTATTATTATTATTATTATTATTATTATAATTATTATTATTATTATTATTCCTATCATTATTATTTTTATTATTATTATTATTTTTATTATTATTTTTTTATTATGATTATTTTTATTATTATTATTATAATTATTATTATTATTATTATTATTTGTATTATTAGTAGTAGTATTTTATTATTATTATTTTTATTATTTTATTATTATTTTTATTATTATTATTATTATCATTATTATTATTATTATTTTTATTATTATTATTCTTTATTATGATTATTTTTATTATTATTATTATTATAATTATTATTTTTATTATTATTATTATTTGTACTATTAGTAGCAGTATTTTTATTATTATTATAATTATTATTTTTTTATTATTATTATAATTTTTATTATCATTATTTTTATTATCATTATTTTTATTATTATTATTATTTGATTATTATTATTGTTTTATTATTATTATTATTATTATTATTATTATTATTATTATTATTATTATTATTATTATTATTTGTATATGTTATGTTTCCTGCTTTGTATCGTGTAGAGCCGGTTCCAAACTATGGTCCTTAGGCCTTATAGAAGAATTGCCATTTAATTGATAGAACTTTTCTTAGTAAATGGGTTGTTCCTAATAGGACGATCTTCTGGGCAACTTGTATGTTGATGTTAACTGGGACACTCTTAGTAAAATTTTCCATTCCTTTTCTCACTAGTCCTAGAGCTCTGATTACTATTGGTACGACAGTCTCAGTCTTCATTCCCGACACCCTGTTAATCTTGATCTCCAAGTCCTTGTATTTGAACAATTTCTCGATAAATTTTCATGAAGGCGTTTCTCTCAGATGATACTGCGATGTCAATAAGTATACACTTCCTGAATTTCTTGTCTTTTATGATATTAGGTTGGTGCAAAAATAATGACGTAATAATGTCGTTTTTTGACGTTATACGTTAAAAAACGACATTATTACGTCATTATTTTTGCACCTACCTAATAATATAAGATCTGTTGTCTTTTATTTCCCTTTCAGTTTGAATTGTCATGTCCCAGTGGATAGTTACATCGTTATTTTAGGTAACTGTGTCTGTTGGTGCTCATAACATCTCTCAGTGGTTTCGATTTTGTGCTTCTTGCAGATCTTCCACTACACATACGTCGCTGCCTTGTTATGCCTCTCGATATATTCATTTTTACTACTTCCGGATATTCTGAAATAATACTGTAGTCAGTTTCATCATATTTTTCGCTGATCCTGCATTTCAGGTTAGTTCCATCCTTGATTAAGTGACAATAATAGGATCTGCTTGCGAGGATTTGCTTCTGAGTTGCAATAATTAGGCCTTATGTCTCAGCTTTCAATCCGCTGCTTCTCAGCCACTGACGTGTTTTCTGTTGGTCAACATTAGCTTCTTTCGTTCTTTTGGGGTATTTGCCATGCAAAGTCCTGCCCCCCCCCAAGTCATTTTTCTAATTTCCTTTCGCCAAGTTGTTTTACTTAAATGAACTGGAAGCAGGATTTGACTCCATGTCTTATCTACAAATTATCATCGCAAGAAATCCTGGAAGATACTGAAGGCAAATTGAAGCGAATACGGTGCTGACCTAGACGTATCTAGGCTGCCTTTGGAAGTTCTCCGACTTCGGGATTTTTTAGCGGCAGCTTCCAAAGTGGAACGTGACATGACCATGATAA
Organism: Acanthosepion lycidas; assembly: GCA_963932145.1. Taxonomy (NCBI): domain Eukaryota; kingdom Metazoa; phylum Mollusca; class Cephalopoda; order Sepiida; family Sepiidae; genus Acanthosepion; species Acanthosepion lycidas. Next base: position 13,470,170 of record OZ010604.1, on the reverse strand, counting down.
CCAAATAATCGGCTATTGAATGGCTGAGATGGATTTATCGATGGCAAGTTCAAGAAACAGTGCCGAATATTGCGATTGCTCTATGGCTGTTTTTGATGCTCACAGTTTTTTTTTTTTTTGCTACTGCAGAGAGAAGCTTCTCAAAGTTTAAGCTCATTAAATGTCACTTGAGATCGAGTATGGCACCACATCGCTTATCCAACTTGTCCGTCATTTTAATTGAACATGAAACAGTGAAGAAGATAGACTTTGACAAAGTTATTAGTAACTTTGCTTCTGTAAAAGCTTGAAAGGTTAAAATATGATAATGTTTGTTAGCTAAATTTAGAATTTGTTGTTTTTCAAGTACTAATCAACGCCATTAAGGGTATTTTATTTATATTTTTCCTCCAAAAAAAAAAAAAAAAAAAAAAAGAAGCGGGGTGCTATTAGGAATACGGGCCTCGAGCGGCACTTTGCTTCGGTATGTCTCTGCCTCTGCACGTTACTGTATTGACCCAAGACAAGTCTTGTGAGGCAGAAGTTTTAAAAAAAGCCCCCAATCCACAGATAACTCAAAAAAAAATTTTTAACCGATCATCAGAAGTAAATTTTAACAAAGGGTCACTGCTTTTGTAAATCTCATAACCTCACGAAAATTCAGTCCAGCAAAATAAGCATTTTACCCCAAGTAGGACTGGAAGCCATTAGCACGCAAGGGGTTACACAGGATTTGGAGCGACAGCAAATAGGAGTGATAGAGGAAAGGATGAAGAGAAGGATAGTGGATAGATCAAGGCAACTGGAGATGTCTATTGACATTACATTTGAATAGTTGGAGATTATAGCTATCAGGGAAACAGGAAAAGGAAAGGGAGTTCCATAGGTGAGAGATGCGAGATATGAAGCTATTGGAGTAGAAGAGACGGCTACATTTAACAGTTTCAACAGTGAAAGGGTGAGAGCGGGATACCAGCTTCGTAGGACGCTTGAATTCATGAAGCCTGGGAACCAGCGAAAGCAACTCATCGGAGCAATTACCATGAAAGTATTTGTAAAAAAGACAGAGAGAGGCGACGGCACGTCTGTGAGAGAGAGACTGCAGACGAGATGCAAGATCAGGGCTAATTGCATTGCATATTCGTCTCTGGATGTTATCAAGAACCCCGAGGCAAACAGAATGGGCTCCAGACCATATATGGCAGCAATACCCTATGCAGGGGCGAATGGTTGATTTGTATTCTTGTAAAACTAAAACCTCTACCAGTTCGATAAACAATCAGTGACTAACAAATGAAAAAAAAGTATCGTTAAATAATAACTGTCCGCAAAACGACATTTAAGATTTGATCGAATTTTTTTTTACAAGAAAATAATGCTAGTCCTTACCTGTTATGAGAAGTAGCCCCAAATTTATAATGAAAGTAGACGTTCCAGTTAAATACATTTTCGGCTGTTCGGGTTTTCAGTTGAGATATTTGTTGTTAACAAATTTGTTTTATATTTTGTTTTACATACACGCGTTTGTATGCGACTATGTGGGCATGATACGAATGAGTCTTATCTTGAATGTGGTGGCAGATATGTTCACATTATTCGACTCAACTCGGACTGGTTTTGGCGGCGAATGAGAAAGCGGGTAGATTCATTTATCATATCGTTTGACCTTCGGTGCCGATCACAATCAAATTCATCAGACATCGTTCCATCGCTGTGTGGGTAGGGGGGAGTCTTTAATGTGTATCGCGACTTGACAAGAGGTCATTGATATATATTATCGAGCTCTATTCATACTTATTTCTGTAACCATTTAGAATTGCCCATATCTATCTATCTATCTATCTATCTATCTATCTATCTATCTATCTATCTATCTATCTCTGTTCAAATCTATTTATCTAGTTAACTATCTATCTATATATCTATTCGTATCTAATTCAGTCAATATTTATCTATCTATCTATTCGTATCTAATTCAGTCAATATTTATCTATCTATCTATTCGTATCTAATTCAGTCAATATTTATCTATCTATCTATCTATCTATCTACCTATCTATCTATCTATTAATCTATCTATCTATCTATTCGTATCTAATTCAGTCAATACTTATCTATCCATCTATTCGTATCTAATTCAGTCAATACTTATCTATCTATCTATCTATCTATCTATCTATCTATCTATCTATCTATCTATCTATCTATTCGTATCTAATTCAGTCAATACTTATCTATCCATCTATTCGTATCTAATTCAGTCAATACTTATCTATCTATCTATCTATCTATCTATCTATTCGTATCTAATTCAGTCAATACTTATCTATCTATCTATTCGTATCTAATTCAGTCAATACTTATCTATCTATCTATCTATCTATTCGTATCTAATTCAGTCAATACTTATCTATCTATCTATCTATCTATCTATCTATCTATCTATCTATCTAACGAGCTCTTTCCATTATCTATCTATCTATCTATCTATCTATCTATCTATCTATCTATGTAACGAGCTCTTTCCATTATCTATCTATCTCATTCTGTTCATTATCTATCTATCTATCTATCTATCTATCTATCTATCTATCTCAGTCTGTTCACATCTATCTATCTATCTACCTATCTATCTATCTATCTATCTATCTATCTATCTATCTAACGAGCTCTTTCCATTATCTATCTATCTATCTATCTATCTATCTATATATGTAATGAGCTCTTTCCATTATCTATCTATCTATCTATCTATCTATCTATCTATCTATCTCATTCTGTTCATTATCTATCTATCTATCTATTTATCCATCTATCTATCTATCTATCTATCTATCTATCTATCTATCTATCTATCTCAGTCTGTTCACATCTATCTATCTATCTATCTATCAATCTATCTATCTATCTATCTATCTATCCCATTCTGTCCATTATCTATCTATCTATATAGCTAGAAAAAAAATGTTACTTCTCACTTAATTTTCGTCTACGAAAAAGTTTAAAAAAACTGAATTTCTTTTTTCTAGGTTTTCAGATAAGACGTTTAGCCATCTTGACACCATTTGTCGTAAGAATCACTGAAAACCATTCAATATCTATTCAATAAGAATGGAAACAGGTTAAAATGGTTTTGTGTCAGTTTCACTGTTTTCTCAACTGAGCAATGGAGTTATTCCCCAAAGAAAATTTCGCTTGAAGAAGGAACAGAGCTTACTTCAATTCAATTTAATTCAAATAATTATATTGAAGTTTTCGGCTCTTGTTTTGAAACATGAGAACTCTTATGTAGCAAGTTGGAATCATATTTTTAAATAAATAATTATAATTATGCTCTACTTTTGTATCGAGCACTATTTTTTAAAGATAATAACAAAAATACTAAAGAACTTTGGATTATTTACCTAACGAGTTCTTTCCTATTTTCTATATATTTTTACACACACACACACACACACACACACACACATATATATATATATATATATATATATATATATATATATATATATTTGAACTTCATTTCAATACAGTATGAGCTTCCTTAGCTGTGATTAATTAATGATGATTTCGTCCCACTGTTTCTCAATTGAACAATGAGGAAAAAATCATTCAAGCCTTCACTAATGGTACTAGCATTCATAATCTGGCTTCTATCTTCAAAGTCCATTCAAAAACAATCAAGAGAATGGTGAATAAGTTTAAAAAAGAGGGAACAGTAGAGAGGAAAAACAGTATCAGGAAGTCACAACAGGAATAGGAATCAACATTTCAACTTAGAGCTAAAAAGATCAATTAGAAAAGATCCAACTCAATCCATAAGATATTTGGCACGCGAGAGAGGAGTTTCAGCAATAAGAGTCCAAACAGCAGCTTTAAAAGACTTGAAAATGAAATCGTATGTGAAACGTGTGAGGAAACTTATTACTCCCGGTCAGAAACTTAGAAGGTTAGAAAGGGCGAAGATTATCTTGAATAAGTTGGAAAATGATCCCGGAGTAATATATATATATATATATATATATATATATATATATTTGAACTTCATTTCAATACATTATGAGTTTCCGATCCTTAGCTATGCTTAATTAATGATGATTTCGTTTATGATCGATTTCATCATGATACTTCTGTTAAGCTTCGGGAGTAATTATACATTCTTATTGCACAAAGTAGAACCCAATAGTGTCATAAAAACCTCGTAGAATTCCAGTAAGATATCTTTAATGATTTATAAGATACAATGGTTCAAAGATTAATCAAACAATTGGACAATTTTGTCTGTCTATATTTCTGAGATGAGGTATTATGTACATTATTTACATTATTCGGACTATTGTCCTCATCTTTGTCACCATATTTATCACAACGTTTTGGCCGTTGTACGCTCCGGCCTTCTTCAGGTGGTTGTAATTTCGAACTGAACCTTTTATTTCGCTCACTGGGGTAGACTGTTCTAGTTCCACGTGCCATGTTTGATGGATGTCAGTTATCAGTTATCTCCTGTTAATCCCTCTCTCCAAGTTCTCCATTGCCTTAACCGGGTATTGAACTCACACTCTTTGGGTCTGGTCACTGGATCTAACCAACGCCTTTATCCACTGTGCCATGTGTCCTTGAGGACATCTGGGTATGAATTTCTGGGTATTATAAACCTAATGTCTTCAGCAACCATTTTTACCAGTGCTCATATTGCAATTTTTGCTGTTATCATTGCATGTTTTTACCAGGGCTCTTAGTGCAACTTTGTTATCATTGCTTTTCTCTGACACTCCTTATTACTGGTTCTCATATTGTATTTATTTCTATGTTTGGTCGGCTCAGGAGATTTTTGTGGCCTAGCATATGTGCTGATTCCTTAAGTTTACGAATTTTCCAATGGTGTTCCTTGTCTATGATCTCAACATGATCCCACAGAGGGCGGTGATCTCCCTTCTCTCTCCATATGTGGTCAGCCACGCCTGATTTTTCTACTTCCCCTCGCGTTACAGCTTTCTGGTGTTCTTGAAGCCTTACCTTAAGGGGGCGGCCTGTCTCTCCTTTATATTCCTTTCCGCAGCTGCACGGGATAGCGTACACACAATCTTTAGTGATGTTCTCCTCTATGGGGGGTCTCACTCGAGAGAGATATCTGCGAAGTGTCATCAAGCTTTTGAAGGTTGTCCTGATGTTATATGGACTGCAGGTCCTTTGTATTTTCTCTGATAACCCCTTCACATAATGGGGCGTAATGCTTTAAAAAAAATAAAAAAAAGCTGTGGTATTATTTTTGTTGACGCCTGGGTTGGCTGGAAATAAGGCCAAGCTCTCACCGAAGAAATAGCAATGACAGTTTTGGCTAAGACGATTCAATGAAGGAGAATAAAATAAATTACAATCGGATTACAATTAATTTGTCATCTATTAACACAAAAGATCAGAAGGCGGCGACTTGAAATTTCGGTCAACAAGGTTCAATCAGAAATTCAAGTGAATATTGGGCCGGCCCTTTCTCGTGCGGGTGTGCAACTGAGTGCGTGTCTCCAGACTCGTCTATCTCGTGTCCCAGCTCGTCTCTGCCCTATCCTCAAAATCGAGCTCAACATAATTCTCCGCTCACGTACCAAACTGTTCACACACCAAAATAACTCACTTTTCCATTGATTAAAGGCAGGGTTAAAAGACAAAATCCTATGTTTTGATTTTACACCATTTCACTCAGAGCCTTTGCTACCAAACCCAAAACATATTCGGCTAACATATCCGATGGAAACGAAATCAAAAACATATTCTCTCGCCTGTGCAATTCGAGATCAAACTTTGCCTCTTGACAAATATTCCTGCCTGGGAAAATTAATAAGGCAATGATAAGTTTTTAAACACCATTAATTACAGCAATTTTGGCTCGTGTAATAACGTATGTGCTTTTTTTCACACAATACCGTGTTAATATTTTGTTGTTGTAAAGTGTAAACCCCATTTATTGAATCTGCTCTGCATCATAAAATAAAAATACAATAAAACTGGTATTAATTAGAAAAGCTTTTAATTGCTTTTATAAATAAGATATTAAAGATACTATTGTCTTAAGAAAAATTCTTTTTGATGAATAATGAATTCTTACAAGAATTGCTTTCATCTTTTTCTCTTAAATTTTAATTACAATAATTAAAGTTTTAAATTTTAAAATTCTGTATTAATTTCACTCTTTTTATATGATATTAAGTAAAAGGTATATATACTAACCATGATTTGAAATGCTTAGTACAATTTATCAAACAGAAATATTTTTAAAACAATTTTTAATTTGTTTTGTATATATATATAAACATGCTGATTTTTGTAGCTATGGATGTTTATACATATTTCGAGAAAATGAATCTTATAGAGCTTAAGATTTATATTAGTTAAAAGGAGAATTCCTGGGAGAATTTAAATCATTAAATTACTTTTTATAAAACAGTTACCCAAAATCTGTTCTGAATCGTAAATAAAAAATTCGATAAAACTAATACAGTATTTAATTTTAATGAGTTTGTAATTGCTTTTATGAATAAGATATGAACACCATTGTCTTAAAAAAATTTCGATAAATAATTTTTACAAGAATTTTTTTCATTTTTTATTTTAATTATAATAATTTATAAAGTTTTGAATTCTGCCTTACAGATATCAAGTGACATTGTTATTAAGTAAACACTGTATAAATGGATTTCAACTGGTGCCAATCTATGGAAAGACTCGTCAGATACCATCAAATGGTTTATGAAAAAGAAAAATAGAGCAGCGTTTATTAAATTCGATATCATTGAATTTTTACTCCTCTATTTCTAGAGATCTCTTAAGTAATTGCATAAGTTTTGCTAAGAACTTTATGGTGATATCTGATGAAGAAACCAATATCATATTTGCAGCCAGGAAGTCATTTTTATCACTTAATGACTACACCTGGAATAAGTGTGGGAGTAACAAATTTGACGTTTCGATGGGAGTGTATGATTCGGCGCAAGTGGCTGATCTTGTTTGTATTTATATTCTGGAGATCATTAGTAGGATTGTGCAACTGAAACTAGTCGGTCTATATAGATGAAGGACTCATTTACGTTCTGTAAAAGTAATGGTCCTCTTACTGTTAAAATGCAGAAAAAAATCATTAGAGCTTTTAAGTTACTGGGATTTAAGATCTTCCAATATAAAAATAGTTGATTATTTTGACATCACACTTAACGTGAATAATAATATATTTAAACCTTACTATAAGGAACATGAAACTCCTAATTATATTAACATTAACTCTTAACCACCCTTATAGTATCTTGAAGCATATACCCATTGCTGTTTGTTCTAGAATTAATAAACTGCCATCTAAAAAAGGATCTATTTGATAAGAATAAGGCATTGTATAAAAATGCTCTCCAGAAAAGTGAATTCTTAATTAATTATCTTAATTAAACGTCATAAATAACCATAAAGAAGTTAGGAATAGTGGGTTGCACAAAAATAGAAAAAGAAATATTATATGGTTCAACCCTCTTTTCTGTAGGTTATCCAGAATTATCTGTCTATATTTCTGAGATGAGGTATTACGTACACTATTTACATTATTCGGACTACTGTCCTCATCTTTGTTGCCATATTTATTACAACGTTTCGGCCTTTCAGTATCTGTCTATATTTCTGAGATGAGGTATTATGTACACTATTTACATTATTCGGACTATTGTCCTCATCTTTGTCGCCATATTTATCACAACGTTTCGGCCTTTCACTATCTGTCTATATTTCTGAGATGAGCTATTATGTACACACATTATTCGGGCTATTTTCCTCATCTTTGTTGCCATATTTATTACAATGTTTCAGCCCTTCAGTATCTGTCTATATTTCTGAGATGAGGTATTATGTACACTATTTACATTATTCGGACTATTGTTTTCATCTTTGTCGCCATATTTATTACAACGTTTCGGCCGTTGTACTAGAACAGTCTATCCCAGTGCGCGAAATAAAGGGTTCAGTTCGACAGTCCAACCACCTGAAGAAGGCCGGAGCATACCACGGTCGAAACTTTGTAATAAATATGGTGAGTCTGAATAATCCAGAATTAATATTAGACAGGTTTTCCTGAATCTTATAAACACCTTCAGAATAACAACCCTTTAAGTAAGCTCTTTAATAGAAAAACTATTAAAATAAGTTATCCATATACAAATAACAAGTTTAAATTAATAAATTCCCACAACAAATATATCCTTAACAAATTCAATGGTGTCAACAAGACTTCTAATATAGAATTGTAATTGTAGAAATAGCAACCTTCACCCAGTCGAGGGAAAATGTAAAGCATCCAATGTTATTTACCAAGCCACCATTTACTCTAAAGTAAATTGAACAAATCACCATGGTTATATTGGGATTTCTATAGTGGATTGAAAGAATAGACTTTATAACCACAGATACACTTTTTCCAATCCAAGACTGAAGCACAAAACTGCTCTCTCTCACTAAAATTGTAGGAATTGAGGGAGAAAGACCTGAACCCTCAAATTGACTGGTAATTCATAGGTTTCGCTCAAACTCCTGGTAGTTTTAACGGTAGATGTAATTTATGTTTGGAGGAGGAAATTCGAATTATTAAATTTAAGAATCAAAATATTTTACTAAATAAAAGGAATGAATTTGTTTCCAAGTGTCGTCATAGAAGAAAATTTCAACTGATGTAATATTATCTCAACCTCGTACTTTTCACTTTCACTTATCTTCTATATGTGAATTTTTTCTATATGTAAAATTTTCTTCTGTATGTAAATATTTTTCTTTTTTTTTTAACTCTCTTTATATTGGTTTCTTTATATTACTGTTATTATGTTACTGTTATTATGTTACTGTTATTATGTTGTGTTACTGTTATTATGTTACTGTTATTATGTTATGTTACTGTTATTATGTTACTGTTATTATGTTATGTTACTGTTATTATGTTACTGTTATTATGTTGTGTTACTGTTATTATGTTATGTTACTGTTATTATGTTACTGTTATTATGTTGTGTTACTGTTATTATGTTATGTTACTGTTATTATGTTACTGTTATTATGTTGTGTTACTGTTATTATGTTACTGTTATTATGTTATGTTACTGTTATTATGTTACTGTTATTATGTTGTGTTACTGTTATTATGTTATTGTTATTATGTTATGTTACTGTTATTATGTTACTGTTATTATGTTATGTTACTGTTATTATGTTATGTTACTGTTATTATGTTACTGTTATTATGTTATGTTACTGTTATTATGTTACTGTTATCATGTTGTGTTACTGTTATTATGTTGTGTTACTGTTATTATTCTACTGTTATTATGTTACTGTTATTATGTTATGTTACTGTTATTATGTTACTGTTATTATGTTGTGTTACTGTTATTATGTTACTGTTATTATGTTACTGTTATTAGGTTCTTGTAATTCCCTTATTATTTGTTCTATTTTTCCTTTGTTTTATTGTTGGCTATATATATATATATATATATATATATATATATATATATATATATATATATATATATCATATTTCTTTTATATCGATAAATTTCTAAATAGAGACCCCTCTTTATTTTTCTATGTAAATTTTTTATAGCTATTTTTCTATATTTTCCAACCATCCCTTTTAGTTTTTTTAATTTTTATATTAAATTGTTTTTAAAGGGGGCGTTGTCTACATCTCATACACCTTTAGCAAGTAATTTTTCTGTTTTCATATCCCATGAAAATTTTGTTTATTTTATTTCATATACTATAAGTTATTTAATATCTTATTTTTAATGTCCTATATATAATATCCTATATTTAGCATCATATTAAAAAATTCTTTTTATATGCTTTTATCTAATTTAATTTATGATTTAATATATATTTAAAATTTTATCTGTTTAATCTATTATAATTTAATCTATCATTAATCTGTCATTAATCATTAATCTTTGAACCCTTTATTATTCTTATTATTTTATCTAATCCTTTATATTTTAATCTATAATTATTTATCTGTTTGATCTTGAAGTTTAAACTTTTTTAATCTAGATTTTAACCTTTTTCATCTATTTAAAAAAAAAATATCCTATAAATTTTATTTTTATTTTGGGCTATTAATATTATTTTTTTTTAATTCTTGCTTTATCTTATTATTAACTAGCAGTAGAGTCCGGCGTTGCCCGGGGATGTAACAGTAAGAGATAGATCAAGCATCGACCATCATAAAGACTGAAAAATAAAATTGACAAAGATTATTGTTTAAGGTTGACGGACACGCATGTCTTAATTAGATTTTTTTGTTTTTTGCTTTTTTTTTTACGAATTGGTCAAACCCAAACTCAGACAAAAACATTGTTTTCAATCGTTATGAGTCTATCGATTGAATAGAATTTTATTATAAACAATTGTCTTGTAAATGGAATTTTTAAAGCATTCTGAATGTAAAAATAAAGAAAAAATTGTGCAGGACAATAAGAAAACATACCTGCCAAAAAAAAGTGAAGTTTTGTTGAAATCGGTTGAAGAATGTAGGAAATCCGATCCCATATATAAACGAACGAACGCACGCACACACACACACACACACACACACACACACACACAACCAACCTGGGTTTTATAATAAGTATAACTCGATAACTCGATATTAATAAGTATAACTCGATATGAGTTGTCCCCCTTTCATTAATGCCTCTTAATCGTGTTTTCAAATTTATTTCGTGCAAAAACAATTGTGTTTTTCCAATTTTTGGCGCTGTCAGAACCATCTCAAGGTAATTTTACGTAGTCCTGTGAAGTTTTGTTGAAATCGGTTGAAAAATGTAGGAAATCCTATCCAATATATAAACGAACACACACACACACACACACACACACACACACACACACACACACACACACACACACACACAACCTTGGTTTTATAATAAGTATGATTTTTATATTAAAATCTTCCTTGCTTATTTACTAAAAATGCCAAAAATGGTTTTTATTATAAAATTAATTTTTTTTCTAATATTGAATTTAAATATAATCCTTAACAGAATATTAAAATGATTAATATAAATGTGATATAAATGTAAAATAAAAATTTAATATTTAAATATGATTAATATAATATAAATATATAACATATTAATATTTATTATAATAATTGTTGTGACCGAGTAAATAGTTAAGAAATAACAAAACAAGAATTTGCAGATAAATCGTGTATTGAACAATACAACAGAAGAGTATTACACGACATGGGAGTGTGTCGGTTGACCAGCGTTCAGTCTATCACTGTTCCCCCAAGGCTTACTTTCCTACTAATTTTATAGTAAGTGGAAGAGTCCACAATAGACTCATTAGAGGTAGGACACCACAACAATAATTCATATAAATTATTATTAAATCAAATTAATAATTTACTAATCAAAAATTTTACTATATGATTAAATATATAATATTGAATGGATTAATATGAATTTAATAAATTTACTTAATAATAAAGTATAAAAATATATAATTGCATTCGACTAAATAAATAAGTAATAAGTTATTAAATTATTTACTATTTAATAAATAAATTTTTCTTAATAATAAAATTTTCTTAATAATAAGTTGATATAAATAAATATATAATAATTTAATATGAGTTGTTAGTATTAAAATTCTAAAAAAAATTGTTTATATAATATTAAAATTATATTATTTTATATTATTTTCTCTTGTTTATTATCGTTAAAACTCTTCTTTTTCTTAACTTTTATCTTTGTATTTTCTTATGTAAGTTTTTCCCATTTGAGAGTTGAAGTGCTAAATATGTCATCGTTAATTTTTAAACATTTTTAATTTCTCTCTATATTTGTCTATGTCATGACTTCCTGTACATCCTTTTTCAAAGTAGCCTAGTTTTCTTTTGTCTCCTTATCTCTCTTTTAATTTCCCTTATTTGTTGTTTGTTTCTCTTCTTTCTTCTTCTTTTTTCTTCTTTCTTTTCTTTCTTCTTTAATTCTTGTTTTGTAAAAAAAAAAAAAAATTTCTAGATTATTTGTATCTTATTAAATTAAGATAGATTCATTTATGATTCATATTTGGGTAGTTTTCTTTTTCTCTCTCTCGGTCAAGCCCGGTGTATTTTTTTTTATTTTTTTATTTTTTTTTTGCCTTTGTTTTCAAGGTTTCTTAAAAATTCTTTTTTTTATATATTGAATTTGAATATAACCCTTAATAGAATATTAAAATGATTAATATAAATATGATATAAAAATAAAATAAAAATTTAATATTTAAATATTATTAATATAATATAAAATAAATATATAATATATTAATATTTATTAAAATATTTGATATATATTAATAATTTACTAATCAAAATTTTGCTATATAATTAAATATATAATATTGAATGGATTAATATGAATTTAATAAATTTACTTAATAATAAAGTATAAAAATATATAATTACACTCGACTAAATAAATAATAAGTTATTAAATTATTTACTATTTAATAAATGAATAATTTTTTCTTAATAATAAATTTTTCTTGCTAATTTGATATAACTATATATTAATTCAATATGATATTAATATTAAAATTGAAAAAATTGTTTATACAATGTTAAAATTATATAATAGTATTAGTTTTATATTATAATTTTCCTTTATCTATAATCTTTAAAAATCTTCTTTTTCTTAACGTTTATGTTTGTATTTTCTTATGTAGGTTTTTCCCATTTGAGAGTTGATATGTTAAATATAAGTCATTTTTAATTTTTAATCGCTTTTAATTTCTGTCTCGTCTTGTCTATAATTTCCTGTTCATCTTTTTTCTATCTTAGTTTTCTTTTCTCTTCTTATCTCTCTCTTTTAATGCCATTTCCCTTATTTGTTGTTTGTTCCTCTTCTTTTTTTTCCTTCTTTCTTTCCTTTCTTCTTTAATTCTTATTTTCTTTAATAAAAAAAAAAAAAAAACGTTAAAAATCATTTTCTTAAAAAAACGTTTTTGAATTGACAAGCCCCAGGGAGAATATCCCGGGGATGAAATGGCCATCTGGATGGGGTAATAGAGTTTCATATTTATGTAATTTATGTCATTCATATATATATATATATATATATATATATATATATATATATATATATATATTAGGTTGGTGCAAAAATAATATCGTTTTTTGACGTAGTTTTTAACGTCAAAAAACGATATTATTTTTGCACCAACCTAATATATATATATATATATATGTGTGTGTGTGTGTGTGTGTGTGTTTGTAAACAGTGACTATTATGACTATTATAGCAAGACTCTTCAGTAAAACATGCTACTGTGTGTTTATCTAAAAATAAATACTCTAAAATTCACCTTCATCCCTGCCATTCGCCGACAGCATAGTGGTAGAATCTCCAACTGACGCCAATTCAGCCAGGTCCTAGCTAGAGGCAACCGGATGTCTAGCCACACTGAAGAGCTGTGAAACAGTTAAACAGTCTGTCTGTGGATGACAATATATATATATATATATATATATATATATATATTATTATAAGAGATTATAATAAAAACATGTTGAAATCGCTACACAACATCTTTCATGTTTCAATACTTTGATTGTACTTCTTCAGGCGATGGTAAGTAACTGGTGATTAAATGATTTTTAGGAAACCTAAAGACAAACTTTTCCAAAGGTTAAAGCGTGGGGGGGCGCATAAGGTCAGAATTAAAAATAGACTTGTGTGTATGTCTTGATTAACCAATTAAATGGCAGATCTATGCTAAATACAAAAGTAAGCTCAGAGGGTGTAGGTGGGTGAGTTATTTTTTCATATCATGATAAACTGTAATATAGACATGCCATCATTGACAATTGCGGAAAATATGCCAGCAAAAAATGTATCAGGATTGTAGACAAATATGACATGTTCATTTTCTTGAAAGGGTGTTGAAGGAAGGGTAGATTAATTAGATGTAAAGTTAACAGAAGAAAATTTTTTTTCAAATTTTTAAATTCAGGAACCTTCTTAAAGGGACTTGTAGATAAAATTATAAATGTGAAACATCTATACAAGGTATTAATAATACTAAGTAGACGGCAATACATAGCAATATTAAAGCTAAATAAACAAAATAAGGTAATTACCGATAGAAGGTGGACTATCATATACTAATAGATTAGGGCTATAAGAAATGGTAATACATAATTTTTTAAATTTAACTATATTTTAAGGTAAGAGATAAACTGTGTAGGCAATTTACAGTTAAATCATTCCCTTGGTTTAATAGGGATTTTTTATCAGCAAATTAGACAATTTCTAATTTTTCATGTAAGCATAAGAAACACGGTTCATTTAAAAATTTACAAGTTCTAGTTTGTTTTAGTATTTTGCATTTTATCATAGGGGTTTTATTAACTTCTTTTAAGTTCCCGAAATATTTAGAAAGGGGCATCCTATTACACGTTATTGGTGAAAGATAATAAATGTTGGTACCACCTAGTTTTAAAAGAATTCTTGGTACTCCCGATATAAAATTTTCAACTGTTGGATTTTATGTAATAGAAATAGTGTTTAGGTAAACAAGAGTATCTGTTTGACATCTGTCTGGTAATAGATATTCATTAGAATTTCTACAAGTACACTTGGTGGTATAATCTGCGTTGGTTGCTTTGGAATGACAATTATTATTCAGATTTTTGTATTGATTTAAATTTTTTTTATTATGTTTTTTAATGATTTTTTCAAGATTATCAGTACAGCTATAGCTTAGATTTAGTGTATTTCTGTTGAAAATCTTACTAAGTGGATTATTTCTCAGGAAGAGTTTCTCAATTAAATGGACAAACTTCTGCCCTTACTTAATACTAACCATTTGGTTAAATGGTGTAGCAAATGATTTTTCTGTTTCTATTTTGATTTCTATGATCACAGGTGTTATGTTTTATATATTTGATGTCAAGGCACTTATAGCCACTATTTTTTAAGGTAGTGTTATAAAATGTATTATGCTTGTAAAAGACATTTTCACTGGAAGAGTTATTGCTAATCCTATATTCTATGGAGGAGGGTATATCAGTTACTTACCATCACCTGAAGAATTACAATAAAAGTATTGAAAAATAAAAGCTTTGGTGTAGCAATTTCAGCTTGTTTTCATTATAATCTCTTATAATAAAAATAATTATAATAATATATTGCAAGAAAGTGGTTGTAGTGGTTCCAATGAGAGAAAAGTATGTATATTAAAAAGAAGAGGAGAGAGGTGCCGCAAACGTTTTTGGTTGTAATGTGGATTTTTTTAGAAAAAAAAAAATATTATTTTTTATTTTCCATAATTTTACTACACGAGTTTCTGGTCTCGCGACCATCTTCAGGTAAAAGCGGAGATTTCCACATATTATTAAAAATAATTAATTTTTTCCTTATGTTTTTCAATGTTAAATATTCTCGATATGAGACATTCTCTGTTTTTGTGTTAGTAATCCGAATGACTTTCTTGAATGTCTTTTCTTGAATTATATATATATATATATATATATATATATATATATATATATATATATATATATATATTATTTTTATTATAAGAGATTATAATAAAAAAAAAGAAATTGCTCCACAAAAGCTATTTATATATAATGGGTGTTCCAATAACTTGGACTGATATTAAATGTGAATTAAGTTTAAAATCAGTCCAAGTTATTGGAAAACCTTTATATATATAGTATAAAATTGGTGTATACAGAATAAATTACAATAATTAAAATATACTATTCTTAAAAGAGTGCACAATACAGAGTAGAGCAAATATAATTTATTCAAAAATTATAAAATAAATATGTTATAAAATTACCACAAAAATAGCCATTTTGTTTCAACACTTCTGGTGTCTTATCAAGTGATGGTGTTGACAGTAGAATAAAGAATTTTAAAAGATTCAAATCAACCAAACACCCCTGACTAGGGGAATCACTGTTACATAAGCTGCAATGATCAATCAAAATACAAGTACATGAGAATTCAAAAAACTTGACAACGAACCTTGGTTATAATTAATGCTTTAATGATAGGGTTAGACTAAAATAAAAATCCTTCTAGTTAATATTACATTTTACTATAAAATTAAAAATTAAATATATATATATATATATATATATATATATATATATTAAAAAAAAAATATATATATATATGAAATATATATATATGAAATATATATATATATATATATATATATATATATATATATATATATATATATATATATGTTACACACTATATATTATGTATATATACACACTTACAAACATCACACTCACTCACTCCCTAATGAGCCAAATGATAATACACACCCATAGTAATACACACGCTTACACACATCATAATCACTGACTCCCTAAGAACCAAATAACACACACACACACTTAACAGAGACACATCCCCTTTCCAGGAGCCAATAAAACTGTCAAAATGACCAAAAGAATTCAGAGCAGCATGAATCCATCCAGCTTTTATCCTAAATAACAACTTAAAAGAGACTGTTTAACTAAGACAAAGACTGACCAAAATTCATGTTAAAAAAAACAAAACAAAAAAACAAATGAAAACTACAGACAAAAGTTCATTTTCTCCATCAAGTCATTCATTTCTGTCGTTCACTGCTACCATCAAGCAATTTTTGTTTTCTCCTGATGATGGCCATGTTGGCCGAAACTAGTCGAGGAATCTAAATGAAATAATAATAAAAATGAAAGAATATTAATATACAACCCAATGTGTCTGAAGATTTAGATTTTTTAATATTTTTTATTATCCAAAATATAATATATATATATATATATATATATATATGTATATATATATATATATATATATATATATATATATATATATATATATATATATATATATATATATATATATATTTTTTGAACAATAAAAATTAAAAAATTAAAATCCTCAGACACACTGGGTTGTAGATTAATATTCTTTCGTTTTTTTATTATTATTCCATTTAGATTCCTCGACTAGTTTTGGCCGAAATGGCCATCATCGGGAGGAGAAATATTTCTGCTTGCTGCTAGCACTAAACTACAGGAATGAATGTCTTGATGGAGAAAATGAATATATATATATATATATATATATATATATATATATATATATATATATATATATATGTATGTATATGTATATATATATATATATATATATATAGTTTTAAAGTATGCTATATTTATGGGTTAAAGTGCTCCATGTCAGTGATAGTGTGTATATAAATATAAATGTTGATAATTTCTTATGTTGTTAAGATTTTGGCCACCAATGATGAATCCTGATAGGACTATTCTATCAGAATCCCCTCAAGGAATAGGCTAAATCAGTCTGGTGAGAATTTCTGGTCAAGTTTGATCTTCAAAAATTTAAATGCAATGTCAGTCCATTATCTCCTTTTGTTTTAAATTCTGTTCTTTTATTGTTCTTGTTCCATAATAATGTTTTTCTCATCTTCTTTCATACTCAGTAAACTCCAGTATCTTAGTGATGATGAAGCTTTTGCTTGGGGTGAAATGAATTTAAAAAATACACACATCAATGTCTTACAACCCTTTCTATTTTTGTATATTTACACAGTTTGTATTCTGTACTGTATGTAAAATACTTACTGCCATTAAAGGTTCTTTATTATCATAATGCACTTTCCAAATATGTCAAGGTTACGTAGCAATTCCACCATTTTTTTTTCACATACATTTTTGTCTAGACAATCGGAGCAATTACCATCAAAGTATTTGTAAAAATACTTTCATTGTAACTGCTCCGATAAGCTGCTTTCGCTGGTTCTCAGACTTCATGAATTTAAGCGTTCAACTAGGCTGGCATCTCACTCACACCCTTTCATTGTTGAAACTGTTAAATGTAACTGTCTCTTCTACTCCAATAGCTTCATGTCTTGCACTTCTCGTCTGTGGAACTCCCTCCCCTTTTCCTGTTTCCCTGATAGCTATAATCTCCAACTATTCAAATGTCGATCAACATCTCCAGATGTCCTAATCTATTCCCTATCTTTCTCTTCATCCTTTCCTCTATCACTCCTCTTTGCTGTCGCTCCAACTCTCTGTAACTCCTTGCGTGCTAGTGGCTTCCAGCCTTGCTTGGGGTGAAGCGCTTAAAAAAATATATTAAGAGCAACGCTGAACTGATAAGGTTGTTCATTGTTTAAAGGGAGACAATTCTTGATTTTCTCACTGCAATATTTTAGTTTACTCGACCAGGTATTTTAAATCTATCTTTATTTGGCACATGATAATAAATACAAGGTAACTAGCAAAGATCAAATAAATCTTTATTTCTGTGTCAGGCTGCTCCATTTGTTATAAATAATAAATTTTGATAACAATAAAATATAAAATTCAAATTTTTATAAATAAATTTCATTATAAAAATTAAATTATTTTTCCTGTATAAAATTTATTTTGAAAGCTCTAAAATAAAATTTAATTTTTCCTATAAATAAGATTTTGACAATTACGAAATTATTTTTTGATATAGATAATAAAATTAATATTTACATCTACAAAATACAAAATTGAATTATTTAAAAAATAAGCAAATTTATTTTGACAGTGTAACATGAAATTCATTTTTGAATTAATTATAAAATTTATTTGCATAGTTATAAATTATAAAATACATCACTAATAAGAAGAACAGAATTAATTTTGAAAGCTATAAGATACAAAATTAATTTTTAATATATATTATAAAATTATTTTGATAACCACAAAATAAAAATTAGATTTCTGCTATAAACAACAAAAATTAATATTGGCAATTAAAAAATATAAAATTCATTTTTGCTATGAATAATAAAATTCATTTTAACTTTAAAGTTAATTTTGCTATAAATACTAAAATGTATTTTGAAAGCTATAAAATACAAATATATATTTTTATAAATAATTGAACTCATTTTAACAGATAAAAAATATAACATTTCTTTTTTGTCATAAATAAAAAATAATTTTGTCAGTTTAATTTTGGCTATAAATAGTAAACTTCATTTTGACTGAGAATTAGTTATAAATTTTTTTTACTATAAATAATAAAATTTAATATGACAGATATAAAATATCAAATTAATTTTTGATATAAACAATAATATTAATTTTTAGTACCATAGTATTTAAAATATATTTTGATATAAACAATAATATTAATTTTTAGTACCATAGTATTTAAAATATATTTATTATATATAAATAATAAAATTCATTAACATGAGTATAAAATAATTTTTATATGAATAATAAATTTAATTTTGACAGATAGAAAATATATTTTTACTGTTAATAATAAAATTCATTTTTGAATCTATGGAATGATAAACTAAAATAACAAATAGGAAATGTATTTTATAATCCTAATCAAATCCTAATCCATATTTAATCTGAATTTGATCTTTAACTCAGGCTATAGAATATAAATTACTTTTTTGCTAAGCAATATTTTAAAGTTATCAAATTAATTAAATAGCAGTGAACGACAGAAATGAATGTCTTGATGGAGAAAATTAACTTTTGTCTGTAGTTTTCATTTGTTTTTTTATTTTTTTTAACATGAATTTTGGTCAGTCTTTGTCTTAGTTAAACAGTCTCTTTTAAGTTGTTATTTGAGATAAGAGCTGGATGGATTCATGCTGCTCTAAATTCCCTTGGTCATTTTGACAGTTTTATTGGCTCCTGGAAAGGGGATGTGTCTCTGTTAAGTGTGTGTGGGTTATTTCGTTCTTCAGGAGTGAGTGAGTATGATGTGTGTAAGCGCGTATATTACTATGGTGTGTGTTATCATTTGGCTTATTAGAGAGTGAGCGAGTTTAATTTGTGTAAGTGTGTATAGATACATAATATATAGTGTGTAACATATGTATATATATGTGTGTGTATATATATATATATGTATATATGTATATATATATGTATATATATATATGTATATTTATATATATTTCTAGATATATATATATTTAGATATATATATATATATTTAGAGATATATATATATTTATATATATATATTTATATATATATATATATATATATATATATATATATATATATATATATATATATATATATACATATATATATATTTTTCATATATATATATATATTTTATATATATATATATATATATATATATATATATATTATATATATATATATTATATATATATATATTATATATATATATATATTATATATATATATATTTTATATATATATATATATTTTATATATATATATATATATTATATATATATATATATTATATATATATATATATATATATATATATATATATATTTAATTTTTAATTTTATAGTAAAATGTAATATTAACTAGAATGATTTTTATTTTAGTCTAACCCTATCATTAAAGCATTAATTACACCCAAGGTTCGTTGTCAAGTTTTTTGAATTCTCATATACTTGTATTTTGATTGATCATTGCAGCTTATGTAACAGTGATTCCCCTAGCCAGGGGTGTTTGGTTGATTTGAATCTTTTAAAATTCTTTATTCTACTTTCAACACCATCACTTGATAAGACACCAGAAGTGTTGAAGCAAAATGGCTATTAAAATTCATTTTGACAGATATGAAATTTCTTTTTTGTTATCAGGAATAAAATTCATTTTGGCAACTATAAGATATTTTTTATTTTGCTACAAATAATAAAATTTATTTTGACAGTTATATAATACAAAAATTATTTTGACTAAGCTGCTCTGATTGTCCAGTTCATGCTTCTCCTTGGTTATTTGAACATGAGTAGAAATTTATCCCTTCTTTCCTGTTTAGGATTGGGCTTCGCGTTCATGCTCCAACCTGGTCTTTTCCATGTTTTCCAATTTAGGATTAAGTTTTTGATTCCTTCTAAAGTCTTCCCATTCACTTTCACTCCCAGTAGCCCTTCTTGCATTTTAGTGGCATTAATGCCTTGTTTGGGGTGAATTGATTAAAAAAAAAAAATAAAATAAAATAAATAAAATGATTCATTTTAAGCATTATAAGACATAAATTAATTTAATAATAAATTTTATTTTGAAAGCTATAAAATATTTTTATTTTTAAAAGTTAAAATTCATTTTGAAAGATATTATTCATTTTTTCTACAAACATTTGGAAAGTCACTAATTAATTTTTTTTATAAACATTAAAATTTATTTTAGCAGCTATAAATTTTTTTTTTCATCTGAATAAAATTACATTTTAAAAGGCTTACTTGTCACGAACATTTGGAAAACCATTCTTTCTTGGTTATTAAAACCAATTTGGACCGAAAGAAATTCATTTTGCAATAATAACAGATATCCTTCTGTTAACATTTTAATATTTTTTTTAATCAGTATCACCCCATGCAAGGCAGTAAAGCCACTAAGACACAAGGGGTTACAGAATTAGGAACAGAAGCATTAATAATGAGCAGTAGGAAGAAAGAGGAATCATGAGGACAGTAGATAGCAATTGACATTGCATTTAAATTTTTGCACATTAAAGTTGGCTAGAAAGCATGGAGCTGGAAGGGAGTTCCATAGACAAGAAGTGCGAGAAAATAAACTGTTAGTATAGAATTTATGGTTACATCTAGCCAGCTCAACTGCCAATTGATGAGATGTCAACACTTGTATAGTAATGTGCTTAAATTCAAGAAGTCTAAAAAGATTTTCTGGCTTTAAATAGCCTGTAAGGGTTTGATAAGCAATACTGCTGGCAAAGCAAAACTTTTCTCCTGCCACTGCAAGTGACTCAGATAAATGAATGATAACATGTTTGAATTTTACTGTTGTGTTGTCATATCCTGCTATGGCAACATAAACTGACTATGACTGAAATTAAGTAATGCAGTAGAAGAGCCTTGAAAAAAATACCGTGGAAAGGAAAGTAATGAATAATGCAAGGGGTTAAAGGTTAATCAATGATCAACCAACACATATCGTGGCTGTATCTTTGAGGCAATCATGGCTGTCCACAACTTCCTATCCTTTGTAGCTGTCAGTAATTTTTACTATCACTTCTACTTCTTGTTCTGCAATCCATTCACTCAGGTACTGTCCTGGGTATGACGATAAACTACATCCGAGTCCAGTGTAAGACGATAAACTATGTCCAATAGCAAGGCCTCTGATCAGGAGGTTTTGAGGAGCGTGGAACCACCTCTTAATTGCTGGTGTTCCCAGGTCCACCCTGACCCGGAGTGGTAGCACCTTTTAGGGTCCCAGCTATGGGCAAATGGTTAACACCAAAACTTAGGTAAAAAGCATTATGAAAGTGTAAAAATAGGTTTTAATACCAGAAAAACTTTGTAAAAAATTATTACCAGAAATAAATTTTTGAATTAAAAAAAAAAAACTATTACCAGCAATACATTTTTAAAAAATAATATTACTAGCTGTACATTTTCGAGGAAAAACAATACCATATTTTTGACAAAACAAAATATTACCAGGAAAAAAAAATTGTCGGCATTAAATAACCCATTGAGGTTGATATGCCGTAAAAAAACAAAACAAAACAAAACAAAACAAAACAAACCATTCACTCATGTAGATGACCCACAACTTTCCCCTACCGTCCTGCTCTCTGTGTGTCTGAGTGTCGAATTTAAACTGCCATCAAAAAAAAGGGAGGTCCAAAGAATTTGTGGTTAAGAGTTGTGCAGATTTTCAAGGCCGTGTTGAGACTGTAGTGTAACTGAAAAAAAAAAAAATGGAAACCACATTAAATAAATTATATTTTCGTGTTATCTGTTAGTTTTAGAGAGCTTTTCTTTTAAACAATAAGGAAACATTACTTTTTTAACAGGTATTTTAATCTTTCCACTTTGTTGAGTCTCTCTACCATGTAATAGGTACAGACTCGCAATCATAGTTTCTGCTATCATCACGAAACTGGATCTCCACAGAGCATGTGGACTTGATATTCTTTCAATAGCCCTAAAAGGAATGTACTCCCGAATTAGTTCCTGTTCTCTTTAAATTCTACAATAAAATGCCTTTATCTTTCTTTTCCTGCTTGTTGGAAATCCTCTTCTACACTTCATGTTTGTAAGCAAATATAAATGATATAACAACATAATTGCATTTAAGGATTTTTGTTTGTTTTTTCCCAATATTTTTCTCCACTTCATGTTTCTAACAACTCAAATAAACCGTCTGATATTTCTAACTATCGACCTATTCGACTTCTTCCTATTTTTTTTTTTTTTTTTGCAAAATCCCAGAATCTCTGAATTAGTTAAGCATCTCAACACTTAGGGTCTTCTATCAGATAATATGGCTTTCATTTCTCGAGGTCAGCAGCTGATCTGAAGCGTTATTGCTGAACGAGTCTACAAAGAATCTTGGGTTATAGATAGATAGATTATGAACGGGCTGAGATAGATATGAAAAGACTGAGATAGATAGATAGATAGATAGATAGATAGATAGATAGATAGATAGATAGATAGATAGAGATAGATAGATAGATAGATAGATAGATAGATAGATAGATAGATAGATAATGAACAGACCGAGATAGATATGAAAAAACTGATAGATAGATAGATAGATAGATAGATAGATAGATAGATAGATAGATAGATAGATAGATAACGAACAGACCGAGATAGATATGAAAAATCTGAAATAGATAGATAGATAGATAGATAGATAGATAGATAGATAGATAGATAACGAACAGACCGAGATAGATATGAAAAAACTGAAATAGATAGATAGATAGATAGATAGATAGATAGATAGATAGATAGATAGATAGATAGATTATGAACGGTCTGAGATAAATATGAAAAGACTGAAATAGATAGATAGATAGATAGATAGATAGATAGATAGATAGATAGATAGATAGATAGATGTGAATGGAGGTAGTTAGAGAAATAGAGTTAGACAGAGATAAGCAATAAAAAGTCATTTAAAAAAAATCAAGTTCTGTCGGGTGCTGCAAAAAAAAGATACTCAGAAGTCGACCGAAAAACGACAGAAGAAAGTTTAAGTTTATTTTTCAATAAAATTAAAGTCGAAAATAAAAAAATAAATAAAAGATTTTAATTTTTTTCTCAATAAACCCCAAACTCATTTTTGAAAATCGATCATTTTCCTAGACAGGTAAAAACAACCGCTCTTACTCGTAAGAAATTAATTTCAGTCTCATGTTCAATAAAGACATATGATCCGTTTTTCAATAAGGGTTTCGTTTTTAACATCGTCTAACTTTTTGAGAAATGGTTTTGTTTTTTTTTATCTAATAATAATAATCTTCATTTGTGTTCGCAAATATCTCGAGTTCAGTTCGTCCTCAGCCCCGAAATTTCAAGTTGTTTTTTTTTTTTTTTATTATTATTATTATCTCTCTGTTTAAATACTACCTTTCCTCAGTGTCGGAAGCCAGTCATTTTCAAGCTGAAAGTGAAAGAGGAGGTCAAAGAAAATAAAAAAACAAAAACAACTCCAAACAAATAGAGATTATCATTTGTGTCAATGACAAAAGACGTTGAACAAAAAACTTTTTAATATTTTATATATATATCCATATCAAAATTAACGCTACAATTTTTGGTGGGAGACGAATGTTTTCTTCACCTTTTTTAATTTATTTGGATTGCAAGTGAGCAGTTTGCCAGACACACTGCTGTGATGGGAAGTTGCTGCTGTTTGTGTTGTTTTAGCAAGGTAATGTTCACATTTTTTTTTACATTTTTGATATTTCTTAGTAAACAGATAAAAAAAAAACATTATTACTTTGAAATATGATGTGTCTGCGTATTTTAAAGTTTAAAAAAAATGCTTAATGAACATTGAAGGTTACAGGAAAAGTTCTTGTGTTGTCTAAGCGACCCAAACCAATTTCTTTAGCAAAGATTTTAAGACTAAATTAATTATTCCACCTGAAGAGTTATCAGAAAGAGACGGTTTCAAATCTCATTTGGAGTCAACAATATTGTAGTGACTAAAACGATTTTTTTGGTGTTTTAAAAATTTTGATGAGATTGAAGTCAAAAAAACACAAGGTGTCCCTCCAAAAAGTACTGACTTAGTTTTTAACTTCCTCAAAAATTTTTCTTTTCTTTTTCCAGATCCACAAATTTAAATTAATTATTTAACACAAAAGGGAAACTTATCTTAGACGACGCGATTCGACATTTGAAGAAGTTTAAAGGTAAATAAATTCCACCAGACTACGAAAGGCGTCGGCTAAGATAGGTTTTTAGTTTGTATGAATATTGTTATTGTATGTGTGTAGTGTGTTCGCACGTGTGTGTGTATGTGTGTGTGTGTGAAATATGTATGCATATATGCAATTTTCTATATATATTATTTATATGCATATGTCTACATAGATAGATATAGATATGTATATAGATATGTATATACAGTGTAACCCGAATATAAGAGAGTTGTCGGGACCGGATAAGAAGTGTCTTATATCTGGGTTTCTCTTATATCCGGGTTTGGTCTATTTTGTTTATGTAAGTATGGCTCTAATTTGGGACCAGATAAAATCTCTCTTATATCCAGGTTTCTCTTACATCCGGGTCTCTTATATTCAGGTTACACTGTATATGTGTATATATATGTATATAGATATATATATATGTATATAGATATATATGTATATATATATATATATATATATATATATATGTATATATATATATATATATAGATATGTATATATTTATATAGATATGTATATATATATATGTATATAGATATGTATATATTTATATAGATAGATATGTATATGTATGTATATATATATGTATGTAGATATGTATATGTATGTATATATATATGTATGTAGATATATACATATGTAAATAGATATGTATATAGATATGTATATTGGTATATGTATATATTAGGTTGGTGCAAAAATGATGACGTAATAATGTCGTTTTTTGACGTTAAAAAATACGTGAAAAAACGACATTATTACGTCATTATTTTTGCACCAACCTAATAGATATGTATATATATATGTATATAGATATGTATATATATATATATATATATATATATATATATATATATATATATATATATATATGTATATATATGTATGTATATACGTATGTGTATATGTATATGTATACATATATATGATATATGTATGTGTCTATAAATATGTATATATAAATATGTATTTACATATATTTATGGTTATGTGTATATATATGAATATATACACATATAATATGTATATGTATATATATGAGTATGTATACGTATTTATATATCTATGAATATAAAAATACAAATATAATAACTTCACCCGCTTGTAAAAAAAGATTAAAAATGATGGAAGATTTAATAATAAAAAAGAAAAAGACATGTCTTAACAATATTAACTACGATCAAGGCCACAATGTGCTAACCGTATTCGGAAATTAAAAACATCCCTACAACACACTAAAACACACACATAATGCACAGAGTCAATTAAGCTGAAAAATTGAATAATCCTTGATAATGGCTAAAGAAAGGTATAGCCGAAAGCGCTCGGAACTATAAAACATTTGGACAGTTTTTACACACTCTTTGTCCAGAAAAGAAAGCTCTTGTTCGAACACAAGAAAAAATAAATAAAATAAATAGCTTAACCATAGTACCTTGACTGTCGTTTTTAAATTAATGAAACATGCATCTATGAATATATGTGAAAAGTGTGTGTATATAAATATAAATATGTATATAATTATTTATATATTATATGCGCGGTACTTATTAGAAAGCGCTCAATATCAGAGATAGAGCTAACATATTTGGTTGGATAGATGTGAGCTTGTGACCCTGGGTTTCACGCTTTAGCGATCGTCAGACAAATTGCTTAATTTTTTTAAAAATTTTGGTTTTATGTAGATTGCGTGTATTGGTGTTATTGTGGAAGTGATGGGGGAAACTTCGTCGTTTTTTCATCGTACTGACGCAAACATCGATGTATGCAGACACATATACATACTTGGTCGTCCGTCGGGACTCATACATATATAAACATATGTGGGCAGTTTCGGATATGACATATGTATGTATACGGGTGGTGTTGTGTCTATACATACGCATTTGTATGTTGAAATTTAAAGATTGGAAGTGTGGTGGAAATGTCTCGTGAATGTCTCGTGAATGTATACATGTCATATATATATATATATATATTTTTTTTTTTTTCCGCTGAATAATATTTCCTCGCATGTATGTATATACGTGTGGTGGGGTTTGTTTGAAATTATGATAGGTAAAAATTATTATTATTTATATTTATTTTTAAATTTTGAAAAAAAATGGCGGTTTATTTGTTATATTTAAAGCTGGTTATTTGTTTCTTTTTGACTGTGTATATGTAACAGGTAGAAATTTGTAATCCTTATCGGTTATTTATATGGTGATGTTTTAATATTTAATATGCTGGGTGAGAGGGTAGTTTGTTGATTTAACGGGTCTATATGATATGATGTGATAGTAATGTTGCAAGGGATTGGAGGCAATGATAATATAATTAGCTAATAATAGTTATTGTAAATTGGTAGAAATTGTAAATTGGTAGAAATGATTAGTAACGGTGGTGGGAGAATGATGAAACCATGAATGTAGTTATAGTGGTGGTAGCTAAAGACTGGTTGTTAATGTTGGTGTTTTATTTTATTTTATTTTATTTTGTTATATGTATCAATTTATTTTGGTATAAATCCTGATAATAGGTATTCTCCTGTGTAAAATTATGGTAGTTGAAGATTGCTATAATATTTTAATTTTTAATTTACAAAAATATTATTGTTTATTATATTAAAGCTCGCTATTTCCTTGTTTATTTGTGACTGTGTATATGTGGCTGGTAGAAATTTCAGTTTTTAATCCTTATTGGTTATTTTTATGGTGGTATTATGCTGGGAGAGGGGGTAGTATACGTTAATAATTATGGCAGGATTATATGGTAATGTTAGATATGGTGTGGTAGTAATATGTAAGGTGGATGGTGGCAATAATAATATAAGTGGTTAATATTTATTGTAAATTGTTAGTAGTGATTAGTAATGTTGGTGGGAGAATAATAAAACCTCTAAATGTAATTATTGTGGTGCTAGCTTGAACTAAAAAGGGTGGTTGTTGGTGTTTTATTTTATTTTATATTTATTTGTTTATTTTAATTTTATTTATTATGAATCCTGGTAATGGGTGTTTATTCTCATGGTTATATATGGAAATTATATCTGATCTTATTGTTTTAAGGTGTTAAATATGCTGGGGGGAGGGGGGTTAATATGCGTTAAAGATTGTAGAGGATTTATAATAGTAGGTGCGATGTGTAAGTGATGGTGCTGGGTGTTGGTGGTAATGATAATATTATTAGATAATAGTTATTGTAAAGTGGTAAAAGTGATTACTAATGGTGGTGCAATGATAATAATGATAGATGCAATTATTTTGATGGTATCTTGAAATTAAATTGTGATTGTTGGTGGTTTGTCTATTTTATCCGTTTGGTATGAATTCGGATAATAGGTACTTGTTCTCATGCCTACATTTGGAGATTATCTCTGATTTTTTGTTTAGTAGGTTCTTTTGCGGTTTGTGTGATATTATTGCTACTTTTTCGTGTAGGCAAAGTAGGCATTTTTTTGTAATGTTGCTGTAGGCAGGGGCTTTTTTCAATATTTCCCAACTTATTGTTGGTGTAATATTATTGTCTTTTTGCTGCCATATGGATGTAGAAAGCGTCGTGCTGTTCGAATATTTCCTGTTGGTGAATGAAAGTTTGTGATTGTTATTCCTCATCTTGAATGGACCGTCGGTGGCACCGATGTAGTGCATTATGTTGTTGTTTGCACTTACCTTGGCCTTGTATATTGTGTTTGTAAGTTGGCAATTTCCCTGGAGTGGACATGTTGTTCTGTTTCTGCAGTTGTATATTGGATCCTTGGTTTCATTTTTGTAGGTTGTCATATTTTTGCTTTGGCTTTTGATTATTTCTGTTATGTTTTTTGTACAGCTGTAACTGATCTTTACGTTATTTTTGTTAAATATTTTTGATAATTTGTTTGCTTCAGTGAAGTGTTTTTCTATTACGTTTAGGAACATTTTGCCTATGTTCGTTTTAACGGTTTTGTTATATGGTGGATTAAACCAGATGATGTTTCTCTTTCTGTTTTTGCGTTTTGGCTGTGGAGGTATATATTGTAGTTGTTGTGTGTAACCACTTGCTTTTAGTGCTTCGTTGTATGGTGCTTTTTTGCTGTTGAAAATGTGTATGTTAGATGAGTTCTCAGATAATCTGCGGCTGATTGAATTTGGTATTTGTTTGATGATAGAAGGTTGGAGGATGTGTGTACGTAAGTTGGGGTGTCATTTTCTTTTTTGTATGGTTCATATGTATTGTTGATCAGGTTAAGAGTGACGACAAGGAAGTTTACTATTGTTGTGCTTGTATTTATCTCT
Organism: Acanthosepion lycidas; assembly: GCA_963932145.1. NCBI lineage: Eukaryota > Metazoa > Mollusca > Cephalopoda > Sepiida > Sepiidae > Acanthosepion > Acanthosepion lycidas. The sequence continues at coordinate 13,440,691 of OZ010604.1, read as the reverse complement.
ATTTTGAATCCAATATTTTTTAGGGCGTTCACTGTCTTCTTCCTGAATTTGTCTACTTTGGGGCCATTGGATTTCCTTATTAAGATAAGACCGCCATTTTTGTATAATCCTGTGTCTTTTCTCTCCAGGATTCTGGCCAGGTATGATAGGATGAGTATGCCTACTAATTCGCATATTTCAGCTCCATCGTAGCTACCCAATGTTACGTCAAATAGGTTGTAGTTTTGTTTCTTTACCCATGGTTCATTGTTGTGAGAAAATATCAACACCAGCCTAAGAGAAAAATTAGGTCTCAACCAGTGGAAGAACATCAAAGCCGTCATAGAGTGGTTTAAAACGATAGATAACATGAACAAATCCACCTTCATCGAATTTGACATTGTGAATTTTTATCCTTCCATTACAGAAAGCATATTAAATAAAGCTATACAACTGGCACAACTAAATGTAAAACTCACGGACGGAGATATAAAAATAATCAAGCATTGCCGCAAATCCCTGCTGTTTCACAACAATGAACCATATATATATATGTATGTATATATATATATATAAATATGTATATATATAAATATGTATATATATATATATAAATATGTGTATGCATAAAAGAAATAGACAACCCTTGTCTATATTATTTAATGAAACGTGTATGAATTATATATATATATATATATATATATATATATATATATATATATATATATATATATATATATATATATATATATATTAATATGTATATATATATATATAGATATCTGTATGTATATATATATGTATATATATAAATATGAGTATATATATATCTATGTATATGTACACACTCACACACACAAATATTCTGTTTATACGTTATTAAGTTAATTCTCGGGCTGAGTTCTTCTCATTATATATATATATATAATAAAATAGGTTTATCCAGTCAAATTCCAGAATTACCCAGAAAATGTTATATAAAACATGTTCAATATACAATAAAAAAATCGACAGTTCAGAGGCGTTATATATATATATATATATATATATATATATATATATATATATATATATATATGGGGGTATGTATTTGTATATATATGTGAATATATACTCATATAAATACTCATGGTGTGCTACCGGACCCTATTCGTAACATACTTGTTGATAATACAAATATAATATGCCGTAAAAAAAAGCAATCCAAACCTAACAGGTTCTGCCACCCAGTGTCAATGTGGACCAGGGAACACTAATAATCATAGAGGTGGTTCCACGCTCCTCAAAACCTTCTGATAAGAGGCCTTGCTATTGGATGTAGTTTATTTATCGTCTTACCCGGGACGCGGATGTAGTTTATCGTCATACCCAGGACGGATTTTGATCTGAAATGCCAACAGACATTAAAAAATGACGATTATATTAAGGAAATATTTCAGTGGTATTGTACCTCGAAATCTTTAGTCAGAGAAATCTTTGTGCTTATTATCAATACTTCCTGAATATTCAAGTAAAATTAAAAGAAAATAACCATTGGCCCATTGCCTTGAACCCAACATTACGAAAAAAGTTGATAACGTAATTATAATACATACGTTAATTTATTCTAATTGTAAAAAAAAATCGCCTTCTGGTATTTAAATGTAAATCATGTGTTAACTTTCTAAGGTATTTTTTTTCTAATGCAATAAAATTCTTTTTCTGATGACGCAGTAATTGACGCATGTCAACGTAAAAAGATTTTAAATCGACGCTTGTGTTTATGTCAGGGCGTTGGGTAAATTAACTCGACAAGGTCTGTTTAATATTTTTATAACATTTTCCCGATTTTTAAGAATAAAATATTTTCCATAGGACATTTTGCGTATTTATAAACTGTCCATTTTTTTTCTTTTTTTTTTTGATAATGGCAGAGACATTTAAAACTAGCTGACATGAAGTGAACATATTTTGATCCCAATGTACATATTCAAAAACTGGAAAAATAAAATAAAGTATGAACATTGTCAATTAAATTTAACAAAACTTGTTTAAAACAATTCTTGCTACATAAATGTAACACATATATTGTATACCTTGACTGTATTAGTTTTTCATTATTATTATTATTATTTTCTTTGATTTCTGGCGTTTACACATTTCTTTCCGGGTCCCGCCCAGGGACCTAAGGTTAGAAATGGCATCATGACACTTTCCACTGACAAAAAAAAAAAAAAAAAAATTTACATAGATAAAGCCCTTCGTAAAGTGTGAGCTGTACATGTCAGAACAATTTTTTGTATCTCCTTGAGGCATAGACTTCCAGGAATCCCTTCAATTAGTTTACTGCAATCTTTTCCAACCAGTCCTAGGGCTCCAACTACAACCAGGATTGCTGATGTTCCCATATGCCACATTTTTGAGATTTCTATTTCAAGGTCCTTGTATTTTGATAGCTTTTTGAATATCTTCAAAGATACATTGCAGTCAGCAGGGACTGCCATATCAATAAGGAGGTACTTTTTTTGTTTGTGGTCTTTAATAACAATATCTGGGCGGTTGGCTTGGATTGTTCTGTCAGTGTGTATTGTGTAGTCCCATAGAATTGTAACAGATCCTATCTCCGTAACCGGGTCTGGGTGGTGTTCATACCATTTTCTTTCAGTTTCCTTCCCGTAGAAGTTGCAGATTTTCCAGTGCAGATATTGGCCCACTCTGTCATGCCGGGTTTTATATTCAGTGGGTGCCAATATCGTGCAACCTGATACAAGATGATCACTTGTTTCTGGATATTTATCACAGAATCTGCATTTTGGTCTGACACAATATTTTAGTATATGTGCTTGATAATTCCTCGTTAGCAAGCATTGGTCCTGCGCAGCAAGAATAAAACCTTCAGTTTCCGCTTTCAACCCTGCACTACGTAGCCACTGATGGGTACGGGTTTTGTTTACGCCAGCTTGTTTGGTACGGGCAGAGTATTGGCCATGAAGCGGTTTATCTTGCCATCGCTCCTGTATCTGGTCGGTTGCATTCGTCTTTGCTGTCTTTTTTAAGTATTTTGCAGCTTCAGCCGGTGTATTGTGCTTTACTTGCATCTCTACGCCCATTTGAAACTCATTGTGTTTGGAGTTGATCTTTCACACCCTGGCTTCTTGAAATGTTGAAACTGACCGTCCTTGTCAAGGGAGATTTAGTTATAATACTTCCCCAGGGAGCGTAAGAAATTTCCAGTATTACAGACAAAATACATTTGTCGTATAGACAAATAAAAACCAACACGAAATCACAAAAAATCAGTATACCGTGATGAAAACATACACGAAAAACGTAATGAAAGCAGAGATTTATCGTCAAAATCTTTATTATTAAGAGAAAAGATCAAAGTATTTTTTGAATATTTAATTCATTTTTACACCTTTTTAGAACATTCGAAATTTTGTTTTAAAAAAAAACTGTTTTTCTTGCGTCAACGGTTGTACTAACTTTTAGCAAAGCAAATTTTACCCTCATTTTTGCGGTGACAAACACATTAATTTGGAAAATCTTGCAAAAATTAAATAATTGTCGGATTTTAATGAAATTTTCAGAACTTATTCACAAATGAATTAAATTATTTTTGAATTTTTTTTATTAGAAAATCTTGGTAAAAAAAATATTCTTTTACATGAAATTTTTCAATAAATTTTATGAAAACTTGAGAAATTCAACGTGATAACTTTGTGACTATATCAGTTAAAAGCAGAATTCTTTAATTTTTTTTTTTTTTTTTTTTTTTGCAAAATCTTACTGCTACCATATAAGCAGATCGACAGAACATGAAGAGAGATGTATGGTGTTAGCCAGCCATATTTCAACTGGCCACTTTATTTTTAGAGAAGAGGGAGACAATTTCAAAACATGACAGATACCTGCACGAAATCGTTAAAAAATCAGCATACCGTGATGAAAACAAGCTCCAAACATAATAAAAACATAGTTTCTGTCTATATTTCTGAGATGAGGTATTATGTCTACTATTTACATTATTCGGACTATTGTCCTCATCTTTGTCGCCATATTTATTACAACGTTTCAACCTTTCAGTATCTGTCTATATTTCTGAGATGAGGTATTATGTACACAATTTACATTATTCGAACTATTGTCCTCATCTTTGTCGCCATATTTATTACAACGTTTCGGCCTTTCAGTATCTGTCAATATTTCTGGGATGAGGTATTATGTACACTATTTACATTATTCGGACTATTGACCTCATCTTTGTCGCCATATTTATCACAACGTTTTGGCCTTTCAGTATCTGTCTATATTTCTGAGATCTGGTATTATGTACACTATTTACATTATTCGGACTATTGTCCTCATCTTTGTCGCCATATTTATTACAACGTTTCGGCCTTTCAGTATCTGTCTATATTTCTGAGATGTGGTATTATGTACACTATTTACATTATTCGGACTATTGTCCTCATCTTTGTCGTCATATTTATTACAATGTTTCGGCCGTTGTACTCTCTGGCCTCTTTCAGATGATTGGAATGTCGAACTGAACGCTTTATTTCGTTCACTGGTGTAGACTGTTCTAGTTCCACATGCCATGTCTAATTGATGTCAGTTATCAGTTATATCCTGTTAATTCCCCTCTACAAGTTCTCAACTGCCTTAACCGGGTATTGAACTCACATTCTGTGAGGACACATGGCACAGTGGATAAAGTCGTTGGTTAGATCCAGTGGCAGTTTAAATGGTGTATCTCTTTGGAAAAATTATTATTAAGTAAAATTATATTTACTAATTATATTGTTGTAACATACCTGCCGGCGATAATTGGTATGTCCCCATTCACATAAATACAGTAGTAAATACTGTATGTTAGTCCGCAGCCGGAGATTCCTCTCCAGCTGTGCTAGTCAAACTCTCTCTCTCTCTCCAGGCAGAGAGGATCCGCAGACGAGGCTGTGTCGAAGGGCCGAGTCTCGCCTCGGAAAAGAGCTACCCGACTCCGTTTTATACGGGGTCTACGGGGAATTTTTGGGCGAGCCTACGGGCTCGGATAGCCCACATTAAATTCAGTCTTGTGCCACATTTGACCGTGTATGGTGGTTGGTATATATCCTGCATTTGGAGATTCATTGTGGAATTCACTTGACTCACTTCTAGCAGTTGGCTACCTCTTCTACGCGCCGCTGGCGAATCTTATACGTGTTGTTCTTGTCCTAAGTATTATCGTTCATTACCAACCATCGTGTAATAGGTTACAACACATATTAAGCTTATTACAATGATATTACGGATATTTTAAAAAGAATTTTGGAATTGTTCTTGTATGTGTAAAAGCGTGTCGAATTGTATAGTTATGGTCACCCATAAACAACACTTATAAAATAATAGCCACACCTATAGTAAATTTACAGCCAAAATTCTCTAAAACTCAATAAAACATTAGGTTACAGAGAATATTTTCTTAAATTTTAAAGACTACCAATTACTTAAAAGGTGTTAATTACACATTAAATAAGCTAACATTCCAAAAATAAAGTTTCAGAAATGTATATTTCATTTTTGAAAGCTTTTTTGTAACAAGGGGACTTACACTTTGCTAAAAATAGCGCCTAAACTCAAAAAGTTTAGAAATTTCAAAAAAGGTTTCATCCCATCAACTTAAATTAGTTTTGAAATAGAGCATGGTATTTTCCTGATTGGAAATATTAAATGGAATGATCTATTATATGTCTCTAATTTGTATTTAGATACATTGTATATAATTTCATTTTTTGTAGTTGGATTGCTCACCTATATTGCGCAGGATCCATTATTGTACATAATTAGGTTGCAATAAAATTTGTATTTTATATAAATACTACCTTATGAAAATTGTGATGTAATTTAATGGTGGTGGGGGCGTTGTATAAAAAATTGGTGGTGCGGTGCTGCATCATAGATTTAGTACGGGGCACGAGTGTTTGCTCGAAGAGTATCTTAATGTAAACAAATGACATCATATATTATGAAATATACTTTCGAATAAAATAGCTATAGGTGAAAACACCATCACTTGATAAGACATCAGAAGTGTTGAAACAAAAACAATAATATATAACATGTTATAAAATTGCGACGAAAATAGCCATTTTATTTGATGTTTATGTTATAATATTCGAATAAATTATATATATATATATATATGTTTCATTTAATAATATAGACAAGTATTGTCTATTTATTTTAAGTAAATCCCTTTCATATTGTTTGATAAGTTTAATAACATTATCATTGAAAGACGAAAGGAAATCACCATATTGATATATGTTTAAATCCGATCTAAACTTTCGGCTTACATAAGCCATTATCAAAGATGACAATTACATTTCAATATATCAAACAATACACGGACGAAACAATAATGATAGTCTGTTTTTGTTGCATGAAAAATTTCAAAGCAACGACAAACTCGTGTATACGAGACGCGGAAGCGAAAATCGCAGCACTTCACGTCAGATAGGATTTAAACATGTATCAATATTGTGATTTCCTTTTGCCTTTCAATGATAATGTTATTAAGCTTATCAGACAATATGAAAGGAACTTACTTAAAATAAACAGACAAAACTTGGCTATATTATTTAATGAAACATGCCTCAATGAAAAAATTGATGGCTATATATATATATATATATATATATATATATATATATATATATATATATATATATATATATATATATATATATATATAGTGGCGTAATGGATATATATATATGTAATATACGCTGACGTAATGGATAGCGGCTTGGATTGAGGAATCAGGGAGCCTAGTTCGAATTCCAGTCGAATCCATTACATTCACTTACATGCTAATATCCTTGGGAAAGGTGTGAATCCCCTTCTCCATCCAGCTAAATACCAGGACAGACTGGGTTCTATAGCCTTGGATGGCAACTGGTCTAGGAGAAGGACAACTCTGAATTCAAAACCTGCGGAGGGTCGTTTGGGGACCTTGTGGCACGTAGTGCACCAGGTCTCTGTATTCGGCCCTTCAGAAAGTGTGGATGGTCCTGCACGAAACCTTCACCACTATAATCAAATCTCATGTGCTGTTGTCGGGCTGTTGGTTTCCTAGGAACCGATCTGTTTGACCCTCATACGCCGAATTCGACGGGAGAGTCGACTATATATATATATATATATATATATATATATATATATATATATATATATATATATAGGTAACTATACTCGTTTCGAAAAACCTTCGAATTTTTGATTTGCCAATAATAAAATCAATCTCGAAGGAAAAAAAAGGTTTTTAAAAAAGAAAGAGCTAGCAACATGAAAGTCTGTCGAAAAAAATCACACAGATACAGGTTCAAAGCCCAAAGAAAAAACCCCGACACGAGTAAACAACTAACTAAAAAGAGCTCAATACAACCGTAGAGCAGACCTAGTCAAACCTAGTGAGCCAGATAAACCTAGCCAGGTTTCACCTAAGCGGTAGGTTTGTCTGGCTCACTAGGTTTATCTATCTATCTATCTATCTATCTATCTATCTATCTATCTATATATATATATATATATATATATATATATATATATATATATGTAAGCAAATATAAATGGATATAAATCCGACAGAATGGAGAAAAATATTTGGAAAAAACAAACAAAAATCCTTAAATGCAATTATGTTGTTTTAATATGAATGAAATGTCAACGTCTGACGTTTCGGTTTAATAAACCTTCTTCAGGACAATATTCATTAAAATACAATTAACATAATCAGTTCAACATGACAAAGACGATGGACATAAAAACAAGACTGGTATTTATTTGAACAAAAGTACAAATTGTGGCACAAGGCCAATAAAGGGGAGGGGTAGAGGCTGGTCAACACTAACTATCTTATACCTAGATAATCAGATTCGCGACCCATTCGTACATTACATTTTACACATTCACCAAAAGAACTCGTCCATCACCAAACAATCCTTCAACCACCATAATACCACGTGCTCTCAAGGGAGACCTACCAAAATCGCGCCCCATACCATGAAAATTCTAATGATGATATATATATATACAATTCTAATAATGATAAAATGAGAGGGGAGGGAAATGAACCCAATAATAAACTTAAAATAAACACAAATACAAACTAAACATAATTGATGTTAGTAGGGACCGTCCAACCCATAAAACAGAGAGGCCGCTGTATTCTGCCCAGGGGACAAAATCAAGAGACGCTCTCGCTAAGGGAGTGGGAAAAAGTATAAAATATTAGGCTGGAATGGGAAAATATAAAACAAAAAAACAAGACTTATCCAAAACAGATAACTGAAAATTTTAAATGATCAGCTTTCCGTTTAAGCATGGTCACGTTGTCGTCAAATGGGCGACGCTTTCAAAGCGTATTCCTAAAATTTAAGTATTTTGAATGAAAACGAAAAAATGAAAAGAATTCTATTATGATGGAAAATTGTATGTACGCTTGTCGAGCATTAATCTCGCTAAAAAAGGGGAAATACTAAAGAAATAATTGCATTTAAGGATTTTTGTTTGTTTTCTCCAAATATTTTTCTCCATATATATATATATATATATATATATATATATATAATGTTCTGGCCATATTGGGGCCAGAAATAAAACACAGAGAGTTAACATATATATATATATATATATATATATATATATATATATATATATATATACTTAATCATTTCACTACTAAAACACAAGGAGTTACTGATTGTAAAGAAGAATAAGAGAAAAACGAATCCTTGTTAGAGAACTAGAGTAATAAAAGAAGAGTAAAGACGGCAGTGAATAACGATTGACATTGCCTTTAGATTTTTAAAAATCAAACTTGACTGGAAAGTAAGGAGCTGAAAGAGAAATCCACAAGCGAGAAGTGTGAGAAAAGAAATTATTATTAGGTTGGTGCAAAAATAATGACGTAATAATGTCGTTTTTTGACTTTAAAAAATACGTCAAAAACGACATTATTACGTCATTATTTTTGCACCAACCTAATATCAAAGACATTATGTTCACATCTAGCCAATTCACTTGTAAAATGATAAGACCTTGTTGATAATCTGGTACTGTGCTTACATTCATAAAGACCATAGCGAAGAGTTCATTATATATATATATATATATATATATATATATATATATATATATAGAATGGACAAATCTCGACAATTATTTTCAAGACATTTTTCATGTTTATACGTTCTTCTTATAGATGCAAATATTTAAGTAAATTCTCTGTTTATAATAAATAGTATTAAACAACATATACCGACCTGATTGTCCGAGAAGTTATCATAGAAAATATGCGTCCTTCGACGGGAATCGAACCTGTATCCTATACGGAACCGTTATATAGCCTGACGTGCTTTTTATCGATTGAGCCACAGAGGACCGTTTCGGTTAGCGAGGTTGATTTTACTGTTTTTTTATAATAAAGAAATGTAAGTTTAAAAACATTATATATTAATTTATTATAAACAGAGCATTTACTTAAATATTTGCATCTATCAAAAGAACGTATAAACATAAAAATGTATATATATATATATATATATATATATATATATATATATATATATATATATATATATATATTATTCCGGGATCATTTTCCAACTTATTCTAGATGAGCTTCTCCCTCTCTAACCTTCTAACTTTCTGTCTTGGAGTAACAAGGTGTCTCACAAGTTTCACGTATGATTTCATTTTCAAGTCTTTTTTCACTGCTCTTTGGACTGTCATAGGAGAAACTCCTCTCTAACGTGCCAAACCTCTTATGGATTGAGTTTGATCTTTTCTAATTGATCTATTTAGCTCTAAGTTAAAATGATGATCCATTTTTTAGTTGTGACTTCCTGATCCAGTATTCATATCTACTGTTCCCACTTTTTTAAAAAAAAATTATTCCCCGTTCTCTTGATGGTTCTTGAATGGACATTGAAGATGGAATCCCGTGAAGGAATGTTCGTACCATTCCTGAAGGCCTAAATGATCTTTTTCCTCTCAACATTGCTCAGTTGGAAAGACAGTGCATCTGACAGAAGACAATTTTTACCTGCTCTTTTTCTAACTGAATATCTTTTTAGTGGCGTCAAGATGGTTAAACGTTTTATCTCAAAACCCGGACAAAAAAACTCAAATAGTTTAGTTTTTTTTTTAGATATTAAATATTTTGTGGGATAGATAATTATACTGTTACACGATTTAGCTAATTATGTTGTTACACCCGGTGTATATATAATAATATATATATATATATATATATATATATATATATATATATATATATATATATATATATAACGTCATCCACAGACAGACTGTTTCGCTGTTTCACAGCTCAACAGTGTGGCTAGACATCCGGTTGCCTCTAGCTAGGATCGAAACCCGACTGAATTGGTGTCAGTCGGAGATTCTACCACTAAGTCGTCGGCGCACGTATATGTAGGTGGATTTTTAGCGTATTTATTTTTAGAAACACGCCCAGTGACCGACAGTGACTCAATTCGCTATGCGAAGAGTCTCGCTATATTAGCTATAATAGTCACTGTTTACAAACCCATACCTACTCACTAGAGAGCTCAACTGGAATTAATTTATTTCAGGAGCCAATATAACGTCATCCACAGACAGACTGTTTCGCTGTTTTACAGCTCATCAGTGTGATATATATATATATATATATATATATATATATATATATATATTGTTTTGGGGCAGCAGATCATTATATAAACATATATCATTAAATATAATAGACAATGAATGTCTATTATGTCTGATTATGAGCCGTTCTAATGTTCGTATGTTTGCTTTAATTTCTGGTGAAAAGGAAGACATACATTGTCCAACATTTGGATATATTTTTTTATTAAGTTGGTCTTAATCTTTCGACTCACATGCGCCATCCTCAGAGTGGTTATACAGATATGAAACAAAGATATCCACCGTCAAAGCTGATATTTTGTTATTTTGACACAGAAAATTGCTATGCAGTGATAACGGTCGCAGAATAGCAAACGCAGATCGTAAATTCAAAATTCAAATTGACGTCATACCACGTGATAGACCGAAGTATTACAACAGAACCAATGTCTAGATGCAATATAATGTGTTGTGACTAGTTTGAAATGTAATTTTGTTGAGTGTGGGTTGCCTTTGGTTCAATGTAGATTGCCTCCTATATCTGAAGGTTCTTTTTATTGAGTGTATGTGTGAGTATTGTTGTCTTATCAACTAATATCTGTCTAATATTATGAGCATGGCTATGTTTTTCTAAGAAATGTTGTTTAATAGAAGAAAGGTCATTTTTTTCTATGAAAATTTCTCGGACATTCAGGCCGGTAAATCTTATTAATACTGTTTATTATAAAACAGAGCATTTACTTAAATATTTGTATCTATAAAAATAATGTATAAACATAAAAATGTCTTAATATATATATATATATATATATATATATATATATATATATATATATGTTTCATTAAATAATATAGACAAGAGTTGTCTATTTATTTTATGTAAATTCTTTTCATAACGTCTGATAAGCTTAATAACATTATCATTAAACGAAGAAAGAAAATCACAATATTGATTCATATATTTTAATCCAATCTAATCTTTCGGCTTACATAAGCCATTATCAAAGATGTCAATTACTGTACAATATATTAAGCAATATACGGACAGTGATGATAGTCTGTTATTGTTTACATGGATGGTTTCCAAGCAACGATAAACATATATATATATATTCAGGCCGGTAGATATAAATAAAGATACTGTTTAATAATAAAAACAGACCATCTACTCAAATATATGTATCTATTAAAAATAACATTAAAACAAATAATTTAAAAATATGGCGGATTTCCTGAAAATGTCTTTGTTTACGTTAAGATTCGAAATAGAGAAGATTTGGGCTTGATCAGGATGTCCTAAGTGTCCGAGCGGTCCAAGGCAAGTCAGATCTAATATTAGGGGCACAGGTTCGAATCCTGCCGGAGAGTGTATATTTTCTAACAAGATTTCTCGAATATTCAGGCCGGAAGATGGAAATAATTAGATATACCGTTAAATAAATAAAAACATATTTTCAAGGATGATGAAAAAATTCTTTTCTCTATTCTCTTTTGATTTAGTCATTAGCATTTAAGTAAACATGTACTTTTAGATGTGTCTGGTCACATGACGCTTCTATGTGTGGCTTGTTGACTTACTTCATTGGATTCGAGCCAACATATTTCATTTTAGTTTTTACTTACACGCGCTTTATATACACTAAATTTAATTCTTAATTAGTTTTCAAGATAATTAAACTTTAGGTCACTTTAATTTAGTTTATATCTGAAACTCCCCTATGTCATTTATTTGAAATTGCCTTTTTAGACATTGTTTTGTTTTTTTAGATTAAAAATAATCAAAAACGAATTAATCCGATATTTGATTTTATTGATTTTGTATAGTTCATCTACTTCGATTATGAAACAATATAGGTCATGTATTGAACAGTGTAATCAATCCACTTGGCCGCATATTTATATAACAGAACAAAGATTAATTGTCTATAGCCTCAATTGTTAGTGCCCCGCGTTTCAACATCCAATCATCAACAATGACTCAGATTCTTACTCCAATTACAAAATACTTTTTAAATACACAGGCAGAGTGGAATAATGGTTAGCGGCTCGGACTGAGGAATCGGAGAGTCGAGTTCGAATTCCAATCTGATATTTATTTCATTTTTGGAAGAATTTCCAAAACAATGTGTTTTTTAACACTGAAAAGGCGCTAAATCTCCCATACGTGGAGTAATGGATAGCAGCTCGGACTGAGAAATCGAAGATCAGAGTTCGAATTCCAGTCGAATCCATTACATACCCTTGGAAAAAGTATGAATCCTCTTCTTCTCCCTCAGCTATGGGTAAATAGCAGGACAGAAGGGGTTCTATAGCCTTGGATGGCAACTGGTCTACCGCAGAAAGAAATGGCAACCTACCGCAGTAAAAAATCTGCCTCGTCGAAAGATACATGATCGCCTAAGTGTGTATCACGCATGACACATAACTGACTGAAATTCACTTACGTACTAATAGCCTTGGGAAAGGTAGGAATCCTCTTCTTCAACTAGGACATAACGGGTTCTATAGTCTTTGATGGCAACTGGTCTACCGCAGAATGAATTGGCAACCTACTGCGGGAAAAAATCTGCCTCGTCAGTCATGTATCGAAAGATACATGATCGCCTGAGCGTTTATCACGCATGGCGCATAACTGGCTGAAATTCACTTACGTGTTAATACCCTTGGGAAAGGTAGGAATCCTCATCTTCTCCCCAGCTATGGGTAAATAGCAGGACACATCATGTTCTATAGCCTTGGATGGCAACTAGATTCTATAGCCTTTGCTGGCTACCTACTGCGGGAAAAATCTGCCTCTTCAGTCATATATCGAAAGATACATGATCGCCTAAGCGTGTATCACGCATAGCACATAACTGACTGAAATTCACTTACGTGCTAATAGCCTTGGGAAAGGTATGAATCCTCTTCTTCTCCCCCCCTCCAGCTATGGGTAAATAGTAGGGCAGACCGGGTTCTGCAGAGTTGGATGATAACTGGTCTACCATAAATCAAAAAGATTCTTATTCCAATTACAAAATGTTTTTTTAAACATAGCTCTAACCTTGTCAGAAACAGAAATCTGTTCACTTGCTTCTGCAAAAGTCACCTTCAAATCACTTAAACCAGTTTTGGACAGTAGAGATATTTACTAGCTCGAATTCTGTGAACGGGTCAATTTAAATTTGATTGACTCGTCCCCTTCCCGCTATGGGTAAAATAGCTGAACGAATTGGGTCCTATAATTTTTGATGGCAACCAGTCTAGGAAAAGGATAACTGAATTCAAACCACCTGCTTCCTTGTAGGTTATGATAAAAGAATAGAAGAAACAAATCCGCTTCTGAGGAAAGGGAAAGGGTCTTCTCGACATCCCTCCTGCAAAAAGAACCGGCCATCCATTGCTATATTCTGCCTTGACCATGAACCATAACTGTGAGATAGAGGAGAGTGGTGACCACAGCGGCGCATCATGCGCTAACTGAATAAGATGAATAAATGATTCGTTTTTACGGCTTATCAACCTTTTGCCGTTTATTTAAAGTCAGAAAAAATTTTAGACTGTAAGAATATTTTAAAGATAATAATGGTTTAGTGACAGAAGTCTTACTAATTAACCCATAACTGGGGGGAAAGAAGAGGTGAAATCATACCTTTCTCAAGGGTATTTGAGCGTAGGTGAACATAACGAACCCAATGGGAATTGGAACTCGGCTCTCTGATTGACAATTCCGAGACATAATCCATTACACCACCCGCACATTCAATCTTACAGCACCTGGTGTTCTCACGCGGTCACCCGTCTAGGCACTGACCAGACTGGACGTTGCTTAACTTCGCTGATCATATGGGAACCTGTCTTTCAACCGTACGTGGCCGTAAGCTCAGTTTTAAATAATGCCTCAAAATTACCAGAACCTCAACATTTGTATCCGCCGTTATAATAACTGGGCCAGAAGATACAAATGAATTATACTACTACTATTACTACTACTACAAATAATAATAATTAGTACCCGTGAAAATATCACGGTTTTCTTATTTTAATTCTCTGAAGTTTAATGAATAAATGTTGTATAGGAATAAAGTGTTGTTGCCGACACTGGAGTTTGAACACAGATCACACAGGTGATTCCATTTCTAATAAATAGACCACGTGATCGTAAAGGAAAGTATATATGGGAATTAGCGTGGTGTCTAAGTGATTCGCAATTCTCTATACTATCCTCTATACTATTTCTCCATACTGATCACTCTTCGGATTATTATTAGGCGGTTACTATTCGAACAACTATTACTAGTGCGAGTATTATTTGAAAGAGTACCTACTAGTATCTGCGATTCCAAAGTCTCGACTACAACGAGAATTACGAACGTGATAACGAGCATTCGTCGACATCACAAAAGTGACAACGAGTAAGCGTCTGGCATCACAAAAATAAATAAGAAACTTGCGAGTTCTACGGCTACAAAATACATATAGAAATTCCCTTATTGCATTGTTAAATATATCTTTGGCAATGTTTAACTATCGTGCCCGCAAAAAAAAAAAAAAAAATAGGAAAAAAAAAACACTGTGTAAAAAGGACACTTATTCCTTTTACACCGTTATTACTGTTTACACTTTTGACTCCCTCGGCAATATTTATTTACAAAATCATAAAATATGTCAACCAAGTACAATGCGATATTCATTATCTAACTTTTGTAAAGAAATAAATTTGAAAAGAAATATTTTTATTCACAAATTTATTAAAAAAATTACAAACTTATAAACACATGTAAACCAACTACAATGCAAAATTTATTACTTACCATTCTATAAATAAGTATGAAAACAATTTTTTTTATTCACTCTAATAATAACGTTTAACATCTTTGTTGTCAGTTCTCAACAATAATGAAAATGTATAAATCCACTTTCATATGCTTGGGTTTTATTAAAATTCTAGTAATTATTTTTTAAGTCATAAACATTGCTGCGGGAGTCAAGGGACTATAAAATAACTGCGGTGTCAAGGGAATAACCGTCCTTTAGGCACATCATTTTTTTTTTTTTTTTTCTTTGTCGTATTTTTTAAATTACGCCAAGAAAGGAAATAAAGTTGTTTAGATGCAAGGAGTTACTGAATGTGAAAGAATGTGAGGACAATAAAAGAACAAGAATTAAGAAGACAGAAGATAACGATTGACATTGCATTTAAATTTATCGAAGATCAAAGTTAAGCGGGAAGCAAGAAGCCTGAAGAGAGCTCCACAAATGAAAAGTGCGAGCGAAGAAACTGTTCGCATAGAACTTCCGGTTGTATCTAGCCATTTCAACTGTAAGATGATGAAACCTTTCTGCTCATCTAGTAATACGCTTCAAGTTCAACACAGATCGAACAATACAAGTAAATCGTCCATTTTGCACACTGATTGACATGAGCGTAACAAGTGACAAAAACATCTCTGCAAAGACTTTTGAAAAACTAAGCAAATACGAAAACCTGGAGATTGGAAATAGAATACAATGTTGCAGTTCAAAACTAAAATTGTTCCTGTGGTGGTTGGAGCTTTGGGTCTGATGAAAAATGGAACTCAAGAGCAAATTAACAAAATCCCTGGTGCAAAGGAAACCCTCAAAAATAGATCTAATAAACACAGTCCATATCTTGCGAATAGCCTTTGTTCATTTAAGTTAATTTTTTTTTTGTTTAGTTTTGTTAATAGCTGACTTTTGTTTAAGTGGAAACAACTTATCCACTGGTTAATATGAATATAAAAGAAATGCAGATGAAAAAGAAATGTTGAATAATAAATAATACATTAGAATCCCTGACAACCAGACTAATAAAGCCTTCCGGATATGAGGAGTTGGTTACAAAGTCCGGATATGAGGAGTTGGTTACAAAGTCCTGATATGAGGGGTGATATTTAGATTAAAATAAAAGAACTGAAATCATGTTTAACATTTATTTTTAATGTTTTATAGTAAACAAAATAAGCTAATGGTGAGTGAAATATAACGGAATTGATTTTAAGGAAAAAGAAATAAATTATGTAATGTTAATGAAAATTCATTAAATTAAGTATGTCACGTATGCAAAACAAATAATATAACGAGGATTTTTTAATCGCTGTTGCATGTTTTTAACTCTGCGTGCATTATTTCAATCGTCATATATATATAAAGACATTTTTTATGTTTATATGTTCTTTTTTATAGATACAAATATTTAAGTAAATTCTCTGTTTATAATAAACAGTATTAACGACATTTACCGGCCTGAATGTCCGAGAAATTTTCACAGAAAATATTCGTCCTCCGGTAGGATTCGAACTTGTATCCTATACGGAAACGCCATTTAGCTTGATGTGACTTTACCGTAAGGAGGATTTTTTAATCGCTGTTGCATGATGATTCTTTCTCTTCTAATGTCATTCTCAATTTTTTCTGCATTTCGTTTTGCTTTTGTTCTTGAATTTTTTTTTAAACAAACTTTTTAACTCAGCGTGCGTTATTGCAATCGTCATGGCTGAATGCTGGCTTTCTTTCCATAAAATTGACAACCTTTTCAATAGCTTTTTTCAATTTCAGTCCAGGTTTCATCACAATCATATTTTTTATTTCCTTGTTCATTGTGACAATGTGAACGCTGAAGAATAGTTTCTTTGGAAGATTTTCTCATGCAATGTTGATTTTCCTGTTAGTCTTTTAAAAATTTCCACTTTTTGCCATAACTCCAAAGTTGTTCTTTTCCTCTTATTCCCATCATCTTTTGCACCGATACAAGCCATTAGGGTGAAATAAGCATAAGCAATTATCCAAAGTAAATTTTCTGAAAAACAGAAATTTCAAATCACTTACATATCACCCAGATAGTTCAAATATGAACATCAAAAACATGTCCGGATATGCGGGTTTCCGGATATGCGGGATTCTGGATATGAGGGATTCCGGATATGAGGGATTCTACTGTAATAATAATAATAGTATTGTGATATTCTAGATAGTCTTTAGACATGTATATGAAATAAGCTTTAGAGTGAAGGTCTGTAAAAGGTTCTTTTCATTCATCCTAATAATGTTATTAGACCTGACCTGGCATCTCGGCTTCAGTCACTTTCCTACCGCCGAAATTCAACTGCCCCGTGCCTTTTCTATACATACGTTCATGGTAATTGCTCTGATGAACTCTCATCTGTGGTAACTAGACTTCATGAATTTAATCGCAATACTGGATTGGCAGCAAGGTCCCATAATTTTTCAGTTGAAAATGTCTAGATTTAACCGAAAGTCCTATGCTAACAGTTTCTTTTCTCTCACTTCTCGCTTGTGGAACTCTCTTCAAGCCACTTGCTATCCAGCCAACTTTGGTCTTGAAACATTTAAATGCAATGTCAATCGTTATCTACCGTTTTTTTTTTTATTTGATATTCTTTATTCTACTCTCTCTTTAATAATCTTCATGGTAATCGTTTGGATGAACTTTCCTCGATTGTATCCAAACTTTATGAATTTAAGCACCGTCCTAGATTAGCAGCAACGTCTCGTTATCTTACACTTGAAATCTGAAATAGCTAGATGCAACCGTAAGTTCTATGCTAACAGTTTCTTTTATCGCACTTGTGGAACTCTCTTCCGTCTTCTTGCTTTCCCATCAAGTTTGGTCTTCAAACATTTAAATGCAATGTCAATCGTTATCTACTGTTTTCTTAATTCCTGTTCTTTTATTTTTCTCTCTCCTTAACTTTTTTTTCTTATTTTTATATACTTTCACACTTAGTAGCTCCCATCGTGTTAGTGGCTTTATTGCCTTGCTTGAGGTGTGATATGTTCCCGAAAAGGGATATATTTGAACGAAGTAGCTAAGTGGTTTTGGCTACTATAACCAAGTAGAATATGGTAGCAGTAATCGACTGGTACGCGTCGTAGTCGCAGGTAAGAAGTGTAGATCAATGGCGTAGTCCAATGGGCGTCTTTATAGACTTAGCTCTCAGACTAAGGCTTTTGACTCACCTACACGTCAGTCGGTATTTATGACGGACACCAGCCA
>OZ010604.1:13389533-13412033 GCA_963932145.1 Acanthosepion lycidas | reverse complement strand
CTAATCCAAACGGTATTTTGTGGATACCCATGTTTGAATAGACGCCCTGTTTGTAAAAAGTGTAAAATCACATCTATCGGGTTGCGCATCAGAGAGATTTAATAAAAGGGAATGTCCTTTCCGATTGGGCTCAAATTTGCGTCCTCCTTTATGAAGGGAGACGCTGGTTCGAAGCCAGTCGCGGAGTAGTCATTGGTTGACCTGACAACTGTTCACCCCCCCCAACTTTATTAGATTACATATATCATATATGTATTATATCAGAATTTTTTTAATACAGTGTAACCCGGATATAAGAGAGTTGTCAGGACCGGAGAATTGCTCGGACCCTCACCACTGTTTTCTGTGTAGTTGCTGTTGTCAGCAGTATAACATTATAGACGTAGGCGATCATAGCTCCCCTTTATTTCCTTTACTTTAATATCCGTTAATCTTAATCGCCATTATTTACATTGTTCGGACTATTGTTTTCATCTTTTTTGCCATATTCATGACGTTTCGGCCATTGTACGCTCCGGCCTTCTTCAAGAATTTCTAACTGAACCCTTTATTTCGTCCTCCGAGGTAGATTATTCTAGTTCCACGTGTCATGCCCCGTCCGGATGTCTCAGTTATCTCTTTTAAACTCAACTTTCCAAGTTTTTTTGTTCACCACTGCATTTAGCAGGTATTGAACTCACAACTCTTTGGGTCAAGTCACTTGATCCAACCAACGCTTTTATCCACTGGGCCTTGCGTACTAGAGACTAGGTTCTATAGCCTTGGCTGGCGACCGGTCTAGGAGAAAGTAACTCTGAATTAAAAAAAAACGGCCTGGAGAGGGTTGGGTTCCGCCAGGCTTTCTTGCCCAAGAAACACTAACTTCTACGGCGGCTGCAGTACATGTGATGGCCCTTCGACCCTCATAGGTCACAGGATTCGTGATCGCGCATTAGGTAGGGTATGCGCTGGTTTTCTTTGTCCCTCGTGGCTTCAATATTTCCTGTGGGTGTCAATGAATGATAAAATGATTTTAGCAGTAAACTCGGTGCTTTTAACCGAGACGGTGGCTTCAAGGAATATTCAGAAATAGGTTCTCAGACCGAAAGTTGGAGTGGACGTGAACACACAGGTGAGGCGAGTATTTGAACTTTAAACAGAAAGTTTAGAAGGAAACGCGATAAGAATTACTGGAGTAGAAAAAACCTATTTTCCAGAAACATTGTTTTCAGAGAAACATTTTATAAATTTCCACAACCGACAGCTGCTCGGTCAATGAATGAATTCCTTATAAGGACTAATATTATTAGTACCGCCCTACCCTGCACACCTGGGATTGGTAACTTAAATGACATTTTCAAGTAGGCTTATTTCTAAAGTATGTCTTTGTAGGCCGATAACATCCTGTTGGTAGGAGGAGTTGGTGTTTGATCTTGAGTTCAAGATAATAAAGATGTCATATTTTTGTTTAAAGTTAAATTCCCGAAGGAATGTTTTCCTAAGTAAATTTTTATTTATAAAAGCCCAGGTCTCTCTTAAATGCCACCACCTCCAAGGTCTTGAATTTTTTTGATCAGGTGCTATACCTATGTTCTTCCTTCTTTATTATTCCTGTTTTTATTCTAAAGAATAATTACTGAGTAGAGAGGCCTTGAAGAATTTGTCTTCCCTTTTATAACTTACATATGATAAATAATTATAGCTTTTTAATTCGGATTTGTTAAGCGGTCTTTCCACCTCTAAAACGTATACACTTACTTATCTATACAGTGCGCATGCGTATCTCTCTTCCTTCCTTTTTCATGTGCTTGTGACTATTGTTTTAGAATAAAGGAGTGATATCTGAAAGGCCAAAAGTTATATTTCAAGCTAAACATTTTTTTAAAAATCTTATCTTAAGCCGAACTTTTATCACAAAATCATTATCTATGAGAAAAAAATGTCTTACACTCTAAAAATGTTATCAGGCTTTGAAGAACCTGCAAAAAATGGCTGAGAAACCTTAAAACGAATCTTAAACCGAAAAAAAGAAATGAATTCTAAAACCGCTTTTGTCTAAACTGTTAGTTTGCAGCTGTTAAAAAAAGATTTTTTTTACAGTGATGTTCACCCTGTACAAGGCCTGAGAGCCACTCGAGGCAGAGGGTTACAGAGTAAGAGGCACAGTTTATGTGGGTATGTGGGGAAGCTAACGGTTAATCCTAGACATGAACAGATTAAAATTGAAGTGTTCGGGAAAACAACCAGTTAGGTGTCCGTTCCACGTAGCAGCGGTTCATAGGAAGAAGCTGCTTAAGTGGAGCTGACATCTCACCAATGGAATACGAAGGTGATGAGGGTGGTTCGTTATAATGGGGGTGGCATGGTGACTCCTATCCGTGAAGCTTAGAACTGGTGGAACTAAGGAATATAGTTCGTTTGAACACTAGCGAGAGCACAGCGAGTGGTTTGCGATGTTTTGTCTTCGAGGAAAGGGGTTGTAAGGTAGAAAATAATTCATCACCCACAAGGCCGCGGAGGCGCTTTTGATCTCTATCGAGGTTAGAAATTGAGGACTGGAGAGCACTGTTGCGGAAAAGAGTTTATTTAAAATTGCGACTGCGTATTTTATATATATATATATATATATATATATATATATATATATGTATGTATCCTTGTGCAGGTATGCAGCAAATAGAAAAGAACACGTTGGGTGCATAATCCGGGGTTCCTTAGTATTTTTGTTTTTATTTTTAAGAAGACAGTGCTCCATACAGAAGTAGAGCTTATATTATAATAATATTTTTTTGTTTAAAAATATGATTCCTTCGCTACATAAGAGTTCTCATGTTTCAAAAACGAGAGCCGAATTCCTAAAATTTCGCTTGAAGATGAAACGGGACTAAACACCACAATCCAACTTAATTCTATTAATTATTTGGATGATTTCGGCTCTCGTTTTTGAAACATGAGAACTCTTATGTAGCGAAGGAATCATATTTTTAAACAAAAAATATTATTATAATATATATATATATATATATATATATATATATATATATATATATATATAGTACCCAAGGAAAAATGAGGAATAAAAAAAGAAAGAAGTAAGAACATGAAACTGAGGTGAAAACAATCGTCCAGATTTCAAACTCAGAGTGCAAAGAAAAAAAACCCTCCAAAACGAGTAAAATCGACGGCGTAAAGTGCTCAATACACGAAGTAGACCAAACCTAATATAAATGTAAAGAGCCAGGCAAACCTACCTAGCTTTCACATATATGTATATATACATATATATATTGGTGCATGTTTTATTAAATAATATAGACAAGTTTTGTCTATTTATTTTAAGTAAGTTCCTTTCATATTGTCTGATAAGCTTAATAACATTATCATTGAAAGACGAAAGGAAATCACCATATTGATATATGTTTTAATCCTATCTAAGCTTTCGGCTTACATAAGCCATTATCAAAGATTACAATTACATTTCAATATATCAAACAATACACGGACAAAACAATAATGATAGTCTGTTTTTGTTGTATGAAAGATTTCGAAGCATCGACAAACTCGTGTATACAAGACGCGGAAGCGAAAATCGCCTCGCAGTTCATGACGTCAGACATGACCACGCGAGAGTTAAAACGAGAAGTATTAAGTATGAGAAGCCGTTGGTATAAACCAATAGCTTCAGTTATCATTTAAAGATTGGACCTGGAAACACCAGCAATTAAGAGGAGGTTCCACGCCCCTCAAAGCCTTCTGATCAGAAGCCTTGCTGTTGGACGTAGTTTATCGTCTTACCCTGAACGCGGATGTAGTTTATCGTCATACCCAGGACGCCCCATTGTCGGAGTATTCTACAGCCCCAGCCGACAGGGCTAATCTGGAACATGACCCAATATAAAGATGCTGAACGTTTTTTGCCGTTCTTTGCTCCTTTCCGAAATTCGTAGAACATAATATGGCTGAAGCGCCCCTTTTCGTCCTCAATCTTTAAGACGTTCATTGGTGGACAAATATCAATATTCAACAAAATCTGACTCGCAAAAGAACAATGGAATGTTTCTGTCCAGCACACTCCAAAAATCGGTACTTTTTCAATGATAGTGTCAATTGTTGCAAAAAATCATGGCTGAGTATCTATCTATCTATAAAAGGTAAGATTTGTGTGTTTGTGTAACGCATACACGGCCGCAATTTTCGACGGATTTGCACCAAAATTTACATGCACATGCTCCAAGTTAGCGGGAAGGCCAAGACCGACTTTGCATTTCCCAACTCCCATCGACAGTCGAAATAATCAACTTTTCATACTTCTATGTAGTTTTCATGTAGTTTGCGGCCATTTTCTACTGACCAGAATGAGAGCCTATAGCTGGCTGCCTCGAATAGACAGGAAGATTCTATTGACCAGCGTGAGAGCCAACAGCTGACTGACACGAATGTTAACTAGCATGCTAGCATGCAAAAAAATCGATAGCTGCATTCGTCACAAGTGGGAAAAATTTAAATCTGCATGGCACTTTTGGCTCATTCGCTTGCTTAAACTCAACGTTGATTCTAATTCTACAGAACTGGGTTGGGTGTGAAAAAGTATTTGTTGTTAACATTCTTATTTCATTCGGTTTTTCCAGTTACGAGACCTTTTTAAAAGTTGATCGTTTTGTGTTCATTTTGTTCAGTTCTTTTTTCGTAACAGATTTAATGTTTAGTATAGAGCTTAGAAAAAATTCGCAGTGTGAGATAGGCAAGAAGTAAGGCATGTAGCAACATCAGCACGGCAAAGGGCACTCCTTTAAAGGCAAGGAAGGGCAAAAAATTTTAAGTCAAGTGATAGTGATTGCTGTATGAGTCGTACGATTCTTGAATCAAGCACGGGCAACGCCTGGCCATGCTGCTAGTATATATATATATATATATATATATATATATATATATATATATATTCGAAGCTCTTTCAAATGCTATAGGAGTTCTAATTTTAAACGTATTAATCAGAATCCCTAAATTTTATTTTTGCCTATAAACTGTTATATTTTCTTTCGTATTCGTTTCTTGTGTTTTATTGGCAATTCCTCTTCAGGCTTGAAGATTGCTTTTAACATGAAACAACACACCGCCTCTAGGTGTTGATCACAATGTCCACTTTTATATTTACATACACTCTATCTCTGATATTGAGCACTTTAACCCATAAATATTGTATACCATACCATAAAACTATATTTTTATCATATATATATATATATATATATATATATATATATATATATATATATATATATATATATTACTTCAAAACGTTATTTTACAGGGTAGCTGTATTTGAGTAGAAATTCTGTATCCCCCCACCCCACCGCAAATGGTTACTCTGGTAGACGAAATAAATACTGTTGTATATATATATATATATATATATATATATATATATATATATATATATATATATAGAGAGAGAGAGAGAGAGAGAGAGAGAGAGAGAGAAAAAGAGAATTTAGAGATGTTCTGTGACACTTTTCACGGTGCATAAAGTGTAGGGTTTTATATATAATCTGTTAAACGAAGGAGCAAAATTTACAGTATTCGGACTATTGTCCTAATCTTTGTCACCATATTTATTACAATGTTTCGGCCGTTGTATGCTCTGGCCTTCTTCAGGTGGTTGGAATATCGAACTGAACCCTTTATTTCGCTCATTGGGGTAGACTGTTCTAGTTCCACGTGCCATGTCTAATGGATGTCAGTTATCAGTTATCTCCTGTTAATTACCCTGTTCAAGTTCTTCACTGCCTTAACCAAGTATTGAACTCACACTCATTGGGTCCTGTCACTGGATCTACCTAACGTCTTTATCCACTGTGTATAGACAGATATTGAAGGAGCAAAAGTACGAAAATTGCACAGTCCTCGGGTTTAGTGTCCTGAAGGTATCAGAATATATTATCCATTTCTTTCTCCCCACCTATGGATTAATTAGTAGAACTTGTATCTGGAGAAATCTTTATCTCTACAAAATTGTTAATATTCACAATCTAAAAATAAAACTGTTTCGGCTTTAAATAACCCCAAAAGAGTTTAAAATCCATAAAAGAGAACCCAATGACCATTCAATCCTGTGTCCCTGATCACAAATCCAGTCGTGTTTAGGGGTAATGTGTGAGAGGCTTACACAGAGTTGAAATGTTCAAGGCTAGGTTTTCATTATTCTTCTTCTGTCTTCCTTAAGGACGAGGTTAACCATAGCATTGTATTTCGATTGTCTATCTGTGAATTGCTATGACTTCATGGGAAAAGATAATAAAATGGTTTCTCGTTGCCTTCTGCACTACCAAGCCATTATATGGATAATGGAAATGAATTATTAATCAGATTTTGCTATAGAAATGCATTGAAAATCAGGAAAAAATGGATTGTCAGTGGTCAGGAATGAATGCAAGCATTACTGATAGAATAAGGCTATTATATGTATAATGGAAATGCATTGCTAATGATTTTACTATAGGAATGCATTGCAAATGAGGAAGAAAGGGATTGTCAGTGGTCAGGAGTGAATGCAAATATTACTGATAGAATAGGGCTATTATATGTATAATTGAAATGCATTGCTAATTAGTTTACTATAAGAATGCATTGAAAATCAGGAAGAAAGGGATTGTCCGTGGTCAGGAATGAATGCAAGCATTACTGATAGAATAGGGCTATTATATGTATAATGGAAATGCATTGCTAATGATTTTACTATAGGAATGCATTGCAAATGAGGAAGAAAGGGATTGTCAGTGGTCAGGAGTGAATGCAAGCATTATTGATAGACTGGAACTATTATATCAATGCATTTCTTAGGGTTTGTCAGATTTATCAGAAACACAATAGTGTGTCTGATAAAATCTTCGCAGTAAACAATATCATTTGCTACTCACTGATTATTCAATATCATCTTTTTCACAGTCTGAAGTTGAAGACCCAGAGCCAACACTGACAACAGCTTTGCTAAGCAACGAATCAAAAAGTGTACGGTACAAATCAACTAAGCCGCCAGATGTCGTCACTTACGCAAGTAAGTACCAACCCCTACGCCGCCCTCCTTTTATGATCATTATTCAAAGGCTGTTTCCTAAGTGACCTATATTAGATTGCCATTTGACAAAAGAAGAAAACATTTTATCATCCTATTTTCACCTGCTTCTCCTTTGTCAATGAGTTTGAAATCTAAGTTTCTCTTGATCATATTTTTATGCTTACAGTTTGATTGGGGGGGGGGGCTCAAAATATAATCAGAAGCCAGTTAGTGTAAGAGGTCTGGGGTTGATAATCGGCCTGGATTTAATATAGTAAGTAAGCAGACTAGAACAAGTTTCATATATAACAAGAAACACATTTAACACTTATTTAATTCAGGTTTTTCTATGAAATTGAGACAATAATATCCAATATATACACTCTAATATCAAGTGCAAATAATAAACACAATATATATATATATATATATATATATATATATATATATATATATATATATATATATATATATATATATATATATATATATATATATATATATATATATATATATATATATATATATATATATATATAATCTGGAATTTATGCCCGAATAGTTAGAACATTCGATTTCTGGCCATGAGACACGGGTTCGAATCTCACCATGGTCGATTTGTCAGGAAGCTGAGTTCTTGATGTTATCGATCTCAAAGTACATGAAAACGATACCGCAGTGAAATTGGGTAGACAGAACCCTAACACAAAGTCACCTAAAGTTTTTAATTAACATACATATATATATATATATATATATTAGGTTGGTGCAAAAATAATGTCGTTTTTTGAGGTATTTTTTAACGTCAAAAAACGACATTATTACGTCATTTTTTTTTTTGCACCAACCTAATATATTTTTTATATATATATATATATGTGTGTGTGTGTGTGCGTGTGTGTTTTCCAAAAATAATATAATATGCTGACAGGCAAAAGGCACCTAATCATATTAATTAATCTTTTACGAGATTGGGATTTTTGTCCAATTTTAGGACAAGAAGCTGAGATTTTCCCCACTGGAATTTTGGCCGATGGTATTTGGTTCACTGTTTTTTGTTTTTTTTGTTTTGTTTTTGTTTTGTTTTTGTTTTGTTTTTGTTTTTTGTTTTTTTTTGTCTGTTAGGATTTTGTCCACTAGGTTTTTGTCACGGATTCAAAACTTTCTGCGTTCAATGATTTAATAGTAGACCTGTTGGATTAAGAGAATAGGGATTTAGGATCATTCAGGATCTTATAGTAAAGCAATTAACCTTAGAAAATATGCATTGAAAATTACGCTGAACTTGAACAGCAAGTCGGTTAATATTAGGTTGGTGCAAAAATAATAACTGGGTTAAGCTTGAGCATGAATTTAAAATTTATATACTAATACCATGGACTGAACAAATTCATAGGATAAAAAGGGAAGATAACAGTTGACTCTACATTTGAACAGGTTAAGATTATAGTGATCGGGGAGACATCCTCTTAGGAGTCTCTTTCATAGGCCAGTGGTTAACGAGAAGAAGCTATTTGGGTGGAACTTAATCGACGATCGAATACGGAGGAAATATGGCTGGATTTGCTACAATGTAAGTGGCAAGGGGATGCAGTTTGTCCGAGCACATATTTTACATATGTAATATTTTTTACATAGATTATTATTATTATTATTATTATTATTATTTCAATTTGATATTAAAATTTGAATTAAAAGTTTCTTGAAGATTCAGTGTTAAATTTGTTTCTTTTTCTTTATAAAACTGGGATGTTGTCCATCTTTGGGATGGGAAGCTAGGATTTTGTCCGCTGGGATGTTGTCCTGTTACCAGACCGAATATGCAAAAAATTTAGGGAAAATGGAAACAAAAAGGACACTTTTCGAATGCGAAAGATACAGTGTACATTTTTCGGGTACATAATGAGGAAAGACGGCTTCAAGAATTTGATACTCACAGGATTTATAGGGAAAAGCAGCAATTAGTCTACCTAACGAGTTGTTGTAAATGTTTGGCATAACAAGAGGAGAGATGGTAAAAAGCCATACCTTACTTATAGCTACAAAGGACAGGACGCTGTGGAGAGCCATGATCGCCCACGCACTGAAGAGGCACAAAGTATAGAAGTTGTTTTAAAAGAACTAAGGTTGGTGTTGGAGTATGAACTGATTACGTTGGGTGAATGAGTGTCTACAAAATAAACTTATGTGTATTCAGAGATTCTTCATAAAATCCAAAAACACTGCAATGTTATGAGTCTTGACCTGGCATCTCGGCTTCAGTGACTTTCCCCGCTGCCATAGCGTAACTTCCATATGCTTTTTCTATGAATATTTTCATGGTAATTGTTTTGATGAGCTTTCCTCTTTGTTACATTAACTTTACGAATTTAAACGCAGTACTAGATTGGCAGCTAGGTCTCATTATTTTACGGTCGAAATGGTTAGATTTGACCGTAAGTTCTATACTAAAAGTTTTTCCTCTTTCACTTTTCACTTGTGAAAGTCTCCTCCGACTTATTGCCTTCCAGTCAACTTTGGTCTTCAAACATTTAAATGTTATGTCAATCGTCATCTATCTTCTTAATTCCTTTTTTTCTTTTAATTATTATTGCTCACGTTTCCTAATAATTTTCTCATTCAGTAACCTCTTGCGCCTTAGTAGCTTTATTGCCTTGCTTGGGACGTAATGATGGAAAAAAAAAGAATCCTGTTTGAAACCAGAAATGTAATGATTAACTCGTTTTATTTTGTTATTGGGAATCTAGTGACTGCGGTTCCACAAAGCTAGAGACATAATTGGACAATGTTTCTGAAAAAATGAAAAGTCATTGCTAATATCACAATATTAAACTAAAGACTTTTATCTCTGGCGATAGATATATATTTTTCTTTTATTTACAATAAAAAAATGAATTATTCTGACTTCGTATTACAATCGCTGACAGTTTCAGACAAAGAATTGAAAGGATTTTCTTTTCTTTTAAGAATGCTCAGTGGAAGACTGGTTCTAAAATATTGGTTGCCAGGAGAAAATGGGGACCCAACCACAACTACACTGCCATCATACGGGGGGGAAAGGTGACTGTGGAGTGAATAGTCATGGTCAAATGCAAAATAAATGACAGAAATGTCCAATAAACGGAATTGACAAAGTTTGCAATAGGCAATAACAAGAGAAAGAAAAAATAGAAAAAGGACAAAAAGAATTTCAAGTAAGCAAACAATTTATGCAAAAGAAATCAACGGTAATACGGCAAAAAGTTAAACTAAGAATTGGTATCGACACACGCATGTTTCGACAACCGAATGTAGCGTTGTGACTTCAAGACAAGACAGATCGGGACTGAGTCAGAAGGAACTGCAAATCGGCCCATTTTAATGGCTAAGAAAAAAATCCCAGCATTAATTTTTGTACATCTGCCTATAAAAATGAGAGGGGAAGTATTTTACAGTGATTCCCCAGTAAGATTGAAATCAACAGGTACAATTAAAATTTTGTGAAAAATGTGTATTTCTTAGTAATTAGTGCTGGGTTTTCCTTTAGACTACTATAGGTTGTAGCCTAGGCCCATGGCCGGATTATATTTTAAGATAGTACAATCAACAGACTAGCGCCCATGACCGGATTATATTTTAAGATAGTACAATCTACAGATTAGAGCCCATGACCGGATTATATTTTAAGATAGTACAATCTACAGACTAGCGCCCATGACCGGATTATATTTTAAGATAGTACAATCTACAGACTAGAGCCCATGACCGGATTATATTTTAGGCTAGTATAGATTTAGCCTAGGAGCATGGCGGGAGTACCTTTTAAGCTAGTATAGGCTGCAGCCTAGAACTCATGAACAGATTATCCTTTAGGCTAGTATAGATTGTAGCCTAGTCCCATAGCCGGATTATCTTTTAGCCTATTATAGGTTGTAGCCTAGGCCCATGGACGGATTACCTTTTAAGCTAATATAAGCTGCAGCCTAGGACCGGATTATTCTCTAGCCTAGTATAGGTTGTAGCCTAGTCCTATGGCCGGAGTATCTTTTAAGCTAGTATAAGCTGCAGCCTATGGCCCATGACCGGACTAGGTTAATATAGATTGTAGCCTAATCCCATGGCCGGATTATCTTTTAAGGTAGTATAGGCTGCAGCCTAGGTCCCATGGCCGAATTATCCTTTAGGCTAGTATAGGTTGTAGCTTAGTCCTATGGCCGGATTATCTTTTAGCCTAGTGTAGGTTGTAGCCTAGGACTCCTCAAGTCTTTATAATGATTTTAATTTTCTAGATGTTCGAATTTCTAAATAGTTTCATAAACTGAAATGATATCAATATGACAAACTCATATTTATTTTTATTGTTTTATTATTAATGCTTGTTATAAAAATCTATTATTTTAATATAGTTGCGTTGAAATATGTGGTAATATGTAGTTCAAGGGAGGTAACTCTGATTTACTTTATTGGGAACTGCAAAAAACAAAGTCGTGTTTTTGAATTCAGCAATGAAAGATTAGCACGGAAATTATAATTTTAAGTTCTTTGTTTTCTGTATCTTAATGGTTTATTTTTGGTTTTTAATTGCAGAATATGGCTACTCCTTAAGTCACATGGAGTTCACAATGGTGGCAAGTGTAGACAAAGTGTTTGTGGTGAGTAGTCAATCCTAGTCTTTCTCTTTACTAAGTAAACTTTACTTTTTTTGTCGTTGGGAAAAGCAAGGCTTATTATATTTCTCCCCAGTATATGTGACGGACTTGGCCATTTATTCTTGGATGGTAAAATAGAATATGGATTACTTTGAATTTAAAATCATGAAGAAGGCGACGGAAACATCTCCACTATCTCTCCCAAGAACCTACGGTAATTCACAGATAATAAAGAAAAAGTGGAGAGCCATGATTGACTATGTCCCGAAAGGGCATGATGCAGAAATACACAAGTGTTTTTTTCTCCCCCTTCTTCTTTCTGACTACAAATAAAGGACGTTAGTTTTAAATTAGATTGTATCATTATTATAAATAAACATAATAATAATAATAATAATAATAATAATAAAACCAAAAAACAATGACTTTCATTTTAAATAGGCATCTATCATTACCGATTAGTTCCGTTAATTTGGTGGGGATGTGATGTAGGGATGATATTATTATTATTATAAATGAATAAAAAATAAAATAATAATAATAATGAAAATTATAAATAAAATAAAATAAAATAAAGCAATAACCTAAAACGTTGTATAAAATGGATTAAATAAAAATAAAAAATAATGAAAATATTTCCAACATGCAACAAGAATTGTTCCTACCGAAAATACGGATATCTCACCGAAAGGTGTTAAATTCAATCTCTTCCCCACGAACCTTGATATGGGCAACACGTGTATAACTTCTCTGTGATATGACTTGTAATACTACAGAGTAAATTCTCCCTTTTATCCCATGTATCGTAAAACAATTTTAAACTAAAAACATACACACCACAATACACACAAAAATATAAATAAGTTGTATGAAATTAACATAAATTTATAATGCTTTTATTGTTATTTGCGTACGCTTTATTTCCTGTCATGTATGCTTTTATCTCCGTGATCACAAGGCTAATTTCTGCTGCTGTGATGTAAGTGAACCCCCACAAGATTAGGTTGAGTCATAAATAGTTTACGTTTTTTGTTTATCAAAAATATTCTTAAGAATGAAGTATAATTTGTGGAAAACACAACTGGGCTTCGCCAAACACAGCTAGACGGCGCTGTTTAAGTCTATAAGGCGACAAACATTTCCTTCCTCACTCTCTCTCTCTTTTTGCTCTGTCTAGATAGTTTAGGCACTGAGCACTTTAATTTATTCCGTAAGCAAATGTTTATCTTTTGATCTTTCTCTTTTCTTTCCTTGTTCGGGATTTTTTTTCTTGTCTAAGGTATTACTTCTGGCAAGAATGTTGGTAACAACAATATTATTATTATTTTTTTAGTAACAGTGTTAGTCTATAAATATTTACACTATTCTTTAATTATATTATTTATCGGTTAAAGGGACTGCCGAGAGGGCTTGAGCAATTTTTATCCCTAGTCGATGTATACGTTGGCGCCCAACTCGAACTTGTATCACGTGTGTCAAATTGTGGGTGTGGTGTTAAATATGTATTAGGTTAGTGCAAAAATAATGACGTAATAATGTCGTTTTTTGACGTATTTTTTAACCTCAAAAAACGACATTATTACGTCATTATTTTTGCACCAACCTAATACTTTAATTCTAACACCTCTTCTTGAGCAGTGTAATTTATTGCCTTTCATTTGTGTGTGTGCACGCGCGTATGTGTGTGTGTGTATGTCTTTATGTGCGTACATCTGTGTACCTGTGTGTTTGTGTATGCGTTCATACGTGTATGTGTGTGTGCACGCGGGCGTGTGTGTATGTGTGTGCTTTTGTTTATGTTTGTGTATGCGTGCGTGTGTATTTGTGGCTGTTTGTGCGTCTGTGCGTGTTTGTGTTTGCGTGCGTGTGTCTGTGTGTGTGTGCATGCGTGCGTGTATGTGTGTGTGTGTGCATATGCGCGCGCGTGTGTATGGTCGTGCGCGTGCGCTCGTGTGTGTGTGTGCGCACGCGCGTGTGTGTATCGTGCAAGAGGCTGTTGTTTACTTCGTTCCAGGACCCATGTCGATATCTATGTCTATTAGGTTGGTGCAAAAATAATGACGTTTTCTCACATGTGAGAAAACGTCATTATTTTTGCACCAACCTAATATTTAAGGTGTATTCATTAAAAAAACAAAAAAAAAACAACAACGATAATTACGTTACCTGGTGAAAAAGGCTTCTCTCGCGCATTTCTTAATTTTAGAGTCCATTTTTTTTTTTTGTTCATCTAGGACCGAGTCAAAGTCTTCAACCAGTTTTTGGTCAAATACTTCACGATGCGAGACACGTTGAAGGATTTTCAAAGATTATTGAGCCTTAAAAACGATGAAGTCATACCCGTCCAAGAAGCAGTTGAATCTCTAGGCCGATACTGTAGTAAGTGTTCTTTAATTCATCAGACATTTCTTTTAAGTGTTATAATAATTAAATCGAGACGACCTACTTTGTGTAAAAAAAAAAGAAAAAAAAAAGGAATAGTTGTTGGCCCTCACTCTGATCTATTTATAAGAGTCACTGGCAAACTGTGGCCTGTATCGCCTTCTGAATGCAACGCCTAATTTAATGAGGGAAATAACGTTTATTTATTTTAAATTGTATGCTTTGCTTCATTCATACTTGTCCACCGACATTCTTTCTCATGGTGTCCAAGGGAAATAACTATTAAATGTCCGAGTAATCTCCCTTAGTTATTAAAGCTTGTTGCGTTGTGAGTACATTCAGCTAACGCACAAACGTAACAATGATTAAATTCTGTACGATGTTTCTAGAATTTTGTAACATTTCGTTAGCGATTTTCATTAAGGAAGATCATATGTGTAAAAAAAAAAATGCTTTAGAAACGAGAATCATTCATTTTTATTTTTTTCACTGGTGAAGTTATATATTTAAAAAAAAAAAAAGATTCTTCTGTTAATTCACCCCAAATAATGTAAAGTTTCTTATCGCAAATATTTATTCTGCACAAGGAATTATAAATTTTAAATCAAAGTTTGTGTTTTTTTTGTTTTTTGTTTTTTTTTGTTTTTTTTTTTAATTAAATTTTGAATTAGCATTCTGTAGAAGCATGTTAAGAGGAATGACCATTGTGGATGTTTATTTACGGCTGCATGAATAACACGCACACACAATTTATATTAAACATAAAATACCGCAAAGCATGAAATACAAGAAGAAACAAAATTGTTTTAAAAAAACATAACATTATATTTATTTGTGTGTTGATGTACATGCGTAGAAGTTAAAGATCTGATGGAGTTATGTCTCTTAGACTGGAAATATTTTTATCGGGGCTCACGAAGTTGGATTAATTATTAAACTGTAGTTTTAGAAGAATAAAGTTCTTGTTGCTTGTTTGGAAATGTTCTGTATGTTTATAATGTAGGTTGGAAAAGTTCGTAAGAGTTCGTACGTACGTGAATGCGTGAAATATTATTTAACGTCTGACCGTCATGGTCGAAACGATAATTCTTAAAGATCACATCTTCGCAGGAAGAAGAGAGAAAAAAAAGAGAGAGGCAAACTCGTGTTTGCTATTTATAGATAATGTAATCACGTGGCAGGATCAAAAGCGGGAAACTTGACTTGGTCTCGCGCTGAAAAAATATATCGTTGCGTGGGTGAATTGTAACACCCACTTATATGTTTATTGACCAATTATCGAGCGAGTTTTGGGGAGACCTAAAATCCGTTTCTCCCAAAAGCGCCCCAAATCGACTACATGAAAATAGAGCGATTATAAAATTGTCGCATAGCTGCGATTTGTAAATTGTCTATTACAAAGTAGTGTTGATTTATTATCCATTGAATGCTTGTTGTTGTATGATTTGAATTTGTGTAAGTATGTATGTGTGTGTGTGATGATGATCATTACAATTCAAGCTAACTGCCAAATCAATGTTTATTTGGGAGAATATGTTGTGAAACAAAATAATGTTACATATACTATGCCAGATAGAACAATCTCCAGATTATTGGACACAGCTGTATTTTACCTGAGACCACGATTATGTCAGATTATTGGAAAGGATATATATCTTTTGAAGGATGATCCCAATTACATTCATCTGACTGTAAATCTCAGTATGAATTTCGTTGACCCAGAAACATCAGCTCACACGGTAACAATCGAAGGTACCTGACGGAAGACCAAAATGAAGAATAAGTCCATGTTTGGGACTCATCGCAGAATGATAGACTCTTATTTGTGTGTGTTCCTTTTGTAAGGCAAAAAAAAACAAACAACGATGAACGCATTTTTAAACAAATTTTAAAGGACATTTCTGAATTCGGGTGTGAAATTTAGTAAATATAAATTCTTTTTATTTTGGGGTGAATTGATATTTTGGGGTGTGTTAACAGAAAAAATCCGTTTTTTTTTTTTGTTTTTTTTTTGTATTTTCATATGAATAACTTAGAAACAAATTACAGACTGCAACATGTGTTAATCACACTGCCATCCGTGATAATATTACACGAAATACTCAATTTTTTAAATTGTATGAAAAATCGTTTCTCCAAATAAAAAAAAAATCAACTTTTCTTCCATTTGGAAGTCAGATGCAACGTCAATCGTTATCTTCAGCCTTCTTTATTCTTGTTCTTTTAATAATGTCGTTTTTTTGACGTTAAAAAATACGTCAAAAAACGACATTATTACGTCATTATTTTTGCACCAACCTAATATATATATATATATATATATATATATATATATATATATATATATATTAGGTTGGGGCAAAAATAATGACGTAATAATGTCGTTTTTTGACGTTAAAAAATACGTCAAAAAGCGACATTATGACGTCATTATTTTTGTACCAACCTAATAATATTAGTGAATGTTGGACGGTCTCCTCGCAGATGAAAAAGAGACTTGAAACAACAGCCTGCATACAAATATAAAATGAATACAGTACAAAAATAGAAAGGTGTGAAAGACAAGGATGTGTCTTCTCACCAGACTTATTCAACATCCAGAGTTAGGTAATTCTGAGAGATTTATATCCCTACTAGGATGAATGAATGAAACAGAGATCTGAAGCAGCGGGATGATGATGAGAATACCCTGAAATAAACATGAGACAAACGGCGAAGTTTTATAGAAACAAAAGAAAATTTGCAATTGCCCTCAGGAAGAGACAGTTGGTATTTCCAGGGTACATAATAAGGAATGAGTGCTTGGAAAATTTGATACTCACAGGACCGACTGTAGGTAAGAATGACAGAAGAAAAAAAGCATAACTGTTGTGACCTAAGAAAGGTTACTGAACAGAATCATCAAACAAAGGTTGGTAATGAACGATAATACTTAGGACAAGAATAACACATATAAGATTCGCCAGCGGCGCGTAGAAGTATTCAACTGCTAGAAGTGAGTCAAGTGAATTCCACAATGAATCTCCAACTGCAGAATATCTACCAACCGCCCCACGCAATCAGATGTGGCACAAGGCCGAATTTAATGTGGGGTAACCGAGCCCGTAGGATTGGCCAAAAATTCTCCGTACACCCCGTTTTATACGGGGTCGGGTAGCTGTTTCCGGAGAAGAGACTCTGCCCGTCGACATAGCCTCATCTGAGGATCCTCTTTGCCCAGAGGCAGAGAGTTCACAACTGTAAACGAATCTCTAACTGCAGGATATGTATCAACCGCCCCACGCGGTCAGATGTGACACAAGGCCGAATTTAATGTGGGGTATCCGAGCCCGTTGGCTCGGCCAAAAATTCCTCGTAGACCCAGTATAAAACGGGGTCGGGTAGCTGTTTCCCGAGGTGAGACTCTGCCCTTCGACATAGCCTCGTCTGGGGATCCTTTCTGCCCGGTGGCAGAGAGTTTGACCAGCACAGCTGGAGACGAATCGCCAATTGCAGACCAACATACAGTATATACTACTGTATTTATGTGAATGGGAACAATGCTACAACAAGAATACAACTAGAAAGCTTGAGAAAATGGATGTCGGAACATGGTTTAGGAGAGATAAACCATGTAAGCCTCTCTCTTGAATGGTTTGTGTGTAAACTCTCTCTTGAGTGGTTTGTAATACATCTAATTATCATCTCTCAGTTGCGTCTCTGTCTTTGTGCACTCAGAGGCGACTCTGTCAATGGACAGAGTCGCAACTGAGGAAAATTATACAGAGAAGTGCCCAGCCCTGGGGAACAACTGCCCGATGCTGCGCTCTCTCATTGCACCAGAATGAGGAATCGGTGCTCGCATCAAGGCCAGCACAACCGACGGCATTTTTTTGTTTCTTGCCCGGGTGTACGCGCTCGGGTCTCCATCTTAAAATAGACTTGTGTCGCAACTCGTCAAATTGGGGAAACAGGGTAAATACCTAAGAGAGATAACAAAAAGATAACACTTATTAAGAGCTACAAAGGACTGGAAATTGTGGAGAGACATGATCGCCTGCATCCTAAATGAACACGGCACATAAAAGCAGAAGACTCGGATTCTCATGAGACAAGAACGGAGACCGATCAGCTGTTTTTAATATCATTTTTCTTTCTTTTCTTTTTGTATTACCATTTACCAATATAACTATATTTTCTGTATTCCAATGTCTTTTCTTTAAATATGTCTGTTTTTATATAATTGATTAAACTTTGTTTTATAATGTAGCCATACCCTACCGTCGCGATCGATTAGCTAAACAAGCAAATTATGCTCACAAAGAGATGAAGTCGGGGAAATAGTCACTTGGAGATACTGAAGTATCTGAGGGGAAAATCTACTTTTATTTTCCCACTAGTGTCATTTATACAATTTTTACCTCAATTCAGTAGGGGTCTCATCGAATCCAGCTACACAGTGTTACACCCACTGAGTCGAACCACCCTTATTCTCCCCGTATTCCAACTGTAAGGAAGAAGTTCGACTCGGAAGCTAGGAAATTTACATGTGCGTATACTGCCGCTGTATTTATTTTAAATAATGTTGCGTTTTTTTTGTTCGGTGTTGGCCGAAGTTGCCATGGTCAGGGTGTGCTCACAAGGGGATGAAATCGGTAAAATAGTCACTTGGACATACCGAAGTGTCTCCGGGGAGAATCTACTTTTATTCGGTCAATATGTCTCATCTCAACCAGCCACACGGTGTTGCAATTATATATTTTTCTTGGTGTTTTAATTTTTCTCCATAAAATAAAATCTGTTAAGTATTAGGTTGGCCAGAAAGTCTTGACTCACTTAACTCATTAACTACCAAATTATTTTAATGCGCATTTTTGGCCCAGGCATATGTTTAATTTCAGTAGTTACCATTGTCGTTTTTTATAGAAACTAGAACATCAAATATATATGGTAAATTTCTAAGCGTAGCTTAGATGTGGCACAAGGCCGAAAGGATGGAGCACCTATCGAACTCACTTTTCAGTCGTAACGGATCTAGCGAGACAAACTTGCTAAACATTACACCACGGCGTGTGGCCAAATATCAAATATATATATATATATATATATATATATATATATATATATATATATATATATATATATATGCGTATAAAACATCAAAAAATAATATTGATTAGAAATAATTAAAAAAATGCTTTTCAAAATATCATTATTTTTCTACTCGTGAAATGTAAAATTACAACAGAAAGTGTCTTCTTACGGCTAATAATAAAAACTTTAAAGGCTAAGTGTTGTAAAATATACCTCTGCAAATGCAATGTATGTAAGCAATTCAATGTAAATACAAGGAATAACATGTAGTGAGCTTAATTTTAACAGATCCCCAAATGGGGCTTATGGCAGGTAATGGGTTAAGAAGCGGAAAAAAAAACATTTTATGGAGCAACACTAACATTTATTTTTCAAAATAAAGTTCATCATTCTCGGCGATCTTCTGCCAGAGATCAGCTAGCATCCGAATTTATCCCAGATACCCGTCCGATGGTTTTGAATAATAAAAAAAAAACTGTAAAGAGCGTCCTTCATTTCATCAAAAGTGTTCAATCGCTGGTCGCAGAGGAAGAGTATCATTCAGGGGAATAAGCCATAGCCACTGGGAGCAACATCAGGACGGAACGGTGGATGTGGAAGAATCTCAACATCGTCCATCTGTTTGAACTTCTCTTTAGTCAACTTGGTAGTATGTGGCCTAGCATTGTCTTGTTGAAACAAAGCCCAACTTCGAGTGACCAAAACACGATAATCTGAATCTGTCCAAAATATCAGTCCGCTGGCTTTGAATAATAATAATAATAAACTGTAAAGAAGCTTCCTTCACTTCATCAAAAGTGTTGAATCTCTTGTCGCGGAAGAAGTGTACCATTGAGCGGAATAAGCTAGAGTCACCCAGGACAGCATCGGGACTGAATGGTGGATGTGGAAGAATCTCAACATCGTCCAACTCAATTGACCAAAGTAGGATACTCGGTATTAACTCCTTCCCCCCACATGAACGAGATGTAACACAAGGTCTTTTTTAGGTGGGGACCCAGTCGCGTACGCCCGGGATAAGGACAAAAATTGCCCTCCCTCTGGTGCAATTGGAGGGCACGGCCTCAGGCAGCTGTTCCCTAGAACTGGGCACCTTTTCAGTATTATTTTCCTCAGTTGCCCCTCCGTCCTTTGATGGAGAAGCTCCTAAGCGCACTCTGCCCAGAGACAGAGACGCAACTGAGAGATAATTAGCCTGCGTTGAAATCCCTCCAAAGAGGAATTTTTACGCTAGATACTCATTCTTTAGTCTGGCTGCTGACAATACAGTTTAGCACTGATGGTGCAACTGTGTGGAACAAGCTCAAAATGCAGCCGACCCTTCTCCGACACACACCCTTGGAATTTTCACCAGACAGAGATCAAGATTTGTTGTTTTCTTTCCGCTTTCTAAGTGAGTCAGGACTTTCTGGCCAATCTATTAGGTTGATGCAAAAATAATGTCGTTTTTCTCACATATGTTACTATGTGAGAAAACAACATTATTTTTGCACCAACCCAATAATATCAGAAAAATACCTCAATCCTTCTAGGTCTTAAACACTTCTAATGCTTCAAATGTTTTTCTTTTTCAGAAGGAACCACTGTCACGCTACGCCGTACCCATAAGTATTGCCTGTCGCTATCTTACAATATTGACGAACTTCGACAAAAGAAAGGTTCTTTAGCTGACAACGACCTCAGTCCGGCAATTACCTCTTTCAATGCTCTGAACAGGCTGATCAAGAACTTAATGGACCAGGCACCGACACTTGTAGATTCTTTTGTTCTTCTTTGTAAAGACGAGGTCACCGTACGACGAAACGTAATGAATGCTGATCTGGGTACTTCACGGGAACCGGGAGCTCTTAAAAGTTGTGTTGAAAACTACAATGAGATGCGTCGGTGTCATGAGTCACTAGTGCAAATAATATCCGAGGTTGAGGATCTTTGGATGAGTTTGGTTACAGGATCGCAAGAATTCTTCAAATAAGACCGATGGAATTTCGTTCAGGCTTTAACTGAACAGAAGGCCTGAAGACGTCATAATACTGGGAATAGTGGAGATACGCATATGAAAAGACGTTTGGGGAAGCAAGAACGACTGATTAGCCGATGTAAAAGATATGATGAGATAATAAGAAGCTATTTTCTTTTCATCGGGCTATATGATGTTGATGTTCTTGGCAGACTAATGTTTTTTAGACACTGTAGCCTACCAGTATTTGGTCCTAGGCTAAATCTAAAATACTGCAATATTTAATGTAAATAGTGTCTGGAACGAGGGTCAAGTATGCTATCAAATATGGTAATTTTATTTCCTATGTAATTTTCTTTCTTACCATTGTGATTCATTTCACGAAGGGGACTAGATTTTTGTCGTTTTTTTTTTTTTAATCAGGTCTTTAAGGATACATTAATAATGGAACAACTCAGTGTCTTACATAATTATAAGGTTCTTATAAAACAGGAGAAATTATTCTCCTTTCTTTCCTTGTTTCAGATATATTTAAAATCTGTTCGTATTTTCGAGACAGTAACATAAGTGGACATAAGAGTTGCCGAGTCAAACGTTGCTGTCATCAAATGATCATGAGTACGAAGCCTAATTGGGTAGTGAAACAACATTGTCTGGTTCAACAGGAACGAACAAGAATCGACATCACTGCAGCAAAAAAGTAATACAATAATCAACACGTACGATATCCGATACACCTAAAAAAAAAGAAGGATGCCTGAAGATGGTCTGAATAAAATTGGCCGAAACTTCGTATCTATAATCACGTTGTCCGAAACTTCGTATCTATAATCACGTCTGTGTCACGGTGAGAACAATAGTTTGAATAAGTAACTTTTAATCTAATCTGATGTTTTAATATGCTTGTGAAAAAAGTGTTTCTAAAATTCCACCCTATCATATTTGTGAGCAAGGATTGTTCAGATTTGGTACGTGTGAATATGAAGAAATTTAAAAGAGTATTTCTTTCGAGTAGTTACTGATTTTATTATCAAAACTACTTGGTATATCGCAAGGCATGTGTAAAAGGAGACGGAGATGCGTATATATATATATTAGGTTGGTGCAAAAATAATTTCGTTTTCTCACATAGTAACATATGTTATAAAACGAAATTATTTTTGCACCAACCTAATATATATATATATATATATATATATATATATATATATATATATATATATATATATATATTAAAAAGAAGAGAGAAACAGAAAACGTTTTTGGTTGTAATGTGGATTTTTTAAAAAATATAATGTTTTATTTTCCAATATATATATATATATATATATATTATAAATTCATGAATCATTCATACAAAAAACAAATATAGAGGTTAATGATTAAAATGGCGAGAATTCTCGCCATTGAAATCCTTAACCTCTATATTT